>CM068368.1:3523323-4123323 GCA_034769895.1 Magicicada septendecula | reverse complement strand
TAGTGAGTGAGAAAGAGGTACACATATTTAATCATTACTATTTTGGTAATTTGATAACAATTATATTACTCTGACATCACCTTACTACTTAATCAGCAGTTACCACATACAAAAAACGATTCTGCATATCTTTGCTTTGCCATCGATACGACGTCATAAAAAGAGGCAGTAAACCGGATGTTATGATTTTTATCGGTATAATTAAACGTGGTCACATAAAAATAATACATTTTATTATTGTTTCTTGATTATACGTAAATTTTCTGCAATCGGGTATATTTTTAATGGTCAGTTAATTTCTAGCAAGGGTATAAATATCGCATTTGTTGTTAACACGTTTCTAATCGGCTTCAGGTATTTTTCAAGTATCGAAGGCACCATGGCTCTGTAAGTATAAACTTTAAATCCGATTACTAAACTTAATATAATTTTATTCAAAGTTGAATATTAATATTACAAACTATAAGTCTAATATTTATGAAGTGATGAAATTATTTAGTCAAGTCATATAACTATGAAGCTTTCTATTTTACATAGTGAATAAGGAGGAATTTCAGCACTTTCAGAATATGTGAGAGAAAAATACAAATTTTGTTGTTAAATGATAAAAAATTACTCACTATTTATAAATGTAATGAAGTCAATATCAGATATATTATTATTAGAAAAGCACTTTATTGTCAGGAAGGGTAGGTCGAGTATACACGCGATCTCTTACACTTAATAACTGAAGAGAGAAAGTAATTCAACTTCCAACCGCATCATAATAATATAACGAACGTCTTGGGCAACATTTAGTGATTACTACTGCAAAACATAAACAAACATTTTTCTCTTCTTCTTCCTCCTCTCCTCTTCAAGGATTAGGTTATATAAACCTGTTCCGGCACCCATCTCATCCTCGGACGATCCACGTCTTACCTATCAATGGCTTTATATTTCAGTGCTGCTTTCGACAATCGATCCTCTGTCTTCCTTTGCAGAAAATCTCACAATTGTCTTCTGTAAATTTCAATAATTTCCTTTGTGTCCTTTACTTCAAGGTCTGCTCTGTTATCTTTATCCCTTATTCTATCTGCCAATGTATATTTTAAGGAATTTCAAAGAAACTGCCTTAGAGCACTCTGAAGCTTGCCGTTTCCCCTTTTTTGTCATGACCCACGCCTCACTTGTATAAATCAACGTGGGTATTGCAATTTGTTTATAAAATTTAATCCTTTTGCTGTGTCTTGTTTTATTTCAAAGATTTCTATGAATTGTACCACAAATATTCTTAAATTTATTTATCTTTTTCCTTTTATCATATTCACAGCCGAATATGAAAAGTTTACCTTACTGCACAGCCGAGATATTTGAAACGGCTCACTTGTTCTAAAGTGCTGTTGTTTATAACTATCTTAGTCCTCACTGGATATTTACCTTTAAAAGCAATGGTTTTGGTCTTTCTTAATGAAATTGTCAGTAAGTACTCTCTTGCCACTTCTTGTAATTGAAACATAGCTCTTTGCAAATCATCCTCATTTTCTTCAATAAGAACTATGTCATCCGGATATAGCACGGAACCCGTAAAATTTGATAAATAAACCCATTTAATAAATAGAAAACATAATTACACCGATTTCGATACGAATCTTTAAACACATGTAACCAAAGTTGAAACATGGATACTATTCAAACGTAAAAGGTTTTGAAACCAGCTTAAATTACATTTGAAATGGCCAAACTTAAGTCCCGTTCTAATGCTTTGTACGATACCATGAGACGAGAGTACACGCCACATGTTGCGCGGCCCGTTATTGTAAGTCTGTAAATGTTATTTAGAAAATGGAGAATTCACCATTAACTCAGCATTTATTCCGTTAAGTCCTGGTGTCATTCCACTTTTCATTCCATTTGTTGACAATTTCCATTTATAAAAGACACTACACACGAATTGACAGAGCTGAACAGGTCAGAAACAATATCTGACATGTAAGACTGCGGAACTGTAACTCCAACAATACGCAGGTGACAAATGAACAATTATATTTTGTGTCAAACAAAGATCTCATAAAGAACATAACATGAGTAAATTGGGTTATACAAATATGTAAATGTAAATAGTGTAAATATTCAAATTAAAAGACGTAATTTTAAGTTAGTGTTGAATAGAAATAATAATTTATTCTGTTTAATTTAAAAATTGAGTGTATTATTGTAAATAATAATTATTCTTAAAGTAAATATTATTTTAATAAAACATTGATAGCAAACATTCAATTTGTATTTAATAAAGTTAGTGTCATTTTTATAGATGGTTTCCTACGAGTTAAAATTTTAATAATAATTGAAAGACAGACATTCAAGCAATATAAAAGAATTTTATAATTTGGTTATCATATAAGTTTAAATATTTACGACTACATGTTACTAATGTGTTGAATATCAACGAAGTGTTATGTTTTCAGAGTATAACCTTATAAGAGAAAATATTTTGAATTTTTAGTTTTAATATACTGTTCAATACTTAATAAACCGTTGATTGATTGTTTTACAATGTTATAAATAATTATTTCAAGTCATCAACGTCTCACTTGTCTATTTAAAAAACGAGTTAACAGTCAACCACATACACTTTACAGTTGCGTTGTGTACATGAACTGAAGTGTATTCATTTTATAGTACACTAAAAATCGTTTATCCGAATCGCGTTTATCCGAACATCAGGATTATCCAAAACAGTTTTTAGTAAATTTTAAAAATACACAGATGCATTTTCCTGCCGCTATAATCAATGTTTAATAGCGTAGACTAGCGACTCCACGTGATATAAAGTAGAAAGTCAATAATCAGAAGTAATTGGGACAAGTGGTACTCCGAAATATCGATTTGTTCGGATTCTCGAATAAAAATTATTACGTTCATAATATATATTGTACACATAAAGTAACATAAACATAAATGTAAAAATTGAAACTTCCCCTGCAGGACGTCCAACAATGAAACGACTTCGAGATCGGGCAGCCAGTAAACGAACTTTAAAGCCTAGGCGAAAAAATATGATTGATTACTTGTACGAACAAGCAATAGGACTGTTGCAGTAATGTAGAAACTATAATTTACAGTGCGGTGCCGTATTATAATGTATTGTGTCATATTCACTGTCAGTAACTTTTAAATTAGTGTTATTAAATAAAGTTATGTACTTATATATGTATTATTATTTAAATAGAAGTTTCGGTTTATCCGAAATTTCGTTTATTCGAAACGGGAGCGGTCCCATCAAATTCGGATAAACGAGTGTTTAGTGTATGTTTAAATATTTACGACTGCTGTTATTAATGTGTTGAATATTAACGGTGTGTTATGTTTTCGGGGTGTAATCTTATACAAAAAATTCTGAATTTTTAGTTTTCAATTTTAATGATCACTTAATTTTCTTTTCAATATTTAATAAACCGTTGTTTGTGTGTTTTACAATGTTTTAATTAATTATTTCATGTCATCAACGCCTCACTCGTTTATTTAAAAAATAAACTTACTGTCATCCACATATACTTAACGCAACTAATAGTCGTAGCCGGTGATGAACACTTTTACAGTTGCTTTTGTACACGGACTAAAGTGTATTCATTTTATAATACTGGCAACGTTGCAATATATTGTTACGACGGTCTACTTGATCGTCGTATGGTACAATGGAAAACAAAGTACAAGACACCAATTAAGTCACTAATCACCTGCTTTAATTATCACAGTTAAACAGTTCGTAATTAACAACACAGTCTCTTACAACAAATCAAATAAAAATTGTTCACACGCAATAAAATGTCAACTAATATAAAACACAACTGTATTACAATTATACCGCCCGATTATAAAACACAACACTTCGCCACAATAACCACTTGAACGCACAGAGTAATCGCCCGACAATAAACTCGAACCGCACTGTAATATATCGTAACTATAACTGAAACTGAACGTCGTTGAGTACTGGTATTTATACCCCCCCCCGAAATACTAGATTATTCCATACTGCGCGTTACCTTTACATTGCGACGTAATTAATTGCGGCCTTGACACAGTCAGCGAGGCTGGCGGCTTCCATAAAAGTCTCGCGAGCGCATGTTGAAATCACGTACGCCACAACATTTAGCCGTATTCCACTGGATCGTTCGAGAAAGAAGTAGATTGTTCTGTGATGTCGTAACAATATTAAAATCAGTGGATGAGAATGAATGGTGATGGTGTGTAAGAGAGAGGGAAAGAACGAGTTACATAATATTTGTTGCTGTATTGTAATGTTCCTTTTGTTTCAGATTCAAGCTTAGAATTATGCAAATCTTCGTTATCGGAGTTCTCCTCGGGATTACGCTGAGCGCGCCAAGTATGTAAACATCTTTATATTGTTTTTTGGTTTTGTATTATTAATCTTTTTTTTTTATTTTTATTTTTTTTTATTTATTTATTTTTTTTGATGCCGTTATTATAAATCAGTGGCTTCACAACCGAGCCCGCAATCCAGATTGGGGGGGGGGGCTGCGGACTAAGAGTGCCCGACCAAACATTTCCCATAATTTTTTACAAACGGGTATAAACCATTGAACATATGTGAAACCAGATTTTCCAGTGTATATATAACATCAAAGACAAATAAACTTAAGTTTTTAATATTTTATGTGAAAACTATCAGATAATAAGTGTAGTGTCCTGAATACAAATACAAAATGCCGGAGAGACGCAGATGTACTCAGTATGGCGGGCGAAGCAAGACAACATAATTCGGTACCGGTCGGCACCGAGGCGAATCACGCATATACAGCCCGCCAGAATGCGTTGGCAGGTACAACGGCAAAATAGATTTATCCCGTTAAATCAAGATACCGCTAACAATTTTGCATTTGACATAAATATATATATATATATATATATATATATTGTAGCATGACAGATATTCCACTAAAAATTAATTCCATTAAGATCATAAAAATAATTAAATTACATATAACTCAAAGAATTTCAAATGAAAATGAATTAAACTTCAAAGAAAAACACAACTATAAAAGAAAAAATAAGGTAATTAAATAATAAAAATGTAACACTAAAACTTAAGAAAATAAATTAATAGAAACTCATATAAAAAATTAGGAGATTACCCAGGAAGTTTAGGAGCAGGTGATAAAGAAGATACCCCGAACCGAAGAAAAAAGAGGAAGTTTAGGAGCAAATAATAAAGAAGATTCCCCGAACCCAAGAAGCAAGAGGAAGTTTAGGAGCAGGTGATAAAGAAGATACCCCGAACCCAAGAAAGAAGAGGAAGTTTAGGAGCAAATAATAAAGAAGATACCCCGAACCCAAGAAGGAAGAGGAAGTTTAGGAGCAAATAATAAAGAAGATACCCCGAACCCAAGAAGGAAGAGGAAGTTTAGTTGCAGATAATAAAGAAGATACCCCGAACCCAAGAAAGAAGAGGAAGTTTAGGAGCAAATAATAAAGAAGATACCCCGAACCCAAGAAGGAAGAGGAAGTTTAGGAGCAGGTGATAAAGAAGATACCCCGAACCCAAGAAAGAAGAGGAAGTTTAGGAGCAAATAATAAAGAAGATACCCCGAACCCAAGAAAGAAGAGGAAGTTTAGGAGCAGATAATAAAGAAGATACCCCGAACCCAAGAAGGAAGAGGAAGTTTAGGAGCAGATAATAAAGAAGATACCCCGAACCAACCAACGGACAAAATAAAACTAAGTACCTTGGTAAACCCAAGAAGCAAGACGAGAAGAAAAGAAGATAAAGGATGGAAGAACCACAATAAAAACCTATTATTAACGACCATGAACCCCAAACCAAATGTTAATACCACAAAAGAAAGTATAACACCCCAAAACTTCATAAAATTGTGAATTAATTATAGACAAAAGTATTTAGTAGTATGATAAGAAGTGCACCAACTAAAGTTATTATATGGTAAAATAAACAAATCTTCACAGTCCATTATGACTAAAGGTTTGGTCTGAGAATATAATAAAACTCAAAAATATGTCAGAACCAACAGTGAATGTGTACCAGTGTAGTGATTTTAAATATAATAAACTTCAAGTTAATGTGTAACTATTACTTAAACAAGGTGCTATTAAATAACTTTTATATTTTATAATTAACAAGTGATGAAATATTGAAATGAAAAATATGTCCAATGTTTCATAACTAAGGTCACTTTGTTATCTCAAAACATTCATAGTAATGCCAATAATAAAGAGAGTATGTGGGGGAATGTTTACTGAAAAAGGGGATTAAAGATAATAATATAATATAATCAGAAAAGACTGAAGGTAACTTAAATTTAATAAAGATTAAGAAATGTTAAATGGCTAATTATGTTTAGAGCCTAGGAACTCCATTTTTTAAAGAGTTCTAATAGAATAAGATTAATATTTAGTGTAAGATGTTTTAGTTACATAACAGTATGCATACAAATTAAAATATTTATGTATGGATGCTGTATCAGTTTTTAAAATGTTTAAAATATATGTTAAAAATAGTTCCAGCAAACATGTCTAACTTTGAAGACTGCTAGTTAATATTAAATATTATTTTTTGTATTAGTAGCATGAATTAGATGCTACAAGTATCAATAGTTATGTAAACAATTTTATTTAATGTTATGTTAACTTTTAAAAGTCAGAGGAGGTGTAAAAATAACTTTATTTGAAAAAACAATAGATGTAAAATGCTAACATCTAGGCCAAATAATGAATTCCCAAAAATTAATATAAACTAGTTAATTAACCAATGAACCATGTAAACTAATAAGATTTATGTAAGGTGGATCGATAACCAACTACTATAAATGATCCTATACTTTAAAAGAGTAATATAGAAAGATGTATTAAATTATTAAAAATTTTCGAAATGTAATAACTAAATATTCTAAAGGAGAAATAGTAAATTAATGAATTATCACTAAAAGACAGTTCAAATGTTAAATTTATAAGGGATTAAGGAAAGCGAAAGATTTGTGACCATCTGAAATTTATTATAATTGTATTTATAACACCTAAAATGGCAGTAATTGTGTACAAGAACAGGAAACCGGATTTTGGGCCTAGATTTCCAAAAAGACAGAAATATGGCAATTTTAACAAAAATCTCAACAAATATGGACTATGACATATCAAATTAAACAGAATGAGATAAATAAACCAATTATGTGGTTAATAGTTCATGAAAGCACTCAATAAACTAAAAATATTCTATATATAATGTATATTATAATTACATGAACAGGAAGTGATAATTATTTAAACAATATTAACTTGGCAAGATATTTCCTAAGACGAAGGAAGTAAAACAGTTCTTTGTTAACATTCAACGGGAACGGTTGATGCTCAATCGCGTTAAAAAGCAGTATAACGAATTGTAATGGCGTACAAAGTTGAAAATCAGTGAAAACGAGAGTTACCAAAATTGACAATTTTTAACTTAAAATCAGTGAAATACACTACCACAACAGTGAAAACAAACGATACGCAACACAATACAAGTGAATTAAACCAGTCAATCAACCTAACATTAATAATTCACCTCGTAACAACTTCTCTATTTTTAGCCATAACCAGCAAACATTGAATACATCTAACATAAGACAATTAACACCAGTGAACACTGAACACTTATCCAGGATACCAGAAAACACCACAGACAATATACACTATTACGGAGACCAATAAAACAGTTGTAAAGGTAATTTTATTATCAGAGTTTCCAACCATCAGTTCACAGTAAAATTCTACAACGAGACAGGCCGCCATTTTGAACTTCCCATGATGCAAAGTATCCACCAGCAACGAAGTCGTGTAGTCACTATTGGGTATAAATTGTATACTACAAACATTATATATTATTAACAAATTGTCATTTATTACTCATTAAGACTTATTTTTGTACATGTTATACTTTCTAGGCCCACCCTTCTCTGACTATATAATTATAATCGTTGAAAGAACCTTTCTGATATTTATATAAAAATAACCTGTAATTGAAAATCGATATATCCCTGTGAAAGAGTCGAACATTTGCTCAACATCGAATTTAAATCGATCTTTAAGAAATACTATTAATAAATTAAATTATTTCAATTATCTGGATTTTACAATTATTTCACATATTAAATTAAGAATTTAACTAACTACAGGACTTACTGGAAGACGACAAATCTTAACGGAAAGTGATATACTGGAGCAGAGCTGAAAATCGCAAATCGATTATTGTAAGAAGACAATCTGATTAACTCCAGATTCATTTAAGGTCAACCAGAAGTGTAAAAATTAACCAAAATAAACTCACAGGATTTTAAAATTTTAACCAAAACGCAGAAACAGGATTATTTATAAATTATTACAATAACAAACATAAAATTTTTTGGGGGAAAAATTTTTTTTTAAATAAAATTTTTGTTTCTCTCTTTGAACATACACAAAGAATTATTTATTTGTAACAGCGTGGAACAGCGTCTGGTTACAAATTGGCGTCCAACTAGAGGGCTTAATTAATTAAGCTTGGCAGCGATTATACCGTCGAGAAGGAGGCAAAATGCAGCGTCGTGGTACTTTGAAGAAAAGGGCGGCAGAGGCCGAAAAAGAAATCGATATGGGGGATAAGGAGGCAACACCCGTAGAAGATGTGGAAGTGTTACTACCCCCGGTGGAAGATAAACAACCCGCACCACCAAAGGGACAACCTGAAGTACTAACACCGACAGGGGATGTTAATTTTCAGGAAAACCTAATGAAAATGATGATGGAGATGAGTAAGCAAATGGAAGAAAATAGTAAGAAATTGAGTCAAAGATCTGAAAAAGGACATGGAAGAAAATAGCAAGAAGATGGAGAAGAAGATGGATTCTACAAAGGAAGATTTGAATAAGAAACTGGATTCTACAAGAGAAGAATCGAGTAAGGAAAGGAAGGAAGACAACCACTCCTTAAATGAAAAATAGAAGATTTGAAGGAAGACAACCACTCCTTAAATGAAAAATTAGAAGATTTGAAGGAAGACAACCGATCCACAAAGGAAGAATTGGGCCGTAAGATTGAAAACACCAATAAGAGAATTGAGGAAACCAGCAAAAAGATGGAAGAGAAGATGGAGGAAACAAGTAGGAAGATGGAAAACGACAATCAGCAACTGAAGGAAAAGTTGGAGGAAAATAATAAGAAAATGGAGGAGAAAATGGACGAGAATAACCAACGGTTAAGAGAAGAACTAAGGGAAGTCAACCAGGAAAATATGAACAAGGTAGACGAGAGAATCGAATTAGCGAAGGAAGAATTGAACAGGAAAATAAACGACAGTAAAAGATCCATAGTTAAGAAATTAGAACAAGAGGTAGTAATAGTAAACCAACAGATCAGGGAAGTGGACGAAAGATGTCGTCAAACTGAGGCTGAGATACAGGAAGTCAGGGAGGTAAAAATATGGAAATTACCCAGGTCAAAGAACACCAGAGAACTAAATGGGAAGAAAACCAAAAAGTAACACAGGAGGAAATAAATAAGGTGCGAACCCATGTCACAGAAAGATGCGACGGTATGGAAGCGGCGATGACAAATATCACCGGTCAAGTGCGACAGAGCCAGGAAGAGATGGAGGTAATCCGAAACCGGCCGACTAGCTTCACTAATTTCCCCATGAACGAGCATAGAGAATGGTTGAACTTCCGCCAGTATAAACGAAAGGCAATGGAGTTCTTGGCCCGAATCGAAGAATACATGGACAAACATAGGGGTAACAGATGGGTCAATAACCGAGAATTATTAGACGAGTCCTTCAGAGAAATGAATGATCATTGGTGGATGGCCAACCGCAGTGACATAGAAAATTACCAGCAGTTTAAAAGCCTCTTCAAGGCAAAATATTGGTCTAAAACGACCCAAAATTTAATCCGTGACAACATATGTCACGGCCATTATAAACCACAAGTGGGTAGCACAATGACGGCGTACTTCCTCGGCAAAGTATGTATGGCCAAACATTTGGAACCAGCCATACCTGAAGAATGGCTCATCAACAAACTGTCATATCATTATGATGAGGAGGTGATTCGAGCGAGGAGAGGCAGCCAAATTAAGACCATACAGGCCATGACAGAACTCCTCGAGAACTATGAAAATGAGGAGTACTACCGACAAAGCCGGAGAAGGAATGATCGGCCAGAACCTAGAACTTATCCAAATACCAACCACGGTACAACCAACAACAACACTGGATACCAAGGAAACCGAGCCTATCCACAGACCAACAACAATAACAACAACAATAATAATAATAATAATAATAATAATAATAATAACCAGGTTCAAAATAATCCGAACAATAATCGACCAAATAATGGTTATGAGGGTAACCGAAACCCATACTACCCAAACCCTAATAGTCAGAGAAGCCCCAATTATAATAACGATCGTTATTATAATAATAATAGTCGTGGCAATCCACAGAATAGTAACACCAATAATAATAGGTTTTCTCGACCGAGAGTGAATTTCATCCGAGCGGAAGATGGTCGCCAACGTAGGTACTACCACCAGAGATGCAACAGCTATCACGAATATGAAGATAGGCGGAGGAGCCGAGAACGTGACCAACCAAGGTACAATCCTGCTAGACGGAGTACCAGCCTAGATAACACAGAACGGCTGACGAACAGCGAACAACCGTTAGATCATCGAACAGAGCGGCAGGGACCCACTCAAGGTCTCCCGAATGATGCATCAACCAGTGCGACACACCATAACAATGATGTAGAGCATTTAAACGGGAGGAGGCAGTAATAAATCACCGAAACCCGTTGCTGCTCCTAAATCCTGGGTATAGAAATGAGTTGCCAAATGCAACTGAAAATAATCGTATCACTATAATCGGTTGTAATTACCTAAAGAACATCCGACACGAATTATTGGAAGAGGACGATACTAGTCCCACCAATCACATAAATCACGAAATAATACATATAAATGCGGAGGTAGAAGGAATCCCCGCCAATTTAATGATCGATACTGGTTCCAACGTATCCATAATTAGTACTACTGAGTTGGAGAGAATACAAAGAGAATGCGGACGAACATTACCGACATTGCCATTAAATAATATTATTTTGTTAGGTGCAACATATTCGAAGGGCGGAACTACCAGTTTAAAAGATTGCCCTTCGGACTCGTGAATTCGGTCGCAGTCTTTGTACACTGCATGGACCAGATACTTGGCCAGGAAGCACTACAATTCACCGCCGTGTACGTAGATGATTTGTTAGTGTCCTCAGAAACTTGGGAGGAACACTGCTACCGTGTGGAACATGTGCTGAAGAAATTAGCTGCGAATAACATCACGCTAAAACTAGAAAAATCTCATTTCATAGCCAAGGAAATTCAATTCTTGGGCTTTATATTGAACAACCAGGGAATCTCACCGTCGGCATTTGTATTGGCCATCTGAAGACCACATGCCAATTTCAATTCTTTATTCCTTGTTCTTTACTTTTCCCTAATATTGCAAAAGTAGGAATTAAATTCCGAGATAAGATCGCACTGTTAGTCCGAAATGGTTGTTTCTCGTGGTTTACTCTACTAGGTTCCTCCGCTCTCTCTGCCGTTGGGAACTGAGATGCCTCACCCGCCTTTGAGAACGTTGATAGGGTTTCACCTGTAACAATAGCCAGAAGACCCGCTAGCAAAGCGCGCTATAGACTACAAACCAGTTGGTAGAACATCTGTGGGTAGGTCCTGGAAGAGATGGCTGCAGTAAAGACGGAACAGGCTATAAGACTACACTGTGACGTGAGGACGACGACGATTTTTAATGTTACTTTACCAGTACCCAATGATGTAATCTGAGGGTATATATTACTTGGTTAACTGCACATTTGAGCGGTGATTCCAGTTAATAATGCACCAGTTAAGAATTGGGTTTCAAGTAATGTTATGAAATACAAAAATGCTATTATTCTTTTAAATAAAATATCTGTATGTTACTTTCCGGAGTCACAGCCTTATTTCAGGAAATATGGGAAGGAGAAGCAATGCCTCCAGAGTGGAAGTTCGTCCTCATACATCCTCTGCACAAAATAAAATAGGGCAGTAATATATATGTGAGTAACAACCGGGGGATTTCACTTCTCCCCGTAATTTATAAAATCTTCTCTAAGCTCCTCCTCAGTAGACTCGAATCTCAGCTACATCCCCACATTGGTACATATCAAGGTAACTTCAGAAAAGGCAGATCGAGCCCGGAACAGATCCTGAGTTTGAAGTTGATCATTAGATATTTCCTTAAAAGAAATGTCCCCCTCTTCATAACCTTCATTGATTCAGTGAGTCGAAAGACACTCTTCCAGTGTCTGCAGCAATGCGGTGTCGATACCAAACCTCTAAATGTAGTTAAATTAACTTTAACCGACGCAGTTTTCAAAATTAAATTCCTAGGAGAATTTAGTGACCCCATCCCAATTCACACTGGCGTACGTCAAGGGGATGGACTATCCCCTATTCTCTTTAACTGTGTCCTAGATAACGTCATGAAAATCTTCCATAAAGTAAATTCACCAAGGGGTAGAATAGGTAACAAATCCGAAGGCGTAGAATTAAGCTGTTTTGCTTTCGCGGATGATCTTGCCAACTTTGCTCACTTAGAAGACGAAGCAAGAAAGCAAGTAGAAGATTTCAAAGAGATAGCGGATAAAACTGGCTTCCAAATCTTCTTTGCTAAAACGGAAATATGACCACCCTATTTAAATTCCCGAAAACGTGCCTGGGCACTACGTACGGAGAAACAAAATATACTAACAATTATAAATATCTTGGGGAAAACATCCCGAAACGCCTCAGACAAAGAACCATTTTAGGTAAGGAAACTCAAATTAATAAAGGGCCTTTACTCAAACCCGGGAACTGTACGGAAAGAAAACCTTTCTTGAAGTGCGAATGTCCGCCAATATAACACTGCGTTCAGGCCGGTGATCATGTATGGAGTGGAAAGAATGTTTCTTCAAAGTTTTGAGTTTCTTCTTAAAATTGAATGAAGAGGAAAATTTATGAACCCAAGTAAACCAATGAAAATTACAGGCATACACCCAAAGAAGACCCGGCACCCATTTTCTTCTGTACAGGGACTGGAAAATCTTGAAACGGCTTTCCAAATAAAACGACTGAGATTCCTTGGACATATAGCTGTGAAAGTTCTTGGTTGAGGTTTTTTAGGTCGTCTCTCACTTATTAAATTATTGCGTCTTATTTGAAGTTCACGTGCAACCAAACAACCCCTGTAGCTAGCAGGATGTGCTTCTGCACAATTTGAACACTTTGCTGGCACATCTCGTTCTTGCTGGCAATCGACAGTCCTGTGATTGCCTGCACATTTTACACAGATAGGTCCATGTTGGCAATACTTATGAGTGTGACCTTATCTTTGACACCTTTTACACTGTGGTATCAGTTTGTTACTCCTGAGAGCTTCAATTTTTATTTTCATATGACATAAATATTGAATATCAAATATTTTTTTTATATCCTCTGATCTATCAAACGTTAGCATAAATAATGGCAAATGTATGATTTTTTCCTTGCCGTCAACTTTAGTCTTTCTAATTTTATTAACTACTTCAAGGACTTTATATCCTCTATTCAATAACTCCTCTTTAATCTCTTCTGATTTGCATGTTGGATGCAAGTTACGTGCCATGACTCTTATTGGTCTGGTCTGTTTATTTTATAAGTATGCCATTCCAAATTACTTTCTTTTAGGAGTTTTGTCAGTTCTCTATATTCCATTTCTGTGTCTACATTAATTTTCAGCTGATTGTTGTTCATCATGCTGGTGTTAAATTTCAAATATTTTGATTTCAGTTTCTGACTTATTTCTATATAATTTTCCACATTGCTCAGTATCACTGGCGGTGGCTTAGCCGATTTTTTTACATTTTCTTTAGTCCTCTTAATTTTGTTTATTGGACTGGTTTTCGGTGTTTCTGGTGATTCCATAGTTTTCCTTTTACGTTTTTTATTCTTTTCCAGTATCCAAGCAGTTTCTTTGGCCACGATTTCTCCCTCTTCTTCCGAGTTGGCTGGACTATAGGATACCCTAGGCTGTAACTTCTTAATTTCTTCCTGTAGTCGTCTGATTTCGTTATAAGCAGAATTAAGCTGAGCCTGCAGTCTGCTTATTGTGTCCTCTGGGACTTCCAGTGTTGGTATCTGTGAGTTTTGATTTTCCAAACTACAGTTTATATTAGTTGGCGGAGACCTTGCCACCAACGAACCTCTTCTAAAGGGATCCTCACCAAGCAATAGCTGCCCCCCCCCCCCCAGAAACCATGGGGCAAATTTTTTTTTTTATGTACTTTTTTAAGATGCAGATAAATTTAATAAATGACAAAATTATAATTTTTTACTGTCTGATAATCAGTATTTTTAAAATATCTTTCAAAGTTGTAAGAGATACTAAATAACAAATAAAATTATTAATTGGAACACAAGTGGTTACAGCTTCGCACAGAAATTTTAAATACGAGGGTCATTTGAAAAGTTTCCCGAGCGACATCTAAAGCTCAGTGATAAAACTAAAATCTTTCGTACGCTGCAAGATGTATATTTCGCCTGAACACCTGTTAATTTTTAGATATATCTGTCAATTTATTCACTTTATTTCCAGCTGTTTGGAATTTTCCTGTTACGCGTGTTTTTAAAATGCACAAAATCAAACATCGTGTTGCGATTAATTCTTTGTTAAAACCGTTTTAGCGCCAACGGAAAATAAAAACAAAATTGTAAATCTGTTAGGAGAAGATGCGGCGCTTTCAGATAAAACGGTAAGTGGGGCACACTCAAGTTTAAACCTGGTCGCAGAAGCACTGAGGGCTATTCCGGCAGTGGACGTCCAAAACGTGCAACAAAAAATGGTATAATTGAAAAAATTTCATAGGCTGTTTGAAGACCGCAGATTGAGTAGTGGATGACGTTGCTGAAATGATAGGCATCTCACATGAGCGTGTGTATCATACTTTAACTCAAGAGCTTGTTGTGAAAAAGCGTTGTGCAAGAAGGCTGTCGCATCTGGAGTTTTTACATTTTTTGGGCGTCCAGTGCGACCACGTTTGCAATGCTCGTACGACCACGTTTAAACTCAAGTGCCTACTTAAAAACCGTTGGTATTGAAGTCGCAGCATCTCCTGACACATTTAAAAATTCGTTCCGAATTTTTAAGGATGAATCATACCACTATGCTTGATTTTGTCCGTTTTCCAAAACACGCATGACACACAAATTATAAACAATGAATAAATTGACACATTTGGAAATTATCGGAAGTTTATATAAAATACAAATCTTACAATACACGAAAAATTTTAATTTTATTGCTAAGCGACAGTTGTCGCTCCGTGAAATTTTCAACTGACCCTCGTAATTATATCAATAGTGGGTTTCAAATCACTTTAATCAAAATAAGTGACTATTGTAAATTAGTAATAGCTTTTTATGACAGGTGGTGGCGGAAAACGCAGTAGTGTTCCATGGGACTGTGAGTCAATGAAGCGCAGCAGCGTTCCAGCGGACTGTGAGACTAAGAAGCGCAGCAGCGTTCCAACGGACTGTGAGACTAAGAAGCGCAGCAGCGTTCCAACGGACTGTGAGACTAAGAAGCGCAGCAGCGTTCCAACGGACTGTGAGACTAAGAAGCGCAGCAGCGTTCCAACGGACTGTGAGACAAGTCCGTATCCTGTTTGTAGAGAAGGGCCAGGCAATAGAAAATATTGCGTCCCACGGCCTAAGAAAGGTAAGCAAACTCAATGTACACAATAGGTGTATTATGTATAATATACAGCGAGTCGGGTTTCACGTCGAGTGGATCGTACATTTTAAATTATTGTGCGTCCTGAGCTGCACAACTCGCTCACTATTTTGTACAAAGTGTATTTTTTCCATTCGTATTGGCCATCTGAGGACCACATGCGAATTTCAATTCTTTATTCCTTGTTCTTTTCTTTTTCCCTAATATTGCAAAAGTAGGAGCTTTGAGACCATTGATCGGGTTTCACCTGTAACAATAGGCAGAAGACCCGCTAGTAAAGCGCGCTATAGACTACAAACCAGTTGGTAGAACATCTGTGGGTAGGTCCTGGAAGAGATGGCTGCAGTGAAGACGGAACAGGATATAAGACTACACTGTGACGTGAGGACGACGACGATTTTTAATGTTACTTTACCAGTACCCAATGATGTACTCTGAGGGTATATATTACTTGGTTAACTGCACATTTGAGCGGTGATTCCAGTTAAAAATGCACCAGATAAGAATTGGGTTTCAAGTAATGTTTTGAAATACAAAAATGCTATTATTCTTTTAAATAAAATATCTGTATGTTACTTTCCGGAGTCACAGCCTTATTTCAGGAAATATGGGAAGGAGAAGCAATGCCTCCAGAGTGGAAGTTCGTCCTTATACATCCTCTGCACAAAATACAATAGGGCAGTAATATATATGTGAGTAACTACCGGGGGATTTCACTTCCCCCCGTAATTTATAAAATCTTCTCTAAGCTCCTCCTCAGTAGACTCGAATCTCAGCTACATCCCCACATTGGTACATATCAAGTTAACTTCAGAAAAGGCAGATCGCGCCCGGAATAGATCCTCAGTTTGAATTTAATCATTAGATATTTCCTTCAAGGAAATTTCCCCCTCTTCATAACTATCATTGATTTTTAGAAGGCCTATGATTCAGTGAATCGAGAGACCCTCTTCCAGTGTCTGCAGCAATGCGGTGTCGATCCCAAACCTCTAAATTTAGTTAAATTAACTTAAACCGACGCAATTTTCAAAATTAAATTCCTAGGAAAATTTAGTGACCCCTTCCCAATTCACACTGGCGTACGTCAAGGAGATGGACTATCCCCTATTCTCTTTAACTGTGTTCTAGATATAAAGTCATGAAAATCTTCCATAAAGTAAATTCACCAAGGGGTAGAATAGGTAACAAATCCAAAGGCGTAGAGTTAAGCTGTTTTGCTTTCGCGGATGATCTTGCCATCTTTGCTCACTCAGAAGACGAAGCAAGAAAGCAAGTAGAAGATTTCTAAGAGATAGCGGATAAAACTGGCCTCCAAATCTTCTTTGCTAAAACGGAAATTATGACCACCCTATTTAAATCCCCGAAAACGTGCCTGGGCACTACGTACGGAGAAACAAAATATACTAACAATTTTAAGTATCTTGGGGAAAACATCCCGAAATTCCTCAGACAACGAATCTTTTAAGATAAGGAATCTCAAATTAATAAAGGCCTTTACTCAAACCCGGAAACTGTACGGAAAGGAAACCTTCTCAGAAGTGCGAAAGTCCGCCAATATAGCACTGCGATCAGGCCGGTGATCATGTATGGAGTGGAAAGAATGTTTCTTCAAAGTTTTGAGTTTCTTCTTAAAATTGAATGAAGAGGAAAATTTATGAACCCAAGTAAACCAATGAAAATTACAGGCATACACCCAAAGAAGACCCGGCACCCATTGTCTTCTGTACAGGGACTGGAAAATCTTGAAACGGCTTTCCAAATGAAACGACTGAGATTCCTTGGACATATAGTTTGGATGGATCGCTCCAGATTAAATACACAAATTTTCAACTATATTTGGCAACTTTCAAGTCTGAACGGATACACCAAACAACTCAAGGAGAAAATGATGAAACTGGGTATCTCTTTGAACGACTGTGTGGATAGAAATACATACAGAAACAAAATTCAAAATCTTGCCGTTCTCTGCGGTGAGAAGAAGATGAGAAAGGGGTGCACAGTGGAAAGGAAGGCGGCGAATAGTGTGCGAATGAGGGCCTTCTGCCGGGAGAAGAAAAGGAAATGATATTTGCATGGTCCACGGCTAGCCTGTTCGTGTAAAAAAATGTCTTTATATGAGAATATTTTCTTTAATTCCCATGGCAGTATCAGTATAATACTAAAATTATTGCAACTTATAAAGTTACAAGCATATAACAGGCTGTTTTAAGAGTAAAATAGACTTTTGGTTTGTTTGAAATTCTGAAATTATTTAATAAAGCTTACATTACACAATTTTATAGAAAGATTCTCTGTATTCATGAATTGAAATTTTCAAAATATTGTACTTTTTTAAGATGCAGATAAAGTTAATAAATAACAAAATTATAATTTGTTACTGTCTGATATATTAAATTACATTATTATATATTATGTAATATACTAAATATATTAGTATAATATATATTATATTAAATATATTAAATTATATTATTACAGTATTTTTTAAATATCTTTCAAAGTTGTAAGAGATATTAAATGACAAACAAATTATTAATTGAAACACAAGTGGTTAAAGCTTCGCACAGAAATTTTAAATACGAGGGTCATTTGAAAAGTTTCGCGAGCGACAAATAAAGCTCAGTGATAAAACTAAAATCTTTCGTAAACTGTAAGATGTATATTTCGCCTGAACACCTGTTAATTTTTAGATACATCTGTCAATTTATTCACTTTTTTTCCAGCTGTTTGAAATTTTCCTGTTACGCGTGTTTTTAAAATGAACAAAATCAAACATCGTGTTGTGATTAATTCTGTGTTAAAACCGTTTTAAGCCAAACGGAAAATAAAAACAAAATTGTAAATCTGTTAGGAGAAGATGCTGCGCTTTCAGATACAATGGTAAGTTGGGCACACTCGAGTTTAAACGTGGTCGTGCAAGCACTGAGGTTTATCCCAGCAATGGACGTCCAAAACGTGCAACAAAAAATGTCATTATTGAAAAAATTCATAGGCTGTTGGAAGACCGCAGATTGAGGAGTGAATGACGTTGCTGAAATCATAGGCATCTCACATGAGCGTGTGTATCATAATTTAACTCAAGAACTTGATGTGAAAAAGCGTTGGGCAATACTGCTGCCGCATGTGGACTTGTTGTTGCATTTTTTGGGCGTCCAGTGCGACCACGTTTGCAATGCTCGTACGACCACGTTTAAAATCAAGTGCCTACTTAAAAACCGTTGGTATTGAAGTCCCAGCATCTCCTGACACATTTAAAATTCGTTCTGATTTTTTAAGAATGAATCATACCAAGATGCTTGATTTTGTCCGTTTTCCAAAACACGCATGACACACAAATTATAAACAGCTTCTAAACAATGAATAAATTGACACATATATATATTTGGAAATTACCGGAAGCTTATATAAAATACAAATCTACCAATACACGAAAATTTTTAATTTTATTGCTAAGCGACAGTTGTCGCTCCGTGAAATTTTCAACTGACCCTCGTAATTATATCAATAGTGGGTTTCAAATCACTTTAATCAAAATAAGTGACTATTGTAAATTAGTAATAGCTTTTTATGACAGGTGGTGGCGGAAAACGCAGTAGTGTTCCATGGGACTGTGAGACTAAGAAGCGCAGCAGCGTTCCAGCGGACTGTGAGACTAAGAAGCGCAGCAGCGTTCCAACGGACTGTGAGACTAAGAAGCGCAGCAGCGTTCCAGCGGACTGTGAGTCAATGAAGCGCAGCAGCGTTCCAGCGGACTGTGAGACTAAGAAGCGCAGCAGCGTTCCAACGGACTGTGAGACTAAGAAGCGCAGTAGCGATCAAACCGAACCAACGGTTCGCTGTAAATATGGGGTCGCCCCATTAAGAATTTTTCCCCCAATTTGTTTACCAAAACCAGGTAAGCAAACTCAATGTACACAATAGGTGTATTATGTATAATATACAGCGAGTCGGGTTTCACGTCGAGTGGATCGTACATTTTAAATTATTGTGCGTCCTGAGCTGCACAACTCGCTCACTATTTTGTACAAAGTGTATTTTTTCCATTCGTATTGGCCATCTGAGGACCACAGGCGTATTTCAATTCTTTATTCCTTGTTCTTTTCTTATTCCCTAATATTGCAAAAGTAGGACCTTTGAGAACGTTGATCGGGTTTCACCTGTAACAATAGGCAGAAGACCCGCTATCAAAGCGCGCTATAGACTACAAACCAGTTGGTAGAACATCTGTGGGTAGGTCCTGGAAGAGACGGTTGCAGTGAAGACGGAACAGGCTATAAGACTACACTGTGACGTGAGGACGACGACGATTTTTAATGTTACTTTACCAGTACCCAATGATGTACTCTGAGGGTATATATTACTTGGTTAACTGCACATTTGAGCGGTGATTCCAGTTAAAAATGCACCAGTTAAGAATTGAGTTTCAAGTAATGTTATGAAATACAAAAATGCTATTATTCTTTTAAATAAAATGTCTTTATGTTCCTTTCCGGAGTCACAGACTTATTTCAGGAAATATGGGAAGGAGAAGCAATGCCTCCAGAGTGGAAGTTCGTCCTCATACATCCTCTGCACAAAATACAATAGGGCAGTAATATATATGTGAGTAACTACCGGGGGATTTCACTTCTCCCCGTAATTTATAAAATCTTCTCTAAGCTCCTCCTCAGTAGACTCGAATCTCAGCTGGATCCCCACCTTGGTACATATCAAGTTAACTTCAGAGACAATGAAGCGCAGTAGCGTTCCAACGGACCGTGAGGGAATGAACCGCAGCAGCGTTCCAACGGACTGTGAGACTAGGAAGCGCAGTATCAGAATTAGTCACCCATACTGCTTGGACCGTAAGCAAACTCACTGTATACAATACGTGTATTATGTACAATATAAAGTGAGTAGGGCTTCACGTCTAGTTGATCGTACATTTTAAACTAGTACGCGGCCTGAGCTGCAGAACAAGCTCACTGTTTTTTGAAAAAAGTATGTTTTTTCCCATTTGTATCGGCCATCTGAGGACCACATGCCAATTTCAATTCCTTAATCTTTGTTCTTTTCTTTTCGTCTAATATTGCAAAAGTAGGAATTTAAATTCAGAGGTAAGATCGGGTTATTAGTCCAAAATGTTTGTTTCTTATGGTTTACTCCACTAGGTTCTTCCGCTCTCTCTGCCGTTGGGAACTGAGATGCCTCATTCGCCTTTGAGACCGTTCACCGGCTTTCACTAGGCAGGGGACCATACTAAATGCTTTCATCCGGAGCCAGATAAACCCAGGTTTTTGAAGAGGTCTGCTCCTTTAAGGCTGGCACGTCCGTCCTGCTGTTGGATCATTGAGATATCTTCCACCATTCCGTCCGTTGGTCTTTACAGAGGTTCGTCAGTGTCTGTAGCTATAGCGTGGCTACAGGAGGTCCCAGGGGGCACGACGGGGACGTGGACCTGACTTACCCTCGCAAGTTATTATTATTTTTGGACAAATTTTGATAGTAATTAATTTTCCTAATAATCATAAAAATTGCAAAAGTGTCTATTACACTGCTGTATTATGTTTAGGAAAGTAATAACTTTAAGCAATTATACAATAAACGCTGGAGTTTCGTTAAAATTCTCTTCCCTCTGGCACGCGGCCAAATTTGATTATTCTTTTAAAATTTAATCCTGTTTTGGGCATTGGAACAACAAATTTTGAAATTTCCAAGACTGTACACTATTTTTAAGCGCCTAAATATCATTTATTTTACAAAAACATTTGTGCTGAAAAAAATTAGTCTTTTCCTTCTTCTTCTCCTTTTTAAGATTAGATTATATAAATAAAAATAGAGTTGTGGGACCCTTTTTATTCAATTTCTCAGATCAAAAACCATAAGAAGCCACCAAATTTATTCTTCACTTTATACACCAAGAATTTCAGTATGGCAGAAATCAGGATGAAATGTTTCGCGAGCCGTAACTCGCTAACTAACCGTTTTCGGACCTATGTTTATGTGGACATTTTTGTTATTTTTAGCTATAGAATCAGCTCCCTAGAGATTTTTGTGCAATTTTGAATTACCCTGTAGAATATTTGAACGAAACGATCATTAAGTAGTTATTCTTTATGGACGTTGGCTGCCTTGTATATTTCAAACTCCTCTGAGGCATCCGCCTATCGACATTTAGAGCTGAAGTAAGAGATTTAATCAAAACGTGCATGCGGTTCTTGTCTATTTTAAAAATTCTGCCTGCATTTATCAACACTTATGCTGCTCCCTTCAAAGTAGCCTCAGTCGAATGTATCACGATTAAGCCAGCCGTTTTGCAATCTTCAAAATATTTCAAGCATGCGCTTTTTGGTACAGCCTTGAGCTTGCTTAGCGACTTTCGTTTCGCGTCTTCAGCGGTCTCAAAACGGTGTCTTTCGTAGAAAGCATCACTATAGTGAGGAGGTAAAATCGCGTTGGGTCACATCTGGTGAATACGGCAGTTGCCGTGTCGTCATTATGACGTTTTCTTTAGCCTAGTCGGGCAAAATTATTAACAATCAATGACGTGCGTCCAGGCGCATTATTGGGCTGTAATTTTCATAAAATTATTGATCCGTAAGTCTGGCAGTTTTTGGACGAATATCTTTACACAAATGGCGTAAAATGTCTGAATAGTACTCTTCATTTACCACTGCGCCTAGCAATGAAATTTTGTTGAACACAAAAACATAAAGGTTTTTAAAATATATAAAAAATAACAAATGAACAAACTGAATTCTGTGTATCCTCTTTATTAAAAGCTGTTATTTAGTTTAGTTAATTTTACATTTGCATTCAGATTATATTTAGTTTTTCAGACACTTGACCTTCCCTTAGCTCCTGCAAGCTCCCTCTCCGCCTTCACACCTCACACATGTTCCGATACACGCTCCAAACAGATGTCAATCACCCTTAAATCCTCTGTTCAGTCTTCACTTATCTCTTGACAATGGGTTAAGAAGTACAAACAACTGTCAGAGTTAAATAAAAAAAAAAACTGTGAAACGAACCAAGTGTTTATATATTTTTAAAAAACCTTTGTATTAATATGTTTCACCAAGTGCCCAACGAGTCATAAATTAATATCGTGACAAAAACCTAATCTTCATCTAAAACCACAATCTTTCCACTCATTTACGGCAGTCTCTGATGCTTGATCACGCACAGCAGTCTTTCCAGAAGCCTTAATTGCTTAACTATCTTCTAACACCAAGCCTGCGCAGGTCGACGTCAAGTCATCCACCCATTGTTTTCTCCTGCATTTTTTCCTGGGCCGACTCCTTCTTCTTTCACCAGGTCTTCTCTTTCTTTCCAGGCGGATGTCTCTAACATTCTCTGGACATGTTCACCCCACTACTTTTCTTTATACCAGTGACGATATATGGTTTTCCATACACTTGCTGGTTTTCTGCATTCGTCCTTATTCTCCATGTTCCTTGGACGTTCACTGCACCAAATATCCTCTTGAAGACTTTTCTTTCCCACCTGTGGAATCACTCTTCCTCTGTCACTTCATTGTCCAAGTGTCGGACCCATATAAGACCACTGGCTTAAGAAATGTTTTGTAGAAACGAATCTTGGTTGCTCTGCTTATGATTTTACTCTTAAATATTCCTTGTAGGTAGAAGTAACATCTGTTTCCAGAAGATATCCTTCCTTTTATTTCTTTGGCCATAATATATTCCTCAGTAGCTAAAGAGCCCAGGTATTTAAAATTTTCAATCTTTGAAATTATCTCCTCCAATTACCAGGGGTTCTCTTCTCTCTTGTACTTTCTTCTTCTTCTTCTTCTTCTTCTTCTTCTTCTTCTTCTTCTTCTTCTTCTTCTTCTTCTTCTTCTTCTTCTTCTTCTTCTTCTTCTTCTTCTTCTTCTTCTTCTTCTTCTTCTATGGCATCACATTTCGAAGTCGAACCTTAGCCTCCATAATCATCTGCCTCCATTTTTCCCAGTCCTTGGCGATCGATGTCCATCTTTTTATTTTAAGTAAATTATCAGTATCCCTCGCCACTGCGTCAATCCAGCGTGTCTTGGGTCTTCCGACAGACCTTCTGCCCTCGATTTGACTAAACAGTACCTTCCTAGGTATTCGGTTGCCTTCCATCCTAATGATGTGTCCTGCCCATTGCAATCTATGAAGTCGGATGGTGGTGGCCAGGTCACTGTCTTTATAGAGCTTGTATAGCTCCTTATTGTGACGCATTCTGCGTATACCATTTACTTGAATTGGTCCATATATTCTCCTCAAAATTCTCCTTTTAAAAGTATTGAGAATGTTAGCGCCTTGTTAGTTCCTTGTCTTGAATGTAGATGTCAACGGACCATATGCTCTATTTGCGGCCTGTATCCTTTTCCTTATTTCATTTAATTCTCCATTGTCTTCTGCCATCTAACATCGAAAATATTTAAACTGATTAGTTATTTCCAGGTTTAGTGGTTCGATTTCATACTGTTCAGGTTTCCTGGTTTCATTTCGGGTGTGATCATAATCTTTGTTTTATCTGTATTAACCTGTAATCCTATCTCGTCTGCTTCACCTTTGAGTTCCTGGATGGTCTCTTTTGCTCTCCCTTGGGACTTTGCCATAATATTAATATCATCTACATACCTACGTTCAGGACCATTTTTTGTTCTAATGTTCTAATTCCTATCAATTGACAATTTCCTGATCACACATTCAAGTGCTAAATTGAACATCGTCTTTGTACTTTGCTGCCTATTAATATGTATTTGGTCATTTCAGTATTTACGTATAGGCCTAAATTCGTTGCGACCTCTTCCACACTCAAGAAACCCTCTTTTAAGTTTTGTTGTGGCTTCTTGAGATAAGTACTATGTTTCATCAGCATAAGCTAGACAATGCCGCTTTCTGGAAAAGATATTGTGACATTGCAAACATCGATCGTGAAAGATTACATTCGCTTAACAAAATCTTCATCATCATCATCATCTTTATCATCTTCAAGGATTAAACCAAGGATGATTTGTTCCGGTCTGAAACAGGCAAAGATTAGAGCTGGTCACTCCAGCGCTTCCTTGGACGTCCAACACCTCTCCGTCCCCTCGGCTTATAGTTGCAAAGTGGTGTGGGGATGCGGCAGTCATCTATTCGGCAAAGGTGTTCCCACAAATTCAGCCGATACTGTGCAATCCTGTCGAGTATACTCACAATATTCAGTTCCTGCCGTATATTTGTGTTTCTTCTTGATCATTTAGAGTATAACCTGTCACGTGTCTGAGGAATCTCATTTCATTTGCTTGGATGCGACTGGCCTTGCGACTGCTCTTGCGACAGTTCAATTTTCATACCCGTAAAGAAGTTTGGGAAGAGCCATCACCTTGTAGAATTTTAGCCGTCTTCATTTTCTTGATTGACATAAGGGTTCGCCTAGAGGTCCCACACATAACGTTGAACTTATGCAACTTATTCACAACGTCATTGCATGCATTATACGAGAAATAAACATTAATCAACAATAAATGAATTAACCTTATTATTTTATTGTGCAAAATGTTTCGTAAAGAATGTAGGTACCAAATTTTGGAAAATGGTTCTACCCATTAAACTGAAGGGTGTGATATGTTCGAATAGTGTGTGTGATCTGAATCTCATTTCAGTTGCTTGGATGCAACTGGCCTGGCATGTCGTTAAAGTCCAATTATCAGACCCATAAAGAAGCGTGGTAAGGGCCATCCCCTTGTAGAATTTTAGGGGTGTCCCTTTACTTGGTGACATAAGGGTTCGCCTAATGGTCCCGCACATAAGGTTGAACTTATGCAACTTATTCACAACGTTGTTGCTTGCATTATAAGTCGCACTGTAGCCCAGGTATGTAAAAATTGCTAACTTGTTCCAAGGACAGTACCATATATAACAATTTCTGCCCATACGGGATCAGTTCCACGGAAAGCCATCACCTTGGTCTTAAGTGACCAAAGTTTTTTGCAGATTCGATTTACCAAATGTATACCCATCTTATTTGCAATCTTATCCATCTTACCCATCTTATAACTTTGTAATTTGCTTTTATAATTTTGATTTAAATGGAATAAATCCTACTGTAGTCCCAAGCCACGTGTTTGTTAACCAAATACAGTGTTACTCACCGTCTATGGCCTTTCCGTAATGTTTTATTCGTGTTTACATGTTTCAAGGCACTTGCCTCATCATCAGAACTTATAAAAACCAATCTATGTCATAAATGGTGACATTTGTCAAAATATTAAAAACACAATACGGCAATTAAACCCTGTACATAACTTGCTTTAAAAATGTTAGGTGTGCCTTGCAAGACAACACGCGCCGTACTGACGAAATCTAAGCCTTATCTCGACCATATCGCATAGCGGTATCGTACAGTATATTTGATTTATATTGTAATTGGTCGTTCAACACGTGTGGCTTGGTACTGGCGTCGTTGTATGCTTTGTAAATCTCATATTCTTCAAGGGCGTTCAAATAACCCCCTTTACTGCAGAAATGAAGGGGTATTAGATTCGAGCTAAAATCCGTGTAACTGTGATTGTTGTCTATAAGGTGCTTGGCGATATTTGACTTGATGTTGTAAACTCGTGTAGGGGGTCTATGTTCAGAAAATCTTTTCAAAAAACCTCGACCCGTCTGGCCCACATAAAAAGCCTCACAGTCGTTACAGACTAGCTTATAAACTCCTGTTTTATTTTCAAGACTGGTATGTTCACGGCTGCGGAGATTATAAGACTAGTAATAACATCATATAAAAGTAATTTATATGTAAAACGTCTTAATCTTAGCTTAAACATGTGTACACATCTCTTTGATGAACGTACTAGACGTTCTTTAAAACCAATTAATTCTAAAGCGCCTGTTTTATCAGGTCTGCCAAAGCTTCACAAGGAGGGGATTCCTATTAGACCACTAGTAAATTTTACCACTGCACCCGGTTACAAAGCAGCTAGAAAATTAGTGAGTATATTAAAACACAATTTACATTTGATTAATAACCGAAGTTTGATTAATAGTTGTGATTTCGTTGGAAAAGTGAAAAACCTGATGATTGAACCCCACTATAAACTTATTTCTTTTGACATTGTGAACTTGTATACAAATGTACCGCTGAGTGAAACCTTACGCCTATTAAGATCTAACCTTGTTAACACCAATAAACTGGATGCTAATTGCATAAATGAAATATTAGAATTGTTGGGAGTGATTTTGGACCAGAATTATTTCACACATAACAAACAGTTTTTCAGACAGCTGGAGGGGTTGGCAATGGGTTCCCCACTCTCTAGTATTCTAGCGGAGGTGTACTTAAATTACTTTGAAAATTCTTTCTTGTTTGCAAACCCTACATATAATTACAATGTGGTGTTCTATGGTAGATATGTCGACGACACTTTTATGGTGTATAAAGGCACAAATCGTCAAATTTACAAGCTTCACAATTACTTGAATGGCATTAATAACAGAATACAGTTTACTTTGGAGAATGAAGTTAGAGGTCAATTACATTTTCTGGATTTGACAGTAACTAAGGACTTTGTTACTAAAAAACTTTTTTTTAATATATTTAGGAAGCCCACGATGACTGACGCTGTCATACATGCCTCATCGTTCCACCCCATTTCACAGAAATTAGCTGCATTCCATAGCATGATACATCGCCTATTGTCTATACCCCTTGGCATCGAGGATTACATCGAAGAATTAAACACCATTAAAGTCATTGCGTTTACCAACGGGTACAACGAAAAAATAATAGATAATATTTAAAAAAACATAAGAAAAAGAAGAGTAACACTACTAAAGATATAAATAATAGAAATGAGAACCTCGAAACAAAGGCACGCAAGCACATTGCGGCACCTTATACGCATTTCATGCCAGGGATTTTTAAGTCAACCATTAATAAAGTCAACAACATAGTCGTTTCCTATAAGACTAGTAATAACATCTTAAATAATCTCCGCAGCCGTGAACATACCAGTCTTGAAAATAAAACAGGAGTTTATAAGCTAGTCTGTAACGACTGTGAGGCTTTTTATGTGGGCCAGACGGGTCGAGGTTTTTTGAAAAGATTTTCTGAACATAGACCCCCTACACGAGTTTACAACATCAAGTCAAATTTCGCCAAGCACCTTATACACAACAATCACAGTTACACGGATTTTAGCTCGAATCTAATACCCCTTCATTTCTGCAGTAAAGGGGGTTATTTGAACGCCCTTGAAGAATATGAGATTTACAAAGCATACAACAACGCCAGTACCAAGCCACACGTGTTGAACGACCAATTACAATATAAATCAAATATACTGTACGATACCGCTATGCGATATGGTCGAGATAAGGCTTAGATTTCGTCAGTACGGCGCGTGTTGTCTTGCAAGGCACACCTAACATTTTTAAAGCAAGTTATGTACATGGTTTAATTGCCGTATTGTGTTTTTAATATTTTGACAAATGTCATCATTTATGACATAGATTGGTTTTTATAAGTTCTGATGATGAGTCAAGTGCCTCGAAACATGTAAACACGAATAAAACATTACGGAAAGGCCATAGACGGTGAGTAACAGTGTATTTGCTTTTATAACGTATGTTCTTGTTACAAAGCGCAGTATTACTGATTGTTGCTTTAATGAATTGAGAAGTAAAATGTTCTGAACTTACGTTAGTTGTCCTTTATTGTTATATGATCAAGGTTACGTCTGTCAGAAGAAATAGCGCCGAATCAAAATCTTCTGTATTTTAATATTTGCAGATGACGCGGATGATTCCGATTACTCGTTAGACGAACATGCATCTGGTACGGAATATGAATATGAACTCCCGGAATATGAACTCCAGAACGACAAACACAGCGCCCAAAAACGAGCTGGCATAATAAATGTGAAGTATTATGAAAACGACGGACGCGGTAACAAGAAGGTTGATGACTCCTCCTACTACGCCGACAAGTAGACTTCAGCATTCCACAGGTAATTTATTAAATAATAAGTAAAAAAATGTTAATATGTTAAAAGTGGATATAAAATAATACCTATCAATAACTTAGAAAATAAAATAAAACATATGTTAAGAATGCTCTGTGGTTAATATCGTCTGCTGTAGGTAAGGTATGCTGTGGTTATTATCGTCATATGAAAAAGGTACCACAGACAAAACGTAGCAGAATGCTGAGGAAATAGGGCATTAAAACAGTGTTTCAACCACATAAGAAGCTGGCACAATTTTTGAAACCAATCAAAGACAGGATTTCGTTCAGCACTGAAGGTATCTACGAAATCCCATGCAGTTGCTGCCGGAAATGTTTACATTGGCCAGACGGGCCGCCTGATTTCCACAAGAGTCCAAGAACATGTCAGACATACGAAGAACTCGGCAGTTGAGAAGTCTCCAATTGCTGAGAATTCAGCGTTAACTAATCACAAGGTAAACTTCGAAGACGAATCTGTAATAAGGTCATGTAATAGCTATTATGACAGATTGGTCCTAGAAGCAATAGAAATTAAGAAACACAGAGATAACATCAACAGAGAAACTGTCAGGCTTAGTACGACATGGTACCCTTTAGTTTCTGGTTTGACTGACCACACAAATAATGCACACAGCGTATCGCCTACGGGGCAAGGTCCACTTACCGGCCCACCCACCGCCACTTCTACACTATATAACTGAGTTCGGTTTGTCATTTAGACCTGAGGATACTCATTGTAGTATGAGTATAACGTTGTCATGCAAGACATTTCTGACGCGGTCCACACCGGAAGAAGGCTTTAGGAACATAGTGGACCTGACCCCGGTCGCGGAAGCCCACGTGAGAATATAAATTCATTAATCAAACTACCAATAACACTGCATCTAAAATTTCGCATATTAATAATATTACTAGATATACAACCTTTATTTTGTTACGAAAATATAACTCAAAAACTATTTAAAAATACAAATTCTATAAATATCTTGAAAAAAACAGATAATATAATTTTTAATCAATTAAACCCAATTTACAATAAATCCAATATTTACACTAACAATGGAATATACAAAATAGAATCTCCAGATTAAAATATTTTTTACGTAGGTTAGACAATGGAAAAACTACACGAAAGATTCTTTCAACACCGCAATGCATTTTTAAAACCAAATATTTATAAATATAATTTAGCCACACATTCTCTAAATAATAACTAAAAATTTTTAGGCAATGAAACTATAAAATTACTTAAAAGCATACAAAATATCAAAAATCAATATTTGGAAAAATTTTATTATTTACAAACATAATAACAATAATTTATTAATTAAAGAACAAACTCAAATAAAAACAAAAAGTTGATTTATTCAAAATTATGAAATGTAAAAAATAAATAAAAATAAATAAAATATAATTAAAACATCATAAATAAATAAATATTTATACAATCGTTAACTAATCAACTTAAAACGATTATCAGTTATTTTACTTTAAAATCGAACCAAATTCGATTATTCGTTAGTTTCTATATTAACACAGAATTATTTCGATTATTATTGATTTACTTACAAACCTCTGATGATGCTGATTGTTTTTCAGTGGAACGTTCGCCACGTGTTGAAACAAAAACGCAATACATTACTTGCAGAAGAAACTATATTGAATAACATCAAAATATTAATAATAATAAAAATATTTTTTTACAAGTGCGGGTGGAAAAAAAATGTAATGTACAAATGTCCCAACGTGTGTGCACTCGTCCGCGGACTGTTGGTTTGGGTATTATACCCGACTCACTAAAGAAAACACACCTCTCTTTTCTCTTCAACGACACTAACCTGGGACTGTTTGACGCACTACTTCGAGCTAGGATTATTATTGTTGCTCTTCATTCCTAGGGTTCACATAGGAATCGTTCTTCTAAGGACTACATGCCAATTTCAACGTTCTGTACAAATGTCCGAACGTGTGTGCACTCGTCCGCGGACTGTTGGTTTGGGTATTATACCCGACTCACTAAAGAAAACACACCTCTCTTTTCTCTTCAACGACACTAACCTGGGACTGTTTGACGCACTACTTCGAGCTAGGATTATTATTGTTGCTCTTCATTCCTAGGGTTCACATAGGAATCGTTCTTCTAAGGACTACATGCCAATTTCAACGTTCTGTACAAATGTCCGAACGTGTGTGCACTCGTCCGGGGTCTGTTGGTTTGGGTATTATACCCGACTCACTAAAGAAAACACACCTCTATTTTCTCTTCAACGACACTAACCTGGGACTGTTTGACGCACTACTTCGAGCTAGGATTATTATTGTTGCTCTTGATTCCTAGAGTTCACATCAGAATCGTTATTCTAAGGACTACATGCCAATTTCAATGTGCTGTAAAAATGTCCGAACGTGTGTGCACTCGTCCGCGGTCTGTTGGTTTGGGTATTATACCCGACTCACTAAAGAAAACACCCCTCTCTTTTCTCTTCAACGACACTAACCTGGAACTGTTTGAAGCACTACTTCGAGCTAGGCCTATTGTTGTTCTTCATTCCTAGGGTTCACTTCGGAATCGTTATTCTAAGGACTACATGCCAATTTCAATTCTTTCTTCTTTCTTCTTTGTTTTTCTCCAATATTCTTTCATCTTTTCACTGTGCCTATTCTTCCTGTCTTCAGTCCACTTTGAACCTGCGTTTTTCTCTCTCCTACCCTGGACTCCTTCCATTTTTAAAACTTTTGCCCGAAAAACTTATCTTTCAATTGCTTCTTCTGCGTTATTTTTCTAAATCCTTTTTCACTTCTTTAATCCAACTTGATGTTGACTTCTGCCCCCACAGATATATGAAGATCTGCTTTGTTAACCTATTGTCATCCATTCTATATAAATGTCCAGAAAATAATAGTCTCCTTTTTCCCACTGTTCCTGTTAGATTTTCTATACATTTATATATTTTATCATTACTTCTTAATTTCCAACCTTCTGATGTTTTTCGTGGGTCTAATATTGTCATAATAATTTGTCTTTCCAATATTTCTAGTTTGTCTAAATTATAATTCAATGCTAGACATTTACTTGCATATAGGCATTATTGCCTCACTACTGTATTGTAATGCATTGTTTTCGCGTTTTTAGATACGCCCTTTTTATTGTATCTTTAGTTATACCATATGTTCTTTCCATTTTATGAATCCTTTCTTCAATAATAGATTTTTCTAAACCATCCTCTTGAAATATTTTCTCTAGATACTTAAATTTTCTAACCCCTCTACATTGTTCCTAATTTCATTTTGTTTTAAGACAAAAACCAAAAGTTGTTTTTTTGGTCGATTTACCTGTCACGTGTGCACAAAAAAAAACATTTGATATTTATATTAACACAGAATTGTATTTATAATAATTATATTGTTCCAATGTGTAAGTATGTATACTATTTCCGTTCTTAGTTTAATCCTGATGTAAACAAACAGGTGTGTACAGCTGAAACAGAGAACGAAACTGCACTCGGCCTTGTGTGCGCGGTGACAAATTTTTGTTAGAGCTAGAGTGGGGGAAACATGAACCGCACTGAGTTGTGTTGCCGTGGTGTGTTGAGTTGTGTTGCCGTGGTGTGTTGAGTTGTGTTGCCGTGGTGTGTGTTTCAGTGGATGTATAGTCGTATCAAAATTTAAGTGGGCGTTAGAAATATAATTTGCATAGTTTTCTTCCTTATTGTGTTATATATATTTACTTACTTACTTACACTTACTCGTAAGTGTTTAGATACTGTATATCTGAAGTATATCGTTATTTACTTCATAGATAACGTACAAAATGGACGCTAACGTGGAATTCAGAAGTAAAGTGAAACAGAGAACGTTGAGTGGACAAAGCCGGGAAATTATTAGTTGTGTATTGCAGTTTATGCAAAACGAGGCAAAAAAGGTGTGCCAGCCAGTTATACCTTTGGCTAAAGTGCAGGAACGCGTTGCAGCAGCTACTGGTGTTAGTTTACGAACTGTGAAAACGATTGCCGGTGAGTCGCGAAAAATTGAGGGCGGTGGGTCGACATCTTTTTCAACACCTAAAAAGAAATTGAAAAACAGAAATAAAAAAATTGTGCTGGATGACTTCGATCGATGTGTTTTACGTAGACTAGTTTTAAATTTTCATATAAATGAAAAGAGGGTGCCAACGATGAAGGCAATCCACAAACAATTTTGCAGTGATACGGAATATAGAGGTTGTGTAGACACATTACGAAAAGAATTACACACAATGGGATTTAAGTGGGTGAAAACAAAATCAGACCGGAAACTTCTCAAGGAACGACATGACATAAGACAGATGAGACTGAACTATTTACGCACAATACTGAGGTACAGAGAGGAAAACAGAAACATTGTTTATATGGACGAGACATATTTACATTCTACGTATACACAAGTAAAGAGCTGGACCGACGATTCATATGAAGGACTAAAGAAGAAAGTTACAAAAGGCCAGAAACTAATAATAATCCATGCTGGCGAAGAAAATGGTTTTGTTATTGGTGCTAATTTAACTTGGAAGTCGACATTATCAACAGGAGATTATCATGATGAGATGAATTACTCTAATTTCAGGAAGTGGTTAGAACAAAAGCTACTAAATGGACTGCCACCAAACAGTGTTCTTGTCATGGATAACGCTCCCTACCACAACAAAGAAACTGAAAAATGTCCGACTTCTAATTCCAGGAAAGACGACATGAAAGACTGGCTTACAAAGAAAACATACAATTTGATAATTCAATGTTGAAACCCGATTTGTACACATTAATCAAATTATATAAACCAAAATATAAAACGTATGAAATCGACGAGTTATTACACAATCATGGACATTCTGTTCTACGTTTACATCCTTACCATCCAGATCTAAACCCCATTGAACTCGTATGGGCTTCTTTAAAAGAATATGTTGCAAAGAGAAATGTTACTTTCAATTTTAATGATGTTAATAATTACTGTAATGATTTTTTCGAAAGTTTTTCAAAAGACGATTGGCTATCTAGGTGCAGGCATGTAATTAAAATAGAAAGAGAATACTGGGAAAAAGAACAACTATTCGATACTGTAGTGGACGATATTATAATAAATCTAGGTGAAGACTGTGAAGAAGAATCGGAAGAAGAGAATTCAGATACTGACAGTGATATTTCGGGAGTTCATTTTAATACTTAAAATTGGTGTATTAATTGATTATTAATTATTAATATTATTATTAATGAAAGAGTGAATTGAACTATAACTTCTTTTTTTTATTTAGTAATGTGGACATATGAAACGGTTTATAGTGTTTAAAATTTTTAATTATTTGATATGGCGAAAGAAAAACAATACACTTCAGCTGGAGGTAAGAACATTTTTATTTTCCTCATGTTGGGTAAAATTTACTTGTGTTTCACTTCCTAAATTAGAAATTGTATTTCGCTGTATAATTTCCTAAAACTTTACAAGCTCTTACACTATAAAGACATTACGTTCAGCACGGGACAAATAAACTCTGAACACAGTAAATTTTGTACATTGTCAACACGAAACGAGTGTACGTAGATGACGTAGTTCGTAAACTTCGTCCGCCTCACTCACATACTACTACCGTCTCACTCACTCCCATCTGCGCAGCTCACGGGCAATTTCGATTCAGTTTAGCTGTAACTCAGACAGAAGGAGTACAGATAGGGTACATGTAATATTGATAGTGTATACACAAATGTAAACTGTAATAATTTGTCCTGACCAAAGTGAAATGTTATTGACGGTGCCAGACCAACAGTGAAATATTTTATGACCCCAGTTAATGCTTTTTTTATTCTTCGTTTAAAAAAACCAACAAAACAAAGAGTAAAGTTTATTTAAAACAAAAATATAGAAGCTGTGATAAATACTTACCAGTGTACTGTGTACTATCAGTTGCTGTCAGAGAGTGATTCAATCCCTTTCATATCTGTGTCAGACCTTATATAATTACTTGAGTCAGCGATATTGTTTATAAAACTGCCCACAACGACGTCGGTAAAGTGGCCCAGTTCCCAGAACTTATCCTCTTCTTTGATTATATGCTTTATAAAATGATGCCACTTTTCCGCAGTTGTTTCATTTACCTCTTTCTCTATCAACTGTTTTATATCAGGCAGTTTATATGTTGTGTCACGACGTGCAGAATATCATCCCAACTGGTTCCATATTAATCCAGTAGCTTCTAGAATACAGTGTTAAGGAGGAAGTCTTAAAACGACGTGCCCCGATTTAAGTGCTAAGATAACTCTCACAAGACTGTACAGACATTCTCCACATGGGCGGAGCACATTACTATGTGAACAGTGTTAACGTAATTGACCAATAGCGGTTGCAGATGTACCACGTGGGCGTGGGTGTGCCACGTGATCAGAATTGAACTAAAGGTAAATGTTTTTCAATGCGTACAAGAAAATTTAAATATTGTTCATCATCATCACTACACCAAGGTCTAGGCCTTAGACCTGGTCCGGAATCCATCTCCTCTTCGGTCTACCGACATGTCCTTCCCAGTAGGGTGATAACCCAAGTCAGCCACAGGTAGTCGAATATCAGGCATGCTATTCAAGTGTTCGCACCATCTCCTTCTGTGGTCTTCAATCTTCTGGTGGAATGATACAATGCTTATATCGCGTCTAATATCCTCATTGCTTCTCCGATCCGAGAGAGAACAACTTTGCGTCCCTCTTAGAAATTTCATTTCGACTCTCTGAATCCGCTGCACATGCCTTTCACCAAGACTTCATGTCTCACTAGTATACAGGAATGTGAGACTTCTGTGTAGTCTCACAGTTTTATCAAATTTCATTCGGGTATCCTTCCGCGTTTTATTTTTCAGGTACATATGAATCGTTCCACATAGGGTCCGATAGTTTTACACAGGGTGCGAAAGGGGGTGTGACGCAAACATATGCTTTCATTGAAGAAAAATGCACTGGCCTCTCTAACCCAACTCCACTCTCGTCTACGTTGGTAGGCCCTTTTACGCCGAGCAATCCATTCCAAGGTTGAGGTAACCAATTCCTTCGGCGGAGTGGATCGATAAGCAAACGAGAGATGGGGGTTCTGTCAGGGCAGCTTCGGGGTATCCTGGTTCCTGGCCTGGCAGGATGGTGCACATCGGCAGCAGGTTTCAGATTTACCACATGGGTTAATTTACGTCAGGATTAAATTGAGAACGGAAATAGTATAACTATGTAACTATTTGTACGTTTTGTTTTACAGGAGAATGTTATTGGTGACCACCGACCAAACGTCTAACGTCAGAAATGTCAACAATAACTTTGCAATTTGCTTTTATAACCAATGTTCTTGTTTCAAAGCGCATGTATTACTGAGTGTTGTTTTAGTGAATTGAGAAATAAAATGTTTTGAATTTACGATAGTTGTTCTTTTATTTTGTACCTTTTATTGTTATATGATCAGGGTCACTGTCAGGAGAATTGCGACGAATCAAGGTGTCCGACAAGCATGTAGTTTATCCCCTATCCTTTTTAATCCGTATGTAAACGACTTAATGAAAAAGTGAAGGACAGAATTTTATATTGGGATTAAGGTTAATTCAACTGAATTTATTAAATTCTGTTAAGATCCTTGACTAAAGTTCATCTCCAGTCCTGGACCCGAATGGTAGGCTCTCAAGTGACATTCCAATAAATAAGAGAGTTAGGCAGGGATGCTGTGTTTCCCCAACCTTGTTTAATGTATAAATTGGCTATATATATTGTACTGCTGTTAAAATGCACACAGTACATAAAAGGGAGGTAATAAATTTTAAAAGAGAAAGGATGCAGATTTTGTATAGAATGTAACATATGTTTTAAAATGTAAACAAAAAACATTGGGACTATCGAATCACCCAGTCAACATAGAGGTCGATTCCTATATGATATAAAACAATATTCAGTTATATGTTATGAAAAGAATATATGAAATTGGAATGAATGTTATAAGAAGAGTAAAGAGTAATAAAATTATAATTTAATAAATAACAAATAGAATTACGAGTATTAGAGGTAAAATAAAGATGTTTAATAAGAAATAGAAAAATGATATATGTTTTAATAGGTATATGATAAACAGATGTAAAGAAATTAGGGAATTATCAAAGTGGCAATTTTGTAAATTGTTAAAAAATTGTATTGTATAGTGATGAAGGAAATTTTTATTAGTCTTTAATTATATTCAATAAGAGTAACGTTATAACTCTAATGTTATTTTCAATAAGAGTAACATGAAGAGTCTAATTTAATATCTAATGGTAACAGCATGAAGAGTCTAAAATTATATCTATAAGAGTAGCTTGAAGAGTCTAAATTCATAAAATAACATTTGTACATCATCAAGTTAATGTAAAATGGAAAAGAAAATACAGTAAAGGAATTTAATTTGTGATACCAGAGTTTTGATTATAATATTTAATAAATAAATAATATTACGAAAAATATAACAATATCCTTAATAGAACGACAATAGAAGAGGGAAATCCTGGACTGAAGAAGAGTTTAAGTGGCCATAAAGGATAATTAAGTGTTCCGAGGAGACATCTGTGTTGCAGTCGTCCTGGAGAGAGGCATTCAGCGGTGAGATCAATAAGCAATTTGTGTGAAGGAACAGATTGCCAAGCCTAATATTGCTTTTGAAAAAAAAAGGTAAACGACAACCAGAAGTGAACCCGTGGTAGCTGGAAGAATTCAGAGTCGGTCAAGTTACATTAGTCTGGTATTTATTTTTACATGGTTAATTCTCAAAATACTACATATTAACTGAATTTGGTTTGGTTTAAAGAAAAGAAAATATTAGGTACAATCGTAAATACGATCAAACAGCTTAATAATCATTAACCCTGAGAGGAAGAGTTTCTTTACATGTACTGGTAAACAAAAAAACGTAATAACAGTAGGTACATTTATTAATTATATTATACTATTAAATAATTACAAGACTCATAAAAAAAATAACAGTACATTAAATGGCTGATCCAACGTGGAGCAGATCTTAATTACAATACCTGTAATTAATTACAGTACAATATATATATATATATATAACTTTAATATTTATAACTAAATTTACCTCAAGATATACTTTTTTCCTATTAGGAACATGTTTCGAGAGTTCCTGTACTCTCATCTTCAGCCTTCGCCATCTTGTTTCTGGTGAAGTTGGCGAAGGCTGAAGATGAGAGTACAGGAACTCTCGAAACATGTTCCTAATAGGAAAAAAGTATATCTTGAGGTAAATTTAGTTATAAATATTAAAGTATTATATACATCAAGAAACGGACTGTAGCAGAAAGTGATTGAAATATATATATATATATATATATATATATATATATATATATAATGGAACACATATTTTCACATTACAATTCGCGGATGACCAGGTATTAGTAACACAAGACAAAGGAGACTTGGAGTATATGACTCGGAAGATCAAAGACGAATACGAGAGCTGAGGGCTATCAATAAATCTAGAAAAGACCAAGTATTTATGCGTGGGAGTTACTGAAACCAACTTGCAATTGGAAAATAGTGAAGAAGTTGAAAATTGCCCGGCATAAAAGTATTTAAGAGTACAGATAAAGTAGGATGGCAGAGATACAGATGAAATAAAGGAGAGAGTAGGCATGGGATGGAGGGCTATGAAAAGGCTAAATAGTATATGGTGGCATGACCAGATAACTGCTTTTGAGGAAGGAAAGTACAGATATACAACACTATCGTAAAAAGTATTCTGTTGTATGGTGCTCAGAGTTGGAGAATGACAGAAGCGGACAAAAGGAAGATACAAACTGTAGAGATGGATGCACTAAGGAGATCATGCGAAAATAAGGATATCCAGGCGAATGAAAATAAGTAATGAGCAGATTAGAGAAACGATAAATGTGAAAAATGGAGTAGTAGACGAAATAGAAAGAAAACATTACACGAAATTTGGTTTGGACATGTTAAACGGATGGGAGGAGAAAGGTTGCCAAAAAGTATAATGGAATCGTTACCCCCGGAGAAGAGGAAGAGGGGAAGACCCAGACGATCATGGGGAGACAGTATCCAGAAAGCTCTAAGTGCGACGAATCTGACTGAAGAAAATTGTTAGGACAAAAAATATTGGAGAGAAAGTCTGGAAATCGGAAAGAGACGACAGATGCTATAAACCGATTTTATATATTTATATATAGTTATATGATCAGGGTCATGTCTGTTAGAAGAAATTGCGACGAATCAAGATGTCTGACAAGGATATAGTTTATCTCCTACACTTTTTAATCTCTATCTAGACGACTTGATGATTAAGGTAAGGTATGAGGTAGGGTAAGGTATACCACAAACTAGGAACAAAACAGTTGCAGGACTGTTGCATGACAGTTCCATTCCGCTCGAGAACCATTGTACGCACACTGTTTCGAACTAACTTGTCGCAGAGCTGTTCCAATCACGATAGGAAGTAAACTGTCGCAGACTAGCGTCAAGAAAAAAATAATTAAATGGGGTTTCCGACCCTAGCCACTATTCTGTCGCACGACAGTCATCCAAAACGTTCTAAGCTTAGTGCTCACAAAGTACTGCTACGACAATCACGGGACATTCGAGTTGCTAGGGGTTCTTCACGATACTCCCCTAGCCTAGCAACTATCTGTCGCACGACAGTCAGCCAAAACCTTCTAAGCGTAGTGCTCACAAAGTACTGCTACGACAATCACGGGACAGTCGAGTTGCTAGGGGATCCTCGCGATTCTCGCCTAGCCTAGCAACTATTCTGTCGCACGACAGTCAGCCAAAACCTTCTAAACGTAGTGCTCACAAAGTACTCCTACGACAATCACGGGAAAGTCGAGTCGCTAGGGGTTCTTCACGATAATCCCCTAGCCTAGCAACTATCTGTCGCACGACAGTCAGCCAAAACCTTTTAAGCGTAGTGCTCACAAAGTACTACTACGACAATCACGGGACAGTCGAGTTGCTAGGGGTTCTTCACGATTCTCGCCTAGCCTAGAAACTATTCTGTCGCACGACAGTCAGCCAAAACGTTCTAAGCGTAGTGCTCACAAAGTACTGCTACGACAATCACGGGATATTCGAGCTGCCAGGGAATCTTCACGATTCTCGCCTAGCCTAGAATCTATTCTGTCGCACGACAGTCAGCCAAAACCTTCTAAGCGTAGTGCTCACGAAGTACTGCTACGACACTCACGGGACTGTCGAGTTGCTAGGGGTTCTTCACGATTCTCGCGTAGCCTAGCCACTATTCTGCCGCACAACAGTCAGCCAAAACGTTCTAAGCTTAGTGCTCACAAAGTACTGCTACGACAATCACGGGATCCTCGAGCTGCCAGGGGATCTTCACGATTCTCGCCTAGCCTAGCAACTATTATGTCGCACGACAGTCAGCAAAAACGTTTTAAGCGTAGTGCTCACAAAGTACTGCTACGACACTCACGGGACTGTCGAGTTGCTAGGGGATCTTCACGATTCTCGCCTAGCCTAGCAATTATTCTGTCGCACGACAGTCAGCCAAAACGTTCTAAGCGTAGTGCTCACAAAGTACTGCTACGACAATCACGGGATATTCGAGTTGCCAGGGGATCTTCACGATTCTCGCCTAGCCTAGCAAATATTCTGTCGCACGACAGTCAGCCAAAACGTTCTAACCATAGTGCCCACAAAATACAGCTACGACAATCACGGGACAGTCGAGTTGCTAGGGGATCTTCACGATTCTTGCCTAGCCTAGCAATTATTCTGTCGCACGACAGTCAGCCAAAACGTTCTAAGCGTAGTGCTCACAAAGTACTGCTACGACACTCACGGGACTGTCGAGTTGCTAGGGGATCTTCACGATTCTCGCCTAGCCTAGCAATTATTCTGTCGCACGACAGTCAGCCGAAACGTTCTAAGCGTAGTGCTCACAACGTACTGCTACGACACTCACGGGACTGTCGAGTTGCTAGGGGTTCTTCACGATTTTCGCGTAGCCTAGCAATTATTCTGTCGCACGACAGTCAGCCAAAACGTTCTAAGCGTAGTGCTCACAAAGTACTGCTACGACAATCACGGGATAATCGAGCAGCCAGGGGATCTTCACGATTCTCGCCTAGCCTAGCAACTATTCTGTCGCACGACAGTCAGCCAAACGTTCTAAGCTTAGTGCTCACAAAGTACTGCTACGAAACTCACGGGACTGTCGAGTTGATAGGGGTTCTTCACGATTTTCGCGTAGCCTAGCAATTAGTCTGTCGCACGACAGTCAGACAAAACTTTCTAAGCGTAGTGCTCACAAAGTACTGCTACGACACTCACGGGACAGTCGAGTTGCTAGGGGTCCTCCACGATTCTCGCCTAGCCTAGCAACTATTCTGTAGCACGACAGTCAGCCAAAACCTTCTATGCGTAGTGCTCACAAAGTAATGCTACGACAATCATGGGACAGTCGATTTTCTAGGGGTTCTTCACGATTTTCGCCTAGCCTAGCAACTATTGTGTCGCACGACAGTCAACCAAAACATTCTAAGCGTAGTGCTCACAAAGCACTGCTACGACAATCACGGGACAGTCGAGTTTTCTAGGGGTTCTTCACGATTCTCGCCTAGCCTAGCAACTATTCTGTCGCACGACATTCAGCCAAAACGTTCTAAGCGTAGTGCTCACAAAGTACTGCTACCACAATCACGGGACAGTCGAGTTGCCTGGTGTTCTTCACGATTCTCGCCTAGCCTAGCAACTATTCTGTCGCACGACAGTCAGCCAAAACGTTCTAACCATAGTGCTCACAAAGTACTGCTACGACAATCACGGGATATTCGATATTCTAGGGGGACTTCACGATTCTCGCCTAGCCTAGCAACTATTCTGTAGCACGACAGTCAGCCAAAACCTTCTATTCGTAGTGCTCACAAAGTACTGGTATGGCAATCATGGGACAGTCGAGTTTCTAGGGGCTCTTCACGATTCACGCCTAGCCTAGCAAATATTCTGTCGCACGACAGTCGGCCAAAACCTTCTAAGCGTAGTGCTCACAAAGTACTGCTACGGCAATCATGGGACAGTCGAGTTTCTAGGGGTTCTTCACGATTCTCGCCTAGCCTAGCAACTATTCTGTCGCACGACAGTCGGCCAAAACCTTCTAAGCGTAGTGCTCACAAAGTACTGCTACTACAATCACGGGACAGTCGAGTTGCCTGGTGTTCTTCACGATTCTCGCCTAGCCTAGCAACTATCCTGTCGCACGACAGTCAGCCAAAACGTTCTAACCATAGTGCTCACAAAGTACTGCTACGACAATCACGGGATATTCGAGATTCTAGTGGTCCTTCACGATTCTCGCCTAGCCTAGCAACTATTCTGTAGCACGACAGTCAGCCAAAACCTTCTATTCGTAGTGCTCACAAAGTAATGCTACGGCAATCATGGGACAGTCGAGTTTCTAGGGGTTCTTCACAATCCTCGCCTAGCCTAGCAACTATTGTGTTGCACCACAGTCGGCCAAAACCTTCTAAGCGTAGTGCTCACAAAGTAATGCTACGGCAATCATGGGACAGTCGAGTTTCCAGGGGTTCTTCACGATTCTCGCCTAGCCTAGCAACTATTTTGTCGCACGACAGACGGCCAAAACCTTCTAAGCGTAGTGCTCACAAAGTACTGCTACAACAATCACGGGACAGTCGAGTTGCCCGGGGGTCTTCACGATTCTTGCCTAGCCTGGCAACTATTCTGTCGCACGACTGTCAGCCAAAACGTTCTAACCATAGTGCTCACAAAATACTGCTACGACAATCGCGGGACAGTCAAGTTGCTAGGGGATCTACACGATTCTCGCCTAGCCTAGCAATTATTCTGTCGCACGACAGTCAGCCAAAACGTTCTAAGCGTAGTGCTCACAAAGTACTGCTACGACACTCACGGGACTGTCGAGTTGCTAGGGGTTCTTCACGATTTTCGCGTAGCCTAGCAATTATTCTGTCGCACGACAGTCAACCAAAAGGCTCTAAGCGTAGTGCTCACAAAGTACTGCTACGACAATCACGGAATATTCGAGCTGCCAGGGGATCTTCACGATTCTCGCCTAGCCTAGCAACTATTCTGTCGCACGACAGACAGCCAACACGTTCTAAGCGTAGTGCTCACAAAGTACTGCTACGACACTCACGGGACTGTCGAGTTGCTAGGTGTTCTTCACGATTCTCGCGTAGCCTAGCAATTATTCTGTCGCACGACAGTCAGCCAAAACGTTCTAAGCGTAGTGCTCACAAAGTACTGCTACGACAATCACGGGATATTCGAGCTGCCAGGGGATATTCACGATTCTCGCCTAGCCTAGCAACTATTCTGTCGCACGACAGTCAGCCAAAACTTTCTAAGCTTAGTGCTCACAATGTGCTGCTACGAAACTCACGGGACTGTCGAGTTGATAGGAGTTCTTCACGATTTTCGCGTAGCCTAGCAATTAGTCTGTCGCACGACAGTCAGACAAAACGTTCTAAGCGTAGTGCTCACAAAGTACTGCTACGACACTCACGGGACTGTCAAGTTGCTAGGGGTTCTTCATGATTTTCGCGTAGCCTAGCAATTATTCTGTCGCACGACAGTCAGCCAAAACGTTCTAAGCGTAGTACTCACAAAGTACTGCTACGACAATCACGGGATATTCAGCTGCCAGGGGATCTTCACGATTCTCGCCTAGCCTAGCAACTATTGTGTCGCACGACAGTCAGCCAAAACCTTCTATGCTTAGTGCTCACAAAGTACTGCTACGACAATCACGGGACAGTCGAGTTACTAGGGGTTCCTCGCGATTCTCGCCTAGCCTAGCAACTATTCTGTAGCACGACAGTCAGCCAAAACCTTCTATTCGTAGTGCTCACAAAGTACTGGTATGGCAATCATGGGACAGTCGAGTTTCTAGGGTTTCTTCACGATTCACGCCTAGCCTAGCAAATATTCTGTCGCACGACAGTCGGCCAAAACCTTCTAAGCGTAGTGCTCACAAAGTACTGCTACGGCAATCATGGGACAGTCGAGTTTCTAGGGGTTCTTCACGATTCTCGCCTAGCCTAGCAACTATTCTGTCGCACGACAGTCGGCCGAAACCTTCTAAGCGTAGTGCTCACAAAGTACTGCTACTACAATCACGGGACAGTCGAGTTGCCTGGTGTTCTTCACGATTCTCTCCTAGCCTAGCAACTATTCTGTCGCACGACATTCAGCCAAAACGTTCTAACCATAGTGCTCACAAAGTACTGCTACGACAATCACGGGATATTCGAGATTCTAGTGGTCCTTCACGATTCTCGCCTAGCCTAGCAACTATTCTGTAGCACGACAGTCAGCCAAAACCTTCTATTCGTAGTGCTCACAAAGTAATGCTACGGCAATCATGGGACAGTCGAGTTTCTAGGGGTTCTTCACAATTCTCGTCTAGCCTAGCAACTATTGTGTTGCACCACAGTCGGCCAAAACCTTCTAAGCGTAGTGCTCACAAATTAATGCTACGGCAATCATGGGACAGTCGAGTTTCCAGGGGTTCTTCACGATTCTCGCCTAGCCTAGCAACTATTTTGTCGCACGACAGTCGGCCAAAACCTTCTAAGCGTAGTGCTCACAAAGTACTGCTACAACAATCACGGGACAGTCGAGTTGCCCGGGGGTCTTCACGATTCTCGCCTAGCCTGGCAACTATTCTGTCGCACGACTGTCAGCCAAAACGTTCTAACCATAGTGCTCACAAAATACTGCTACGACAATCGCGGGACAGTCAAGTTACTAGGGGATCTACACGATTCTCGCCTAGCCTAGCAATTATTCTGTCGCACGACAGTCAGCCAAAACGTTCTAAGCGTAGTGCTCACAAAGTACTGCTACGACACTCACGGGACTGTCGAGTTGCTAGGGGTTCTTCATGATTTTCGCGTAGCCTAGCAATTATTCTGTCGCACGACAGTCAGCCAAAACGTTCTAAGCGTAGTACTCACAAAGTACTGCTACGACAATCACGGGATATTCAGCTGCCAGGGGATCTTCACGATTCTCGCCTAGCCTAGCAACTATTGTGTCGCACGACAGTCAGCCAAAACGTACTAAGCCTAGTGCTCACAAAGTACTGCTACGACAATCACGGGACTGTCGAGTTGCTAGGGGTTCTTCACGATTCTCGAGTAGCGTAGCAATTATTATGTCGCACGACAGTCAGCCAAAACCTTCTAAGCGTAGTGCTCTCAAAGTACTGCTACGACAATCACGGGATATTCGAGTTGCTAGCGGTTCTTCACGATTCTCGCCTAACCTAGCAACTATTCTGTCGCACGACAGTCAGCCAAAACCTTTTAAGCGTAGTGCTCACACAGTATTGCTTCGACAATCACGGGACAGTCGAGTTGCTAGGGGTTCTTCACTATTCTCGCCTAGCCTAGCAATTATTATGTCACACGACAGTCAGCCAAAACCTTCTATGCTTAGTGCTCACAAAGTACTGCTACGACAATCACGGGACAGTCGAGTTACTAGGGGTTCCTCGCGATTCTCGCCTAGCCTAGCAACTATTCTGTCGCACGACAGTCAGCCAAAACGTTCTAAGCGTAGTGCTCACAAAGTAGTGTTACGACAATCACGGGATATTCGAGCTGCCAGGGAATCTTCACGATTCTCGCCTAGCCTAGCAACTATCTGTCGCACGACAGTCAGCCAAAACCTTCTAAGCGTAGTGCTCACAAAGTACTCCTACGACAATCACGGGTCAGTCGAGTTGCTAGGGGTTCTTCACGATACTCCCCTAGCCTAGCAACTATCTGTCGCACGAAAGTCAGCTAAAACATTCTAAGCGTAGTGCTCACAAAGTACTGCTACGACAATCACGGGACAGTCGAGTTACTAGGGGTTCCTCGCGATTCTCGCCTAGCCTAGAAACTATTCTGTCGCACGACCGTCAGCCAAAACGTTCTAAGCGTAGTGCTCACAAAGTACTGCTACGACAATCACGGGATATTCGAGCTGCCAGGGAATCTTCACGATTCTCACCTAGCCTAGCAACTATTCTGTCGCACGACAGTCAGCCAAAACCTTCTAAGCGTAGTGCTCACAAAGTACTGCGACGACACTCACGGGACTGTCGAGTTGCTAGGCGATCTTCACGATTCTCGCGTAGCCTAGCCACTATTCTGCCGCACAACAGTCAGCCAAAACGTTCTAAGCTTAGTGCTCACAAAGTACTGCTACGACAATCACGGGAAAGTCGAGTTGCTAGGGGTTCTTCACGATTATCGCCTAGCCTAGCAATTATTCTGTCGCACGACAGTCAGCCAAAACCTTCTAAGCGTAGTGCTCACAAAGTACTGCTACGACAATCACGGGATCCTCGAGCTGCCAGGGGATCTTCACGATTCTCGCCTAGCCTAGCAACTATTATGTCGCACGACAGTCAGCAAAAACGTTTTAAGCGTAGTGCTCACAAAGTACTGCTACGACACTCACGGGACTGTCGAGTTGCTAGGGGATCTTCACGATTCTCGCCTAGCCTAGCAATTATTCTGTCGCACGACAGTCAGCCAAAACGTTCTAAGCGTAGTGCTCACAAAGTACTGCTACGACAATCACGGGATATTCGAGTTGCCAGGGGATCTTCACGATTCTCGCCTAGCCTAGCAAATAATCTGTCGCACGACAGTCAGCCAAAACGTTCTAACCATAGTGCCCACAAAATACAGCTACGACAATCACGGGACAGTCGAGTTGCTAGGGGATCTTCACGATTCTTGCCTAGCCTAGCAATTATTCTGTCGCACGACAGTCAGCCAAAACGTTCTAAGCGTAGTGCTCACAAAGTACTGCTACGACACTCACGGGACTGTCGAGTTGCTAGGGGATCTTCACGATTCTCGCCTAGCCTAGCAATTATTCTGTCGCACGACAGTCAGCCGAAACGTTCTAAGCGTAGTGCTCACAACGTACTGCTACGACACTCACGGGACTGTCGAGTTGCTAGGGGTTCTTCACGATTTTCGCGTAGCCTAGCAATTATTCTGTCGCACGACAGTCAGCCAAAACGTTCTAAGCGTAGTGCTCACAAAGTACTGCTACGACAATCACGGGATAATCGAGCAGCCAGGGGATCTTCACGATTCTCGCCTAGCCTAGCAACTATTCTGTCGCACGACAGTCAGCCAAACGTTCTAAGCTTAGTGCTCACAAAGTACTGCTACGAAACTCACGGGACTGTCGAGTTGATAGGGGTTCTTCACGATTTTCGCGTAGCCTAGCAATTAGTCTGTCGCACGACAGTCAGACAAAACTTTCTAAGCGTAGTGCTCACAAAGTACTGCTACGACACTCACGGGACAGTCGAGTTGCTAGGGTTTCTCCACGATTCTCGCCTAGCCTAGCAACTATTCTGTAGCACGACAGTCAGCCAAAACCTTCTATGCGTAGTGCTCACAAAGTAATGCTACGACAATCATGGGACAGTCGATTTTCTAGGGGTTCTTCACGATTCTCGCCTAGCCTAGCAACTATTGTGTCGCACGACAGTGAACCAAAACATTCTAAGCGTAGTGCTCACAAAGCACTGCTACGACAATCACGGGACAGTCGAGTTTTCTAGGGGTTCTTCACGATTCTCGCCTAGCCTAGCAACTATTCTGTCGCACGACATTCAGCCAAAACGTTCTAAGCGTAGTGCTCACAAAGTACTGCTACCACAATCACGGGACAGTCGAGTTGCCTGGTGTTCTTCACGATTCTCGCCTAGCCTAGCAACTATTCTGTCGCACGACAGTCAGCCAAAACGTCCTAACCATAGTGCTCACAAAGTACTGCTACGACAATCACGGGATATTCGATATTCTAGGGGGCCTTCACGATTCTCGCCTAGCCTAGCAACTATTCTGTAGCACGACAGTCAGCCAAAACCTTCTATTCGTAGTGCTCACAAAGTACTGGTATGGCAATCATGGGACAGTCGAGTTTCTAGGGGTTCTTCACGATTCACGCCTAGCCTAGCAAATATTCTGTCGCACGACAGTCGGCCAAAACCTTCTAAGCGTAGTGCTCACAAAGTACTGCTACGGCAATCATGGGACAGTCGAGTTTCTAGGGGTTCTTCACGATTCTCGCCTAGCCTAGCAACTATTCTGTCGCACGACAGTCGGCCAAAACCTTCTAAGCGTAGTGCTCACAAAGTACTGCTACTACAATCACGGGACAGTCGAGTTGCCTGGTGTTCTTCACGATTCTCGCCTAGCCTAGCAACTATTCTGTCGCACGACAGTCAGCCAAAACGTTCTAACCATAGTGCTCACAAAGTACTGCTACGACAATCACGGGATATTCGAGATTCTAGTGGTCCTTCACGATTCTCGCCTAGCCTAGCAACTATTCTGTAGCACGACAGTCAGCCAAAACCTTCTATTCGTAGTGCTCACAAAGTAATGCTACGGCAATCATGGGACAGTCGAGTTTCTAGGGGTTCTTCACAATTCTCGCCTAGCCTAGCAACTATTGTGTTGCACCACAGTCGGCCAAAACCATCTAAGCGTAGTGCTCACAAAGTAATGCTACGGCAATCATGGGACAGTCGAGTTTCCAGGGGTTCTTCACGATTCTCGCCTAGCCTAGCAACTATTTTGTCGCACGACAGACGGCCAAAACCTTCTAAGCGAAGTGCTCACAAAGTACTGCTACAACAATCACGGGACAGTCGAGTTGCCCGGGGGTCTTCACGATTCTCGCCTAGCCTGGCAACTATTCTGTCGCACGACTGTCAGCCAAAACGTTCTAACCATAGTGCTCACAAAATACTGCTACGACAATCGCGGGACAGTCAAGTTGCTAGGGGATCTACACGATTCTCGCCTAGCCTAGCAATTATTCTGTCGCACGACAGTCAGCCAAAACGTTCTAAGCGTAGTGCTCACAAAGTACTGCTACGACACTCACGGGACTGTCGAGTTGCTAGGGGTTCTTCACGATTTTCGCGTAGCCTAGCAATTATTCTGTCGCACGACAGTCAACCAAAAGGCTCTAAGCGTAGTGCTCACAAAGTACTGCTACGACAATCACGGAATATTCGAGCTGCCAGGGGATCTTCACGATTCTCGCCTAGCCTAGAAACTATTCTGTCGCACGACAGACAGCCAACACGTTCTAAGCGTAGTGCTCACAAAGTACTGCTACGACACTCACGGGACTGTCGAGTTGCTAGGGGATCTACACGATTCTCGCCTAGCCTAGCAATTATTCTGTCGCACGACAGTCAGCCAAAACGTTCTAAGCGTAGTGCTCACAAAGTACTGCTACGACACTCACGGGACTGTCGAGTTGCTAGGGGTTCTTCACGATTTTCGCGTAGCCTAGCAATTATTCTGTCGCACGACAGTCAGCCAAAACGTTCTAAGCGTAGTGCTCACAAAGTACTGCTACGACAATCACGGGATATTCGAGCTGCCAGGGGATATTCACGATTCTCGCCTAGCCTAGCAACTATTCTGTCGCACGACAGTCAGCCAAAACTTTCTAAGCTTAGTGCTCACAAAGTGCTGCTACGAAACTCAGGGACTGTCGAGTTGATAGGGGTTCTTCACGATTTTCGCGTAGCCTAGCAATTAGTCTGTCGCACGACAGTCAGACAAAACGTTCTAAGCGTAGTGCTCACAAAGTACTGCTACGACACTCACGGGACTGTCGAGTTTCTAGGGTTCTTCATGATTTTCGCGTAGCCTAGCAATTATTCTGTCGCACGACAGTCAGCCAAAACGTTCTAAGCGTAGTACTCACAAAGTACTGCTACGACAATCACGGGATATTCAGCTGCCAGGGGATCTTCACGATTCTCGCCTAGCCTAGCAACTATTGTGTCGCACGACAGTCAGCCAAAACCTTCTATGCTTAGTGCTCACAAAGTACTGCTACGACAATCACGGGACAGTCGAGTTACTAGGGGTTTCTCGCGATTCTCGCCTAGCCTAGCAACTATTCTGTAGCACGACAGTCAGCCAAAACCTTCTATTCGTAGTGCTCACAAAGTACTGGTATGGCAATCATGGGACAGTCGAGTTTCTAGGGGTTCTTCACGATTCACGCCTAGCCTAGCAAATATTCTGTCGCACGACAGTCGGCCAAAACCTTCTAAGCGTAGTGCTCACAAAGTACTGCTACGGCAATCATGGGACAGTCGAGTTTCTAGGGGTTCTTCACGATTCTCGCCTAGCCTAGCAACTATTCTGTCGCACGACAGTCGGCCGAAACCTTCTAAGCGTAGTGCTCACAAAGTACTGCTACTACAATCACGGGACAGTCGAGTTGCCTGGTGTTCTTCACGATTCTCTCCTAGCCTAGCAACTATTCTGTCGCACGACAGTCAGCCAAAACGTTCTAACCATAGTGCTCACAAAGTACTGCTACGACAATCACGGGATATTCGAGATTCTAGTGGTCCTTCACGATTCTCGCCTAGCCTAGCAACTATTCTGTAGCACGACAGTCAGCCAAAACCTTCTATTCGTAGTGCTCACAAAGTAATGCTACGGCAATCATGGGACAGTCGAGTTTCTAGGGGTTCTTCACAATTCTCGTCTAGCCTAGCAACTATTGTGTTGCACCACAGTCGGCCAAAACCTTTTAAGCGTAGTGCTCACAAAGTAATGCTACGGCAATCATGGGACAGTCGAGTTTCCAGGGGTTCTTCACGATTCTCGCCTAGCCTAGCAACTATTTTGTCGCACGACAGTCGGCCAAAACCTTCTAAGCGTAGTGCTCACAAAGTACTGCTACAACAATCACGGGACAGTCGAGTTGCCCGGGGGTCTTCACGATTCTCGCCTAGCCTGGCAACTATTCTGTCGCACGACTGTCAGCCAAAACGTTCTAACCATAGTGCTCACAAAATACTGCTACGACAATCGCGGGACAGTCAAGTTACTAGGGGATCTACACGATTCTCGCCTAGCCTAGCAATTATTCTGTCGCACGACAGTCAGCCAAAACGTTCTAAGCGTAGTGCTCACAAAGTACTGCTACGACACTCACGGGACTGTCGAGTTGCTAGGGGTTCTTCATGATTTTCGCGTAGCCTAGCAATTATTCTGTCGCACGACAGTCAGCCAAAACGTTCTAAGCGTAGTACTCACAAAGTACTGCTACGACAATCACGGGATATTCAGCTGCCAGGGGATCTTCACGATTCTCGCCTAGCCTAGCAACTATTGTGTCGCACGACAGTCAGCCAAAACGTACTAAGCCTAGTGCTCACAAAGTACTGCTACGACAATCACGGGACTGTCGAGTTGCTAGGGGTTTTTCACGATTCTCGAGTAGCCTAGCAATTATTATGTCGCACGACAGTCAGCCAAAACCTTCTAAGCGTAGTGCTCACAAAGTACTGCTACGACAATCACGGGACTGTCGAGTTGCTAGGGGTTCTTCACGATTCTCGAGTAGCCTAGCAATTATTATGTCGCACGACAGTCAGCCAAAACCTTCTAAGCGTAGTGCTCACAAAGTACTGCTACGACAATCACGGGACTGTCGAGTTGCTAGGGGTTCTTCACGATTCTCGAGTAGCCTAGCAATTATTATGTCGCACGACAGTCAGCCAAAACCTTCTAAGCGTAGTGCTCTCAAAGTACTGCTACGACAATCACGGGATATTCGAGTTGTTAGCGGTTCTTCACGATTCTCGCCTAGCCTTGCAACTATTCTGTCGCACGACAGTCAGCCAAAACCTTTTAAGCGTAGTGCTCACACAGTATTGCTTCGACAATCACGGGACAGTCGAGTTGCTAGGGGTTCTTCACTATTCTCGCCTAGCCTAGCACTTATTATGTCACACGACAGTCAGCCAAAACCTTCTATGCTTAGTGCTCACAAAGTACTGCTACGACAATCACGGGACAGTCGAGTTACTAGGGGTTCCTCGCGATTCTCGCCTAGCCTAGCAACTATTCTGTCGCACGACAGTCAGCCAAAACGTTCTAAGCGTAGTGCTCACAAAGTAGTGTTACGACAATCACGGGATATTCGAGCTGCCAGGGAATCTTCACGATTCTCGCCTAGCCTAGTAACTATCTGTCGCACGACAGTCAGCCAAAACCTTTTAAGCGTAGTGCTCACAAAGTACTACTACGACAATCACGGGACAGTCGAGTTGCTAGGGGTTCTTCACGATACTCCCCTAGCCTAGCAACTATCTGTCGCACGACAGTCAGCCAAAACCTTCTAAGCGTAGTGCTCACAAAGTACTCCTACGACAATCACGGGTCAGTCGAGTTGCTAGGGGTTCTTCACGATACTCCCCTAGCCTAGCAACTATCTGTCGCACGAAAGTCAGCTAAAACATTCTAAGCGTAGTGCTCACAAAGTACTGCTACGGCAATCACGGGACAGTCGAGTTACTAGGGGTTCCTCGCGATTCTCGCCTAGCCTAGCAACTATTCTGTCACACGACCGTCAGCCAAAACGTTCTAAGCGTAGTGCTCACAAAGTACTGCTACGACAATCACGGGATATTCGAGCTGCCAGGGAATCTTCACGATTCTCACCTAGCCTAGCAACTATTCTGTCGCACGACAGTCAGCAAAAACCTTCTAAGCGTAGTGCTCACAAAGTACTGCTACGACACTCACGGGGCTGTCGAGTTGCTAGGCGATCTTCACGATTCTCGCGTAGCCTAACCACTATTCTGCCGCACAACAGTCAGCCAAAACGTTCTAAGCTTAGTGCTCACAAAGTACTGCTACGACAATCACGGGAAAGTCGAGTTGCTAGGGGTTCTTCACGATTATCGCCTAGCCTAGCAATTATTCTGTCGCACGACAGTCAGCCAAAACCTTCTAAGCGTAGTGCACACAAAGTACTGCTACGACAATCACGGGATACTCGAGCTGCCAGGGGATCTTCACGATTCTCGCCTAGCCTAGCAACTATTATGTCGCACGACAGTCAGCAAAAACGTTATAAGCGTAGTGCTCACAAAGTACTGCTACGACACTCACGGGACTGTCGCGTTGCTAGGGGATCTTCTCGATTCACGACTAGCCTAGCAATTATTCTGTCGCACGACAGTCAGCCAAAACGTTCTAAGCGTAGTGCTCACAAAGTACTGCTACGACAATCACGAGATATTCGAGTTGCCAGGGGATCTTCACGATTCTCGCCTAGCCTAGCAACTATTCTGTCGCACGACAGTCAGCCAAAACGTTCTAACCATAGTGCTCACAAAATACTGCTACGACAATCACGGGACAGTCGTGTTGCTAGGGGATATTCACGATTCTCGCCTAGCCTAGCAATTATTCTGTCGCACGACAGTCAGCCAAAACGTTCTAAGCGTAGTGCTCACAAAGTACTGCTACGACACTCACGGGACTGTCGAGTTGCTAGGGGATCTTCACGATTCTCGCCTAGCCTAGCAATTATTCTGTCGCACGACAGTCAGCCAAAACGTTCTAAGCGTAGTGCTCACAACGTACTGCTACGACACTCACGGGACTGTCGAGTTGCTAGGGGTTCTTCACGATTTTCGTGTAGTCTAGCAATTATTCTGTCGCACGACAGTCAGCCAAAACGTTCTAAGCGTAGTGCTCACAAAGTACTGCAACGACAATCACGGAATATTCGAGCTGCCAGGGGATCTTCACGATTCTCGCCTAGCCTAGCAACTATTCTGTCGCACGACAGTCAGCCAAAACGTTCTAAGCGTAGTGCTCACAAAGTACTGCTACGACACTCACGGGACTGTCGAGTTGCTAGGGGTTCTTCACGATTCTCGCGTAGCCTAGCAATTATTCTGTCGGACGACAGTCAGCCAAAACGTTCTAAGCGTAGTGCTCACAAAGTACTGCTACGACAATCACGGGATATTCGAACTGCCAGGGGATCTTCACGATTCTCGCCTAGCCTAGCAACTATTCTGTCGCACGACAGTCAGCCAAAACGTTCTAAGCTTAGTGCTCACAAAGTTCTGCTACGAAACTCACGGGACTGTCGAGTTGATAGGGGTTCTTCACGATTTTCGCGTAGCCTAGAAATTAGTCTGTCGCACGACAGTCAGACAAAACGTTCTAAGCGTAGTGCTCACAAAGTACTGCTACGACACTCACGGGACTGTCGAGTTGCTAGAGGTTCTTCATGATTTTCGCGTAGCCTACCAATTATTCTGTCGCACGACAGTTAGCCAAAACGTTCTAAGCGTAGTGCTCACAAAGTACTGCTACGACAATCACGGGATATTCAGTTGCCAGGGGATCTTCACGATTCTCGCCTAGCCTAGCAACTATTCTGTCGCACGACAGTCAGCCAAAACGTACTAAGCCTAGTGCTCACAAGGTACTGCTACGACAAACACGGGACTGTCGAGTTGCTAGGGGTTCTTCACGATTCCCGAGTAGCCTAGCAATTATTATGTCGCACGACAGTCAGCCAAAACCTTCTAAGCGTAGTGCTCACAAAGTACTGCTACGACAATCACGGGACTGTCGAGTTGCTAGGAGTTCTTCACGATTCTCGAGTAGCCTAGCAATTATCATGTCGCACGACTGTCAGCCAAAACCTTCTAAGCGTAGTGCTCACAAAGTACTGCTATGGCAATCATGGGACAGTCGAGTTTCTAGGGGTTCTTCACGATTCTCGCCTAGCCTAGCAAATATTCTGTCGCGCGACAGTCGGCCAAAACCTTCTAAGCGTAATGCTCACAAAGTACTGCTACGAAAATCACGGGATATTCGAGTTTCTAGCGGTTCTTCACGATTCTCGTCTAGCCTAGCAACTATTCTGTTGCACGACAGTCAGCCAAAACCTTTTAAGCGTAGTGCTCACAAAGCACTGCTTCGACAATCACGGGAAAGTCGAGTTGCTAGGTGTTCTTCACTATTCTCGCCTAGCCTAGCAATTATCCTGTCACACGACAGTCAGCCAACACCTTCTAAGCTTAGTGCTCACAAAGTACTGCTACGACAATCACGGGATATTCGAGTTGCTAGGGGTTCTTCACGATTCTCGCCTAGCCTAGCAACTATTATGTCGCACGACAGTCAGCCAAAACCTACTAAGCTTAGTGCTCACAAAGTACTGCTACGACAATCACGGGACAGGCGAATGTCTAGGTTTTCTCACGATTCTCGACTAGGCTAGCAACTATTCTGTCGCACGACAGTCAACCAAAACGTTCTAAGCTTAGTGCTCACAAAGTACTGCTACTACAATGACCTGTATATTCCAAATTCTAGGGGTCCTTCACGATTCTCGCCTAGCCTAGCAACTATTCTGTAGCACGACAGTCAGCCAAAACCTTCTATGCGTAGTGCTCACAAAGTACTGCTACGACAATCATGGGACAGTCGATTTTCTAGGGGTTCTTCACGATTCTCGCCTAGCCTAGCAACTATTCTGTCGCTCGACAGTCAACCAAAACATTCTAAGCGTAGTGCTCACAAAGCACTGCTACGACAATCACGGGACAGTCGAGTTTCTAGGGGTTCTTCACGATTCTCGCCTAGCCTAGCAACTATTCTGTCGCATGACATTCAGCCAAATCGTTCTAAGCATAGTGCTCACATAGTACTGCTACTATAATCACGGGACAGTCGAGTTGCCTGGTGTTCTTCACGATTCTCGCCTAGCCTAGCAACTATTCTGTCGCACGACAGTCAGCCAAAACGTTCTAACCATAGTGCTCACAAAGTACTGCTACGACAAACACGAATTATTCGATATTCTAGGGGTCCTTCACGATTCTCGCCTAGCCTAGCAACTATTCTGTAGCACGACAGTCAGCCAAAACCTTCTATTCGTAGTGCTCACAAAGTAATGCTACGGCAATCATGGGACAGTCGAGTTTCTAGGGGTTCTTCACAATTCCCTCCTAGCCTAGCAACTATTGCGTTGCACCACAGTCGGCCAAAACCTTCTAAGCGTAGTGCTCACAAAGTAATGCTACGGCAATCATGGGACAGTCGAGTTTCCAGGGGTTCTTCACGATTCTTGCCTAGCCTAGCAACTATTTTGTCGCACGACAGTCGGCCAAAACCTTCTAAGCGTAGTGCTCACAAAGTACTGCTACAACAATCACGGGACAGTCGAGTTGCCCGGGGGTCTTCACGATTCTCGCCTAGCCTGGCAACTATTCTGTCGCACGACTGTCAGACAAAACGTTCTAACCATATTGCTCACAAAATACTGCTACGACAATCGCGGGACAGTCAAGTTGCTAGGGGATCTACACGATTCTCGCCTAGCCTAGCAATTATTCTGTCGCACGACAGTCAGCCAAAACGTTCTAAGCGTAGTGCTCACAAAGTACTGCTACGACACTCACGGGACTGTCGAGTTGCTAGGGGTTCTTCACGATTTTCGCGTAGCCTAGCAATTATTCTGTCGCACGACAGTCAGCCAAAAGGCTCTAAGCGTAGTGTTCACAAAGTACTGCTACGACAATCACGGAATATTCGAGCTGCCAGGGGATCTTCACGATTCTCGCCTAGCCTAGCAACTATTCTGTCGCACGACAGTCAGCCAAAACTTTCTAAGCTTAGTGCTCACAAAGTGCTGCTACGAAACTCACGGGAATGTCGAGTTGATAGGGGTTCTTCACGATTTTCGCGTAGCCTAGCAATTAGTCTGTCGCACGACAGTCAGACAAAACGTTCTAAGCGTAGTGCTCACAAAGTACTGCTACGACACTCACGGGACTGTCGAGTTGCTAGGGGTTCTTCATGATTTTCGCGTAGCCTAGCAATTATTCTGTCGCACGACAGTCAGCCAAAACGTTCTAAGCGTAGTACTCACAAAGTACTGCTACGACAATCACGGGATATTCAGCTGCCAGGGGATCTTCACGATTCTCGCCTAGCCTAGCAACTATTGTGTCGCACGACAGTCAGCCAAAACGTACTAAGCCTAGTGCTCACAAAGTACTGCTACGACAATCACGGGACTGTCGAGTTGCTAGGGGTTTTTCACGATTCTCGAGTAGCCTAGTAATTATTATGTCGCACGACAGTCAGCCAAAACCTTCTAAGCGTAGTGCTCACAAAGTACTGCTACGACAATCACGGGACTGTCGAGTTGCTAGGGGTTCTTCAGGATTCTCGAGTAGCCTAGCAATTATTATGTCGCACGACAGTCAGCCAAAACCTTCTAAGCGTAGTGCTCTCAAAGTACTGCTACGACAATCACGGGATATTCGAGTTGCTAGCGGTTCTTCACGATTCTCGCCTAGCCTAGCAACTATTCTGTCGCACGACAGTCAGCCAAAACCTTTTAAGCGTAGTGCTCACACAGTATTGCTTCGACAATCACGGGACAGTCGAGTTGCTAGGGGTTCTTCACTATTCTCGCCTAGCCTAGCAATTATTATGTCACACGACAGTCAGCCAAAACCTTCTATGCTTAGTGCTCACAAAGTACTGCTACGACAATCACGGGACAGTCGAGTTACTAGGGGTTCCTCGCGATTCTCGCCTAGCCTAGAAACTATTCTGTCGCACGACAGTCAGCCAAAACCTTCTAAGCGTAGTGCTCACAAAGTACTGCTACGACAATCACGGGATATTCGAGCTGCCAGGGAATCTTCACGATTCTCGCCTAGCCTAGGAACTATCTGTCGCACGACAGTCAGCCAAAACCTTTTAAGCGTAGTGCTCACAAAGTACTACTACGACAATCACGGGACAGTCGAGTTGCTAGGGGTTCTTCACGATACTCCCCTAGCCTAGCAACTATCTGTCGCACGACAGTCAGCCAAAACCTTCTAAGCGTAGTGCTCACAAAGTACTCCTACGACAATCACGGGACAGTCGAGTTGCTAGGGGTTCTTCACGATACTCCCCTAGCCTAGCAACTATCTGTCGCACGAAAGTCAGCTAAAACATTCTAAGCGTAGTGCTCACAAAGTACTGCTACGACAATCACGGGACAGTCGAGTTACTAGGGGTTCCTCGCGATTCTCGCCTAGCCTAGCAACTATTCTGTCGCACGAACGTCAGCCAAAACGTTCTAAGCGTAGTGCTCACAAAGTACTGCTACGACAATCACGGGATATTCGAGTTGCCAGGGGATCTTCACGATTCTCGCCTAGCCTAGCAACTATTCTGTCGCACGACAGTCAGCCAAAACGTTCTAAGCGTAGTGCTCACAAAGTACTGCTACGACAATCACGGGATATTCGAGCTGCCAGGAAATCTTCACGATTGTCGCCTAGCCTAGCAACTATCTGTCGCACGACAGTCAGCAAAACCTTTTAAGCGTAGTGCTCACAAAGTACTACTACGACAATCACGGGACAGTCGAGTTGCTAGGGGTTCTTCACGATACTCCCCTAGCCTAGCAACTATCTGTCGCACGACAGTCAGCCAAAACCTTCTAAGCGTAGTGCTCACAAAGTACTCCTACGACAATCACGGGACAGTCGAGTTGCTAGCGGTTCTTCACGATACTCCCCTAGCCCAGCAACTATCTGTCGCACGAAAGTCAGCTAAAACATTCTAAGCGTAGTGCTCACAAAGTACTGCTACGACAATCACGGGACAGTCGAGTTACTAGGGGTTCCTCGCGATTCTCGCCTAGCCTAGAAACTATTCTGTTGCACGACAGTCAGCCAAAACCTTTTAAGCGTAGTGCTCACAAAGCACTGCTTCGACAATCACGGGAAAGTCGAGTTGCTAGGTGTTCTTCACTATTCTCGCCTAGCCTAGCAATTATCCTGTCACACGACAGTCAGCCAACACCTTCTAAGCTTAGTGCTCACAAAGTACTGCTACGACAATCACGGGACAGTCGAGTTGCTAGGGGTTCTTCACTATTCTCGCCTAGCCTAGCAACTATTCTGTCGCACGACAGTCAGCCTAAAGGTTCTAAGCGTAGTGCTCACAAAGTACTGCTACGACAATCACGGGATATTCGAGTTGCTAGGGGTTCTTCACGATTTTCGCCTAGCCTAGCAACTATTATGTCGCACGACAGTCAGCCAAAACCTACTAAGCTTAGTGCTCACAAAGTACTGCTACGACAATTACGGGACAGGCGAATGTCTAGGTTTTCTCACGATTCTCGCCTAGGCTAGCAACTATTCTGTCGCACGACAGTCAACCAAAACGTTCTAAGCTTAGTGCTCACAAAGTACTGCTACTACAATGACTTGTATATTCCAAATTCTAGGGGTCCTTCACGATTCTCGCCTAGCCTAGCAACTATTCTGTAGCACGACAGTCAGCCAAAACCTTCTATGCGTAGTGCTCACAAAGTACTGCTACGACAATCATGGGACAGTCGATTTTCTAGGGGTTCTTCACGATTCTCGCCTAGCCTAGCAACTATTCTGTCGCTCGGCAGTCAACCAAAACATTCTAAGCGTAGTGCTCACAAAGCACTGCTACGACAATCACGGGACAGTCGAGTTTCTAGGGGTTCTTCACGATTCTCGCCTAGTCTAGCAACTATTCTGTCGCATGACATTCAGCCAAATCGTTCTAAGCATAGTGCTCACAAAGTACTGCTACTATAATCACGGGACAGTCGAGTTGCCTGGTGTTCTTCTGGGATTCTCGCCTAGCCTAGCAACTATTCTGTCGCACGACAGTCAGCCAAAACGTTCTAACCATAGTGCTCACAAAGTACTGCTACGACAAACACGAGATATTCGATATTCTAGGGGTCCTTAACGATTCTCGCCTAGCCTAGCAACCATTCTGTAGCACGACAGTCAGCCAAAACCTTCTATTCGTAGTTCTGACAAAGTAATGCTACGGCAATCATGGGACAGTCGAGTTTCTAGGGGTTCTTCACAATTCTCGCCTAGCCTAGCAACTATTGTGTTGCACCACAGTCGGCCACAACCTTCTAAGCGTAGTGCTCACAAAGTAATGCTACGGCAATCATGGGACAGTCGAGTTTCCAGGGGTTCTTCACGATTCTCGCCTAGCCTAGCAACTATTTTGTCGCACGACAGTCGGCCAAAACCTTCTAAGCGTAGTGCTCACAAAGTACTGCTACAACAATCACGGGACAGTCGAGTTGCCCGGGGGTCTTCACGATTCTCGCCTAGCCTGGCAACTATTCTGTCGCACGACTGTCAGACAAAACGTTCTAACCATAGTGCTCACAAAGTACTGCTACGACACTCACGGGACTGTCGAGTTGCTAGGGGATCTTCACGATTCTCGACTAGCCTAGCAATTATTCTGTCGCACGACAGTCAGCCAAAACGTTCTAAGCGTAGTGCTCACAAAGTACTGCTACGACAATCACGGGATATTCGATTTGCCAGGGGATCTTCACTATTCTCGCCTAGCCTAGCAACTATTCTGTCGCACGACAGTCAGCCAAAACGTTCTAAGCGTAGTGCTCACAAAGTACTGCTACGACACTCACGGGACTGTCGAGTTGCTAGGGGTTCTTCACGATTCTCGCGAAGCCTAGCAACTATTCTGTCGGACGACAGTCAGCCAAAACGTTCTAAGCGTAGTGCTCACAAAGTACTGCTACGACACTCACGGGACTGTCGAGTTGCTAGGGGATCTTCACGATTCTCGCCTAGCCTAGCAATTATTCTGTCGCACGACAGTCAGCCAAAACGTTCTAAGCGTAGTGCTCACAACGTACTGCTACGACACTCACGGGACTGTCGAGTTGCTAGGGGTTCTTCACGATTTTCGTGTAGTCTAGCAATTATTCTGTCGCACGACAGTCAGCCAAAACGTTCTAAGCGTAGTGCTCACAAAGTACTGCAACGACAATCACGGAATATTCGAGCTGCCAGGGGATCTTCACGATTCTCGCCTAGCCTAGCAACTATTCTGTCGCACGACAGTCAGCCAAAACGTTCTAAGCTTAGTGCTCACAAAGTTCTGCTACGAAACTCACGGGACTGTCGAGTTGATAGGGGTTCTTCACGATTTTCGCGTAGCCTAGAAATTAGTCTGTCGCACGACAGTCAGACAAAACGTTCTAAGCGTAGTGCTCACAAAGTACTGCTACCACACTCACGGGACTGTCGAGTTGCTAGGGGTTCTTCATGATTTTCGCGTAGCCTACCAATTATTCTGTCGCACGACAGTTAGCCAAAACGTTCTAAGCGTAGTGCTCACAAAGTACTGCTACGACAATCACGGGATATTCAGCTGCCAGGGGATCTTCACGATTCTCGCCTAGCCTAGCAACTATTCTGTCGCACGACAGTCAGCCAAAACGTACTAAGCCTAGTGCTCACAAAGTACTGCTACGACAAACACGGGACTGTCGAGTTGCTAGAGGTTCTTCACGATTCTCGAGTAGCCTAGCAATTATTATGTCGCACGACAGTCAGCCAAAACCTTCTAAGCGTAGTGCTCACAAAGTACTGCTACGACAATCACGGGACTGTCGAGTTGCTAGGAGTTCTTCACGATTCTCGAGTAGCCTAGCAATTATCATGTCGCACGACTGTCAGCCAAAACCTTCTAAGCGTAGTGCTCACAAAGTACTGCTATGGCAATCATGGGACAGTCGAGTTTCTAGGGGTTCTTCACGATTCTCGCCTAGCCTAGCAAATATTCTGTCGCGCGACAGTTTGCCAAAACCTTCTAAGCGTAGTGCTCACAAAGTACTGCTACGAAAATCACGGGATATTCGAGTTTCTAGCGGTTCTTCACGATTCTCGTCTAGCCTAGCAACTATTCTGTTGCACGACAGTCAGCCAAAACCTTTTAAGCGTAGTGCTCACAAAGCACTGCTTCGACAATCACGGGAAAGTCGAGTTTCTAGGGGTTCTTCACTATTCTCGCCTAGCCTAGCAATTATCCTGTCACACGACAGTCAGCCAACACCTTCTAAGCTTAGTGCTCACAAAGTACTGCTACGACAATCACGGGACAGTCGAGTTGCTAGGGGTTCTTCACTATTCTCGCCTAGCCTAGCAACTATTCTGTCGCACGACAGTCAGCCTAAAGGTTCTAAGCGTAGTGCTCACAAAGTACTGCTACGACAATCACGGGATATTCGAGTTGCTAGGGGTTCTTCACGATTCTCGCCTAGCCTAGCAACTATTCTGTTGCACGACAGTCAGCCAAAACCTTCTAAGCTTAGTGCTCACAAAGTACTGCTACGACAATCACGGGACAGGCGAATGTCTAGGTTTTCTCACGATTCTCGCCTAGGCTAGCAACTATTCTGTCGCACGACAGTCAACCAAAACGTTCTAAGCTTAGTGCTCACAAAGTACTGCTACTACAATGACCTGTATATTCCAAATTCTAGGGGTCCTTCACGATTCTCGCCTAGCCTAGCAACTATTCTGTAGCACGACAGTCAGCCAAAACCTTCTATGCGTAGTGCTCACAAAGTACTGCTACGACAATCATGGGACAGTCGATTTTCTAGGGGTTCTTCACGATTCTCGCCTAGCCTAGCAACTATTCTGTCGCACGACAGTCAACCAAAACATTCTAAGCGTAGTGCTCACAAAGCACTGCTACGACAATCACGGGACAGTTGAGTTTCTAGGGGTTCTTCACGATTCACGCCTAGCCTAGCAACTATTCTGTCGCACGACATTCAGCCAAATCGTTCTAAGCATAGTGCTCACAAAGTACTGCTACTATAATCACGGGACAGTCGAGTTGCTAGGGGTTCTTCACGATTCTCGAGTAGCCTAGCAATTATTATGTCGCACGACAGTCAGCCAAAACCTTCTAAGCGTAGTGCTCACAAAGTACTGCTACGACAATCACGGGACTGTCGAGTTGCTAGGGGTTCTTCACGATTCTCGAGTAGCCTAGCAATTATTATGTCGCACGACAGTCAGCCAAAACCTTCTAAGCGTAGTGCTCTCAAAGTACTGCTACGACAATCACGGGATATTCGAGTTGTTAGCGGTTCTTCACGATTCTCGCCTAGCCTTGCAACTATTCTGTCGGACGACAGTCAGCCAAAACCTTTTAAGCGTAGTGCTCACACAGTATTGCTTCGACAATCACGGGACAGTCGAGTTGCTAGGGGTTCTTCACTATTCTCGCCTAGCCTAGCAATTATTATGTCACACGACAGTCAGCCAAAACCTTCTATGCTTAGTGCTCACAAAGTACTGCTACGACAATCACGGGACAGTCGAGTTACTAGGGGTTCCTCGCGATTCTCGCCTAGCCTAGCAACTATTCTGTCGCACGACAGTCAGCCAAAACGTTCTAAGCGTAGTGCTCACAAAGTAGTGTTACGACAATCACGGGATATTCGAGCTGCCAGGGAATCTTCACGATTCTCGCCTAGCCTAGTAACTATCTGTCGCACGACAGTCAGCCAAAACCTTTTAAGCGTAGTGCTCACAAAGTACTACTACGACAATCACGGGACAGTCGAGTTGCTAGGGGTTCTTCACGATTCTCGCCTAGCCTAGCAACTATTCTGTCGCACGACAGTCAGCCAAAACGTTCTAAGCTTAGTGCTCACAAAGTTCTGCTACGAAACTCACGGGACTGTCGAGTTGATAGGGGTTCTTCACGATTTTCGCGTAGCCTAGAAATTAGTCTGTCGCACGACAGTCAGACAAAACGTTCTAAGCGTAGTGCTCACAAAGTACTGCTACGACACTCACGGGACTGTCGAGTTGCTAGAGGTTCTTCATGATTTTCGCGTAGCCTACCAATTATTCTGTCGCACGACAGTTAGCCAAAACGTTCTAAGCGTAGTGCTCACAAAGTACTGCTACGACAATCACGGGATATTCAGTTGCCAGGGGATCTTCACGATTCTCGCCTAGCCTAGCAACTATTCTGTCGCACGACAGTCGGCCAAAACCTTCTAAGCGTAGTGCTCACAAAGTACTGCTACGAAAATCACGGGATATTCGAGTTTCTAGCGGTTCTTCACGATTCTCGTCTAGCCTAGCAACTATTCTGTTGCACGACAGTCAGCCAAAACCTTTTAAGCGTAGTGCTCACAAAGCACTGCTTCGACAATCACGGGAAAGTCGAGTTGCTAGGTGTTCTTCACTATTCTCGCCTAGCCTAGCAATTATCCTGTCACACGACAGTCAGCCAACACCTTCTAAGCTTAGTGCTCACAAAGTACTGCTACGACAATCACGGGATATTCGAGTTGCTAGGGGTTCTTCACGATTCTCGCCTAGCCTAGCAACTATTATGTCGCACGACAGTCAGCCAAAACCTACTAAGCTTAGTGCTCACAAAGTACTGCTACGACAATCACGGGACAGGCGAATGTCTAGGTTTTCTCACGATTCTCGCCTAGGCTAGCAACTATTCTGTCGCACGACAGTCAACCAAAACGTTCTAAGCTTAGTGCTCACAAAGTACTGCTACTACAATGACCTGTATATTCCAAATTCTAGGGGTCCTTCACGATTCTCGCCTAGCCTAGCAACTATTCTGTAGCACGACAGTCAGCCAAAACCTTCTATGCGTAGTGCTCACAAAGTACTGCTACGACAATCATGGGACAGTCGATTTTCTAGGGGTTCTTCACGATTCTCGCCTAGCCTAGCAACTATTCTGTCGCTCGACAGTCAACCAAAACATTCTAAGCGTAGTGCTCACAAAGCACTGCTACGACAATCACGGGACAGTCGAGTTTCTAGGGGTTCTTCACGATTCTCGCCTAGCCTAGCAACTATTCTGTCGCATGACATTCAGCCAAATCGTTCTAAGCATAGTGCTCACATAGTACTGCTACTATAATCACGGGACAGTCGAGTTGCCTGGTGTTCTTCACGATTCTCGCCTAGCCTAGCAACTATTCTGTCGCACGACAGTCAGCCAAAACGTTCTAACCATAGTGCTCACAAAGTACTGCTACGACAAACACGAGATATTCGATATTCTAGGGGTCCTTCACGATTCTCGCCTAGCCTAGCAACTATTCTGTAGCACGACAGTCAGCCAAAACCTTCTATTCGTAGTGCTCACAAAGTAATGCTACGGCAATCATGGGACAGTCGAGTTTCTAGGGGTTCTTCACAATTCCCTCCTAGCCTAGCAACTATTGTGTTGCACCACAGTCGGCCAAAACCTTCTAACCGTAGTGCTCACAAAGTAATGCTACGGCAATCATGGGACAGTCGAGTTTCCAGGGGTTCTTCACGATTCTTGCCTAGCCTAGCAACTATTTTGTCGCACGACAGTCGGCCAAAACCTTCTAAGCGTAGTGCTCACAAAGTACTGCTACAACAATCACGGGACAGTCGAGTTGCCCGGGGGTCTTCACGATTCTCGCCTAGCCTGGCAACTATTCTGTCGCACGACTGTCAGACAAAACGTTCTAACCATAGTGCTCACAAAATACTGCTACGACAATCGCGGGACAGTCAAGTTGCTAGGGGATCTACACGATTCTCGCCTAGCCTAGCAATTATTCTGTCGCACGACAGAGCCAAAACGTTCTAAGCGTAGTGCTCACAAAGTACTGCTACGACACTCACGGGACTGTCGAGTTGCTAGGGGTTCTTCACGATTTTCGCGTAGCCTAGCAATTATTCTGTCGCACGACAGTCAGCCAAAAGGCTCTAAGCGTAGTGTTCACAAAGTACTGCTACGACAATCACGGAATATTCGAGCTGCCAGGGGATCTTCACGATTCTCGCCTAGCCTAGCAACTATTCTGTCGCACGACAGACAGCCAACACGTTCTAAGCGTAGTGCTCACAAAGTACTGCTACGAAACACTCACGTGACTGTCGAGTTGCTAGGTCTTCTTCACGATTCTCGCGTAGCCTAGCAATTATTCTGTCGCACGACAGTCAGCCAAAACGTTCTAAGCGTAGTGCTCACAAAGTACTGCTACGACAATCATGGGATATTCGAGCTGCCAGGGGATATTCACGATTCTCGCCTAGCCTAGCAACTATTCTGTCGCACGACAGTCAGCCAAAACTTTCTAAGCTTAGTGCTCACAAAGTGCTGCTACGAAACTCACGGGAATGTCGAGTTGATAGGGGTTCTTCACGATTTTCGCGTAGCCTAGAAATTAGTCTGTCGCACGACAGTCAGACAAAACGTTCTAAGCGTAGTGCTCACAAAGTACTGCTACGACACTCACGGGACTGTCGAGTTGCTAGGGGTTCTTCATGATTTTCGCGTAGCCTAGCAATTATTCTGTCGCACGACAGTCAGCCAAAACGTTCTAAGCGTAGTACTCACAAAGTACTGCTACGACAATCACGGGATATTCAGCTGCCAGGGGATCTTCACGATTCTCGCCTAGCCTAGCAACTATTGTGTCGCACGACAGTCAGCCAAAACGTACTAAGCCTAGTGCTCACAAAGTACTGCTACGAGAATCACGGGACTGTCGAGTTGCTAGGGGTTTTTCACGATTCTCGAGTAGCCTAGCAATTATTATGTCGCACGACAGTCAGCCAAAACATTCTAAGCGTAGTGCTCACAAAGTACTGCTACGACAATCACGGGACTGTCGAGTTGCTAGGGGTTCTTCAGGATTCTCGAGTAGCCTAGCAATTATTATGTCGCACGACAGTCAGCCAAAACCTTCTAAGCGTAGTGCTCTCAAAGTACTGCTACGACAATCACGGGATATTCGAGTTGCTAGCGGTTCTTCACGATTCTCGCCTAGCCTAGCAACTATTCTGTCGCGCGACAGTCAGCCAAAACCTTTTAAGCGTAGTGCTCACACAGTATTGCTTCGACAATCACGGGACAGTCGAGTTGCTAGGGGTTCTTCACTATTCTCGCCTAGCCTAGCAATTATTATGTCACACGACAGTCAGCCAAAACCTTCTATGCTTAGTGCTCACAAAGTACTGCTACGACAATCACGGGACAGTCGAGTTACTAGGGGTTCCTCGCGATTCTCGCCTAGCCTAGAAACTATTCTGTCGCACGACAGTCAGCCAAAACCTTCTAAGCGTAGTGCTCACAAAGTAGTGCTACGACAATCACGGGATATTCGAGCTGCCAGGGAATCTTCACGATTCTCGCCTAGCCTAGCAACTATCTGTCGCACGACAGTCAGCCAAAACCTTTTAAGCGTAGTGCTCACAAAGTACTACTACGACAATCACGGGACAGTCGAGTTGCTAGGGGTTCTTCACGATACTCCCCTAGCCTAGCAACTATCTGTCGCACGACAGTCAGCCAAAACCTTCTAAGCGTAGTGCTCACAAAGTACTCCTACGACAATCACGGGACAGTCGAGTTGCTAGGGGTTCTTCACGATACTCCCCTAGCCTAGCAACTATCTGTCGCACGAAAGTCAGCTAAAACATTCTAAGCGTAGTGCTCACAAAGTACTGCTACGACAATCACGGGACAGTCGAGTTACTAGGGGTTCCTCGCGATTCTCGCCTAGCCTAGCAACTATTCTGTCGCACGAACGTCAGCCAAAACGTTCTAAGCGTAGTGCTCACAAAGTACTGCTACGACAATCACGGGATATTCGAGCTGCCAGGGAATCTTCACGATTCTCACCTAGCCTAGCAACTATTCTGTCGCACGACAGTCAGCCAAAACCTTCTAAGCGTAGTGCTCACAAAGTACTGCTACGACACTCACGGGACTGTCGAGTTGCTAGGGGATCTTCACGATTCTCGCGTAGCCTAGCCACTATTCTGCCGCACAACAGTCAGCCAAAACGTTCTAAGCTTAGTGCTCACAAAGTACTGCTACGACAATCACGGGAAAGTCGAGTTGCTAGGGGTTCTTCACGATTATCGCCTAGCCTAGCAATTATTCTGTCGCACGACAGTCAGCCAAAACCTTCTAAGCGTAGTGCTCACAAAGTACTGCTACGACAATCACGGGATACTCGAGCTGCCAGGGGATCTTCACGATTCTCGCCTAGCCTAGCAACTATTATGTCGCACGACAGTCAGCAAAAACGTTTTAAGCGTAGTGCTCACAAAGTACTGCTACGACACTCACGGGACTGTCGCGTTGCTAGGGGATCTTCTCGATTCTCGACTAGCCTAGCAATTATTCTGTCGCACGACAGTCAGCCAAAATGTTCTAAGCGTAGTGCTCACAAAGTACTGCTACGACAATCACGGGATATTCGAGTTGCCAGGGGATCTTCACGATTCTCGCCTAGCCTAGCAACTATTCTGTCGCACGACAGTCAGCCAAAACGTTCTAAGCGTAGTGCTCACAAAGTACTGCTACGACAATCACGGGATATTCGAGCTGCCAGGGAATCTTCACGATTCTCGCCTAGCCTAGCAACTATCTGTCGCACGACAGTCAGCCAAAACCTTCTAAGCGTAGTGCTCACAAAGTACTCCTACGACAATCACGGGACAGTCGAGTTGCTAGCGGTTCTTCACGATTCTCGCCTAGCCTAGCAACTATTCTGTCGCACGACAGTCAGCCAAAACGTTCTAAGCGTAGTGCTCACAAAGTACTGCTACGACAATCACGGGATATTCGAGCTGCCAGGGAATCTTCACGATTCTCGCCTAGCCTAGCAACTATCTGTCGCACGAAAGTCAGCTAAAACATTCTAAGCGTAGTGCTCACAAAGTACTGCTACGACAATCACGGGACAGTCGAGTTACTAGGGGTTCCTCGCGATTCTCGCCTAGCCTAGAAACTATTCTGTTGCACGACAGTCAGCCAAAACCTTTTAAGCGTAGTGCTCACAAAGCACTGCTTCGACAATCACGGGAAAGTCGAGTTGCTAGGTGTTCTTCACTATTCTCGCCTAGCCTAGCAATTATCCTGTCACACGACAGTCAGCCAACACCTTCTAAGCTTAGTGCTCACAAAGTACTGCTACGACAATCACGGGACAGTCGAGTTTCTAGGGGTTCTTCACTATTCTCGCCTAGCCTAGCAACTATTCTGTCGCACGACAGTCAGCCTAAAGGTTCTAAGCGTAGTGCTCACAAAGTACTGCTACGACAATCACGGGATATTCGAGTTGCTAGGGGTTCTTCACGATTTTCGCCTAGCCTAGCAACTATTATGTCGCACGACAGTCAGCCAAAACCTACTAAGCTTAGTGCTCACAAAGTACTGCTACGACAATCACGGGACAGGCGAATGTCTAGGTTTTCTCACGATTCTCGCCTAGGCTAGCAACTATTCTGTCGCACGACAGTCAACCAAAACGTTCTAAGCTTAGTGCTCACAAAGTACTGCTACTACAATGAAATGTATATTCCAAATTCTAGGGGTCCTTCACGATTCTCGCCTAGCCTAGCAACTATTCTGTAGCACGACAGTCAGCCAAAACCTTCTATGCGTAGTGCTCACAAAGTACTGCTACGACAATCACGGGACTGTCGAGTTGCTAGGGGTTTTTCACGATTCTCGAGTAGCCTAGCAATTATTATGTCGCACGACAGTCAGCCAAAACCTTCTAAGCGTAGTGCTCACAAAGTACTGCTACGACAATCACGGGACTGTCGAGTTGCTAGGGGTTCTTCAGGATTCTCGAGTAGCCTAGCAATTATTATGTCGCACGACAGTCAGCCAAAACCTTCTAAGCGTAGTGCTCTCAAAGTACTGCTACGACAATCACGGGATATTCGAGTTGCTAGCGGTTCTTCACGATTCTCGCCTAGCCTAGCAACTATTCTGTCGCACGACAGTCAGCCAAAACCTTTTAAGCGTAGTGCTCACACAGTATTGCTTCGACAATCACGGGACAGTCGAGTTGCTAGGGGTTCTTCACTATTCTCGCCTAGCCTAGCAATTATTATGTCACACGACAGTCAGCCAAAACCTTCTATGCTTAGTGCTCACAAAGTACTGCTACGACAATCACGGGACAGTCGAGTTACTAGGGGTTCCTCGCGATTCTCGCCTAGCCTAGAAACTATTCTGTCGCACGACAGTCAGCCAAAACCTTCTAAGCGTAGTGCTCACAAAGTACTGCTACGACAATCACGGGATATTCGAGCTGCCAGGGAATCTTCACGATTCTCGCCTAGCCTAGCAACTATCTGTCGCACGACAGTCAGCCAAAACCTTTTAAGCGTAGTGCTCACAAAGTACTACTACGACAATCACGGGACAGTCGAGTTGCTAGGGGTTCTTCACGATACTCCCCTAGCCTAGCAACTATCTGTCGCACGACAGTCAGCCAAAACCTTCTAAGCGTAGTGCTCACAAAGTACTCCTACGACAATCACGGGACAGTCGAGTTGCTAGGGGTTCTTCACGATACTCCCCTAGCCTAGCAACTATCTGTCGCACGAAAGTCAGCTAAAACATTCTAAGCGTAGTGCTCACAAAGTACTGCTACGACAATCACGGGACAGTCGAGTTACTAGGGGTTCCTCGCGATTCTCGCCTAGCCTAGCAACTATTCTGTCGCACGAACGTCAGCCAAAACGTTCTAAGCGTAGTGCTCACAAAGTACTGCTACGACAATCACGGGATATTCGAGTTGCCAGGGGATCTTCACGATTCTCGCCTAGCCTAGCAACTATTCTGTCGCACGACAGTCAGCCAAAACGTTCTAAGCGTAGTGCTCACAAAGTACTGCTACGACAATCACGGGATATTCGAGCTGCCAGGAAATCTTCACGATTGTCGCCTAGCCTAGCAACTATCTGTCGCACGACAGTCAGCAAAACCTTTTAAGCGTAGTGCTCACAAAGTACTACTACGACAATCACGGGACAGTCGAGTTGCTAGGGGTTCTTCACGATACTCCCCTAGCCTAGCAACTATCTGTCGCACGACAGTCAGCCAAAACCTTCTAAGCGTAGTGCTCACAAAGTACTCCTACGACAATCACGGGACAGTCGAGTTGCTAGCGGTTCTTCACGATACTCCCCTAGCCCAGCAACTATCTGTCGCACGAAAGTCAGCTAAAACATTCTAAGCGTAGTGCTCACAAAGTACTGCTACGACAATCACGGGACAGTCGAGTTACTAGGGGTTCCTCGCGATTCTCGCCTAGCCTAGAAACTATTCTGTTGCACGACAGTCAGCCAAAACCTTTTAAGCGTAGTGCTCACAAAGCACTGCTTCGACAATCACGGGAAAGTCGAGTTGCTAGGTGTTCTTCACTATTCTCGCCTAGCCTAGCAATTATCCTGTCACACGACAGTCAGCCAACACCTTCTAAGCTTAGTGCTCACAAAGTACTGCTACGACAATCACGGGACAGTCGAGTTGCTAGGGGTTCTTCACTATTCTCGCCTAGCCTAGCAACTATTCTGTCGCACGACAGTCAGCCTAAAGGTTCTAAGCGTAGTGCTCACAAAGTACTGCTACGACAATCACGGGATATTCGAGTTGCTAGGGGTTCTTCACGATTTTCGCCTAGCCTAGCAACTATTATGTCGCACGACAGTCAGCCAAAACCTACTAAGCTTAGTGCTCACAAAGTACTGCTACGACAATTACGGGACAGGCGAATGTCTAGGTTTTCTCACGATTCTCGCCTAGGCTAGCAACTATTCTGTCGCACGACAGTCAACCAAAACGTTCTAAGCTTAGTGCTCACAAAGTACTGCTACTACAATGACTTGTATATTCCAAATTCTAGGGGTCCTTCACGATTCTCGCCTAGCCTAGCAACTATTCTGTAGCACGACAGTCAGCCAAAACCTTCTATGCGTAGTGCTCACAAAGTACTGCTACGACAATCATGGGACAGTCGATTTTCTAGGGGTTCTTCACGATTCTCGCCTAGCCTAGCAACTATTCTGTCGCTCGGCAGTCAACCAAAACATTCTAAGCGTAGTGCTCACAAAGCACTGCTACGACAATCACGGGACAGTCGAGTTTCTAGGGGTTCTTCACGATTCTCGCCTAGCCTAGCAACTATTCTGTCGCATGACATTCAGCCAAATCGTTCTAAGCATAGTGCTCACAAAGTACTGCTACTATAATCACGGGACAGTCGAGTTGCCTGGTGTTCTTCTGGGATTCTCGCCTAGCCTAGCATCTATTCTGTCGCACGACAGTCAGCCAAAACGTTCTAACCATAGTGCTCACAAAGTACTGCTACGACAAACACGAGATATTCGATATTCTAGGGGTCCTTAACGATTCTCGCCTAGCCTAGCAACTATTCTGTAGCACGACAGTCAGCCAAAACCTTCTATTCGTAGTGCTGACAAAGTAATGCTACGGCAATCATGGGACAGTCGAGTTTCTAGGGGTTCTTCACAATTCTCGCCTAGCCTAGCAACTATTGTGTTGCACCACAGTCGGCCACAACCTTCTAAGCGTAGTGCTCACAAAGTAATGCTACGGCAATCATGGGACAGTCGAGTTTCCAGGGGTTCTTCACGATTCTCGCCTAGCCTAGCAACTATTTTGTCGCACGACAGTCGGCCAAAACCTTCTAAGCGTAGTGCTCACAAAGTACTGCTACAACAATCACGGGACAGTCGAGTTGCCCGGGGGTCTTCACGATTCTCGCCTAGCCTGGCAACTATTCTGTCGCACGACTGTCAGACAAAACGTTCTAACCATAGTGCTCACAAAGTACTGCTACGACACTCACGGGACTGTCGAGTTGCTAGGGGATCTTCACGATTCTCGACTAGCCTAGCAATTATTCTGTCGCACGACAGTCAGCCAAAACGTTCTAAGCGTAGTGCTCACAAAGTACTGCTACGACAATCACGGGATATTCGATTTGCCAGGGGATCTTCACTATTCTCGCCTAGCCTAGCAACTATTCTGTCGCACGACAGTCAGCCAAAACGTTCTAAGCGTAGTGCTCACAAAGTACTGCTACGACACTCACGGGACTCTCGAGTTGCTAGGGGTTCTTCACGATTCTCGCGAAGCCTAGCAACTATTCTGTCGGACGACAGTCAGCCAAAACGTTCTAAGCGTAGTGCTCACAAAGTACTGCTACGACACTCACGGGACTGTCGAGTTGCTAGGGGATCTTCACGATTCTCGCCTAGCCTAGCAATTATTCTGTCGCACGACAGTCAGCCAAAACGTTCTAAGCGTAGTGCTCACAACGTACTGCTACGACACTCACGGGACTGTCGAGTTGCTAGGGGTTCTTCACGATTTTCGTGTAGTCTAGCAATTATTCTGTCGCACGACAGTCAGCCAAAACGTTCTAAGCGTAGTGCTCACAAAGTACTGCAACGACAATCACGGAATATTCGAGCTGCCAGGGGATCTTCACGATTCTCGCCTAGCCTAGCAACTATTCTGTCGCACGACAGTCAGCCAAAACGTTCTAAGCTTAGTGCTCACAAAGTTCTGCTACGAAACTCACGGGACTGTCGAGTTGATAGGGGTTCTTCACGATTTTCGCGTAGCCTAGAAATTAGTCTGTCGCACGACAGTCAGACAAAACGTTCTAAGCGTAGTGCTCACAAAGTACTGCTACCACACTCACGGGACTGTCGAGTTGCTAGGGGTTCTTCATGATTTTCGCGTAGCCTACCAATTATTCTGTCGCACGACAGTTAGCCAAAACGTTCTAAGCGTAGTGCTCACAAAGTACTGCTACGACAATCACGGGATATTCAGCTGCCAGGGGATCTTCACGATTCTCGCCTAGCCTAGCAACTATTCTGTCGCACGACAGTCAGCCAAAACGTACTAAGCCTAGTGCTCACAAAGTACTGCTACGACAAACACGGGACTGTCGAGTTGCTAGAGGTTCTTCACGATTCTCGAGTAGCCTAGCAATTATTATGTCGCACGACAGTCAGCCAAAACCTTCTAAGCGTAGTGCTCACAAAGTACTGCTACGACAATCACGGGACTGTCGAGTTGCTAGGAGTTCTTCACGATTCTCGAGTAGCCTAGCAATTATCATGTCGCACGACTGTCAGCCAAAACCTTCTAAGCGTAGTGCTCACAAAGTACTGCTATGGCAATCATGGGACAGTCGAGTTTCTAGGGGTTCTTCACGATTCTCGCCTAGCCTAGCAAATATTCTGTCGCGCGACAGTTTGCCAAAACCTTCTAAGCGTAGTGCTCACAAAGTACTGCTACGAAAATCACGGGATATTCGAGTTTCTAGCGGTTCTTCACGATTCTCGTCTAGCCTAGCAACTATTCTGTTGCACGACAGTCAGCCAAAACCTTTTAAGCGTAGTGCTCACAAAGCACTGCTTCGACAATCACGGGAAAGTCGAGTTTCTAGGGGTTCTTCACTATTCTCGCCTAGCCTAGCAATTATCCTGTCACACGACAGTCAGCCAACACCTTCTAAGCTTAGTGCTCACAAAGTACTGCTACGACAATCACGGGACAGTCGAGTTGCTAGGGGTTCTTCACTATTCTCGCCTAGCCTAGCAACTATTCTGTCGCACGACAGTCAGCCTAAAGGTTCTAAGCGTAGTGCTCACAAAGTACTGCTACGACAATCACGGGATATTCGAGTTGCTAGGGGTTCTTCACGATTCTCGCCTAGCCTAGCAACTATTCTGTTGCACGACAGTCAGCCAAAACCTTCTAAGCTTAGTGCTCACAAAGTACTGCTACGACAATCACGGGACAGGCGAATGTCTAGGTTTTCTCACGATTCTCGCCTAGGCTAGCAACTATTCTGTCGCACGACAGTCAACCAAAACGTTCTAAGCTTAGTGCTCACAAAGTACTGCTACTACAATGACCTGTATATTCCAAATTCTAGGGGTCCTTCACGATTCTCGCCTAGCCTAGCAACTATTCTGTAGCACGACAGTCAGCCAAAACCTTCTATGCGTAGTGCTCACAAAGTACTGCTACGACAATCATGGGACAGTCGATTTTCTAGGGGTTCTTCACGATTCTCGCCTAGCCTAGCAACTATTCTGTCGCACGACAGTCAACCAAAACATTCTAAGCGTAGTGCTCACAAAGCACTGCTACGACAATCACGGGACAGTTGAGTTTCTAGGGGTTCTTCACGATTCACGCCTAGCCTAGCAACTATTCTGTCGCACGACATTCAGCCAAATCGTTCTAAGCATAGTGCTCACAAAGTACTGCTACTATAATCACGGGACAGTCGAGTTGCTAGGGGTTCTTCACGATTCTCGAGTAGCCTAGCAATTATTATGTCGCACGACAGTCAGCCAAAACCTTCTAAGCGTAGTGCTCACAAAGTACTGCTACGACAATCACGGGACTGTCGAGTTGCTAGGGGTTCTTCACGATTCTCGAGTAGCCTAGCAATTATTATGTCGCACGACAGTCAGCCAAAACCTTCTAAGCGTAGTGCTCTCAAAGTACTGCTACGACAATCACGGGATATTCGAGTTGTTAGCGGTTCTTCACGATTCTCGCCTAGCCTTGCAACTATTCTGTCGCACGACAGTCAGCCAAAACCTTTTAAGCGTAGTGCTCACACAGTATTGCTTCGACAATCACGGGACAGTCGAGTTGCTAGGGGTTCTTCACTATTCTCGCCTAGCCTAGCAATTATTATGTCACACGACAGTCAGCCAAAACCTTCTATGCTTAGTGCTCACAAAGTACTGCTACGACAATCACGGGACAGTCGAGTTACTAGGGGTTCCTCGCGATTCTCGCCTAGCCTAGCAACTATTCTGTCGCACGACAGTCAGCCAAAACGTTCTAAGCGTAGTGCTCACAAAGTAGTGTTACGACAATCACGGGATATTCGAGCTGCCAGGGAATCTTCACGATTCTCGCCTAGCCTAGTAACTATCTGTCGCACGACAGTCAGCCAAAACCTTTTAAGCGTAGTGCTCACAAAGTACTACTACGACAATCACGGGACAGTCGAGTTGCTAGGGGTTCTTCACGATTCTCGCCTAGCCTAGCAACTATTCTGTCGCACGACAGTCAGCCAAAACGTTCTAAGCTTAGTGCTCACAAAGTTCTGCTACGAAACTCACGGGACTGTCGAGTTGATAGGGGTTCTTCACGATTTTCGCGTAGCCTAGAAATTAGTCTGTCGCACGACAGTCAGACAAAACGTTCTAAGCGTAGTGCTCACAAAGTACTGCTACGACACTCACGGGACTGTCGAGTTGCTAGAGGTTCTTCATGATTTTCGCGTAGCCTACCAATTATTCTGTCGCACGACAGTTAGCCAAAACGTTCTAAGCGTAGTGCTCACAAAGTACTGCTACGACAATCACGGGATATTCAGTTGCCAGGGGATCTTCACGATTCTCGCCTAGCCTAGCAACTATTCTGTCGCACGACAGTCGGCCAAAACCTTCTAAGCGTAGTGCTCACAAAGTACTGCTACGAAAATCACGGGATATTCGAGTTTCTAGCGGTTCTTCACGATTCTCGTCTAGCCTAGCAACTATTCTTTTGCACGACAGTCAGCCAAAACCTTTTAAGCGTAGTGCTCACAAAGCACTGCTTCGACAATCACGGGAAAGTCGAGTTGCTAGGTGTTCTTCACTATTCTCGCCTAGCCTAGCAATTATCCTGTCACACGACAGTCAGCCAACACCTTCTAAGCTTAGTGCTCACAAAGTACTGCTACGACAATCACGGGATATTCGAGTTGCTAGGGGTTCTTCACGATTCTCGCCTAGCCTAGCAACTATTATGTCGCACGACAGTCAGCCAAAACCTACTAAGCTTAGTGCTCACAAAGTACTGCTACGACAATCACGGGACAGGCGAATGTCTAGGTTTTCTCACGATTCTCGCCTAGGCTAGCAACTATTCTGTTGCACGACAGTCAACCAAAACGTTCTAAGCTTAGTGCTCACAAAGTACTGCTACTACAATGACCTGTATATTCCAAATTCTAGGGGTCCTTCACGATTCTCGCCTAGCCTAGCAACTATTCTGTAGCACGACAGTCAGCCAAAACCTTCTATGCGTAGTGCTCACAAAGTACTGCTACGACAATCATGGGACAGTCGATTTTCTAGGGGTTCTTCACGATTCTCGCCTAGCCTAGCAACTATTCTGTCGCTCGACAGTCAACCAAAACATTCTAAGCGTAGTGCTCACAAAGCACTGCTACGACAATCACGGGACAGTCGAGTTTCTAGGGGTTCTTCACGATTCTCGCCTAGCCTAGCAACTATTCTGTCGCATGACATTCAGCCAAATCGTTCTAAGCATAGTGCTCACATAGTACTGCTACTATAATCACGGGACAGTCGAGTTGCCTGGTGTTCTTCACGATTCTCGCCTAGCCTAGCAACTATTCTGTCGCACGACAGTCAGCCAAAACGTTCTAACCATAGTGCTCACAAAGTACTGCTACGACAAACACGAGATATTCGATATTCTAGGGGTCCTTCACGATTCTCGCCTAGCCTAGCAACTATTCTGTAGCACGACAGTCAGCCAAAACCTTCTATTCGTAGTGCTCACAAAGTAATGCTACGGCAATCATGGGACAGTCGAGTTTCTAGGGGTTCTTCACAATTCCCTCCTAGCCTAGCAACTATTGTGTTGCACCACAGTCGGCCAAAACCTTCTAACCGTAGTGCTCACAAAGTAATGCTACGGCAATCATGGGACAGTCGAGTTTCCAGGGGTTCTTCACGATTCTTGCCTAGCCTAGCAACTATTTTGTCGCACGACAGTCGGCCAAAACCTTCTAAGCGTAGTGCTCACAAAGTACTGCTACAACAATCACGGGACAGTCGAGTTGCCCGGGGGTCTTCACGATTCTCGCCTAGCCTGGCAACTATTCTGTCGCACGACTGTCAGACAAAACGTTCTAACCATAGTGCTCACAAAATACTGCTACGACAATCGCGGGACAGTCAAGTTGCTAGGGGATCTACACGATTCTCGCCTAGCCTAGCAATTATTCTGTCGCACGACAGTCAGCCAAAACGTTCTAAGCGTAGTGCTCACAAAGTACTGCTACGACACTCACGGGACTGTCGAGTTGCTAGGGGTTCTTCACGATTTTCGCGTAGCCTAGCAATTATTCTGTCGCACGACAGTCAGCCAAAAGGCTCTAAGCGTAGTGTTCACAAAGTACTGCTACGAAAATCACGGAATATTCGAGCTGCCAGGGGATCTTCACGATTCTCGCCTAGCCTAGCAACTATTCTGTCGCACGACAGACAGCCAACACGTTCTAAGCGTAGTGCTCACAAAGTACTGCTACGAAACACTCACGTGACTGTCGAGTTGCTAGGTCTTCTTCACGATTCTCGCGTAGCCTAGCAATTATTCTGTCGCACGACAGTCAGCCAAAACGTTCTAAGCGTAGTGCTCACAAAGTACTGCTACGACAATCATGGGATATTCGAGCTGCCAGGGGATATTCACGATTCTCGCCTAGCCTAGCAACTATTCTGTCGCACGACAGTCAGCCAAAACTTTCTAAGCTTAGTGCTCACAAAGTGCTGCTACGAAACTCACGGGAATGTCGAGTTGATAGGGGTTCTTCACGATTTTCGCGTAGCCTAGCAATTAGTCTGTCGCACGACAATCAGACAAAACGTTCTAAGCGTAGTGCTCACAAAGTACTGCTACGACACTCACGGGACTGTCGAGTTGCTAGGGGTTCTTCATGATTTTCGCGTAGCCTAGCAATTATTCTGTCGCACGACAGTCAGCCAAAACGTTCTAAGCGTAGTACTCACAAAGTACTGCTACGACAATCACGGGATATTCAGCTGCCAGGGGATCTTCACGATTCTCGCCTAGCCTAGAAACTATTGTGTCGCACGACAGTCAGCCAAAACGTACTAAGCCTAGTGCTCACAAAGTACTGCTACGAGAATCACGGGACTGTCGAGTTTCTAGGGGTTTTTCACGATTCTCGAGTAGCCTAGCAATTATTATGTCGCACGACAGTCAGCCAAAACCTTCTAAGCGTAGTGCTCACAAAGTACTGCTACGACAATCACGGGACTGTCGAGTTGCTAGGGGTTCTTCAGGATTCTCGAGTAGCCTAGCAATTATTATGTCGCACGACAGTCAGCCAAAACCTTCTAAGCGTAGTGCTCTCAAAGTACTGCTACGACAATCACGGGATATTCGAGTTGCTAGCGGTTCTTCACGATTCTCGCCTAGCCTAGCAACTATTCTGTCGCGCGACAGTCAGCCAAAACCTTTTAAGCGTAGTGCTCACACAGTATTGCTTCGACAATCACGGGACAGTCGAGTTGCTAGGGGTTCTTCACTATTCTCGCCTAGCCTAGCAATTATTATGTCACACGACAGTCAGCCAAAACCTTCTATGCTTAGTGCTCACAAAGTACTGCTACGACAATCACGGGACAGTCGAGTTACTAGGGGTTCCTCGCGATTCTCGCCTAGCCTAGAAACTATTCTGTCGCACGACAGTCAGCCAAAACCTTCTAAGCGTAGTGCTCACAAAGTAGTGCTACGACAATCACGGGATATTCGAGCTGCCAGGGAATCTTCACGATTCTCGCCTAGCCTAGCAACTATCTGTCGCACGACAGTCAGCCAAAACCTTTTAAGCGTAGTGCTCACAAAGTACTACTACGACAATCACGGGACAGTCGAGTTGCTAGGGGTTCTTCACGATACTCCCCTAGCCTAGCAACTATCTGTCGCACGACAGTCAGCCAAAACCTTCTAAGCGTAGTGCTCACAAAGTACTCCTACGACAATCACGGGACAGTCGAGTTGCTAGGGGTTCTTCACGATACTCCCCTAGCCTAGCAACTATCTGTCGCACGAAAGTCAGCTAAAACATTCTAAGCGTAGTGCTCACAAAGTACTGCTACGACAATCACGGGACAGTCGAGTTACTAGGGGTTCCTCGCGATTCTCGCCTAGCCTAGCAACTATTCTGTCGCACGAACGTCAGCCAAAACGTTCTAAGCGTAGTGCTCACAAAGTACTGCTACGACAATCACGGGATATTCGAGCTGCCAGGGAATCTTCACGATTCTCACCTAGCCTAGCAACTATTCTGTCGCACGACAGTCAGCCAAAACCTTCTAAGCGTAGTGCTCACAAAGTACTGCTACGACACTCACGGGACTGTCGAGTTGCTAGGGGATCTTCACGATTCTCGCGTAGCCTAGCCACTATTCTGCCGCACAACAGTCAGCCAAAACGTTCTAAGCTTAGTGCTCACAAAGTACTGCTACGACAATCACGGGAAAGTCGAGTTGCTAGGGGTTCTTCACGATTATCGCCTAGCCTAGCAATTATTCTGTCGCACGACAGTCAGCCAAAACCTTCTAAGCGTAGTGCTCACAAAGTACTGCTACGACAATCACGGGATACTCGAGCTGCCAGGGGATCTTCACGATTCTCGCCTAGCCTAGCAACTATTATGTCGCACGACAGTCAGCAAAAACGTTTTAAGCGTAGTGCTCACAAAGTACTGCTACGACACTCACGGGACTGTCGCGTTGCTAGGGGATCTTCTCGATTCTCGACTAGCCTAGCAATTATTCTGTCGCACGACAGTCAGCCAAAATGTTCTAAGCGTAGTGCTCACAAAGTACTGCTACGACAATCACGGGATATTCGAGTTGCCAGGGGATCTTCACGATTCTCGCCTAGCCTAGCAACTATTCTGTCGCACGACAGTCAGCCAAAACGTTCTAAGCGTAGTGCTCACAAAGTACTGCTACGACAATCACGGGATATTCGAGCTGCCAGGGAATCTTCACGATTCTCGCCTAGCCTAGCAACTATCTGTCGCACGACAGTCAGCCAAAACCTTCTAAGCGTAGTGCTCACAAAGTACTCCTACGACAATCACGGGACAGTCGAGTTGCTAGCGGTTCTTCACGATTCTCGCCTAGCCTAGCAACTATTCTGTCGCACGACAGTCAGCCAAAACGTTCTAAGCGTAGTGCTCACAAAGTACTGCTACGACAATCACGGGATATTCGAGCTGCCAGGGAATCTTCACGATTCTCGCCTAGCCTAGCAACTATCTGTCGCACGAAAGTCAGCTAAAACATTCTAAGCGTAGTGCTCACAAAGTACTGCTACGACAATCACGGGACAGTCGAGTTACTAGGGGTTCCTCGCGATTCTCGCCTAGCCTAGAAACTATTCTGTTGCACGACAGTCAGCCAAAACCTTTTAAGCGTAGTGCTCACAAAGCACTGCTTCGACAATCACGGGAAAGTCGAGTTGCTAGGTGTTCTTCACTATTCTCGCCTAGCCTAGCAATTATCCTGTCACACGACAGTCAGCCAACACCTTCTAAGCTTAGTGCTCACAAAGTACTGCTACGACAATCACGGGACAGTCGAGTTTCTAGGGGTTCTTCACTATTCTCGCCTAGCCTAGCAACTATTCTGTCGCACGACAGTCAGCCTAAAGGTTCTAAGCGTAGTGCTCACAAAGTACTGCTACGACAATCACGGGATATTCGAGTTGCTAGGGGTTCTTCACGATTTTCGCCTAGCCTAGCAACTATTATGTCGCACGACAGTCAGCCAAAACCTACTAAGCTTAGTGCTCACAAAGTACTGCTACGACAATCACGGGACAGGCGAATGTCTAGGTTTTCTCACGATTCTCGCCTAGGCTAGCAACTATTCTGTCGCACGACAGTCAACCAAAACGTTCTAAGCTTAGTGCTCACAAAGTACTGCTACTACAATGACCTGTATATTCCAAATTCTAGGGGTCCTTCACGATTCTCGCCTAGCCTAGCAACTATTCTGTAGCACGACAGTCAGCCAAAACCTTCTATGCGTAGTGCTCACAAAGTACTGCTACGACAATCATGGGACAGTCGATTTTCTAGGGGTTCTTCACGATTCTCGCCTAGCCTAGCAACTATTCTGTCGCTCGGCAGTCAACCATAACATTCTAAGCGTAGTGCTCACAAAGCACTGCTACGACAATCACGGGACAGTCGAGTTTCTAGGGGTTCTTCACGATTCTCGCCTAGCCTAGCAACTATTCTGTCGCATGACATTCAGCCAAATCGTTCTAAGCATAGTGCTCACAAAGTACTGCTACTATAATCACGGGACAGTCGAGTTGCCTGGTGTTCTTCACGATTCTCGCCTAGCCTAGCAACTATTCTGTCGCACGACAGTCAGCCAAAACGTTCTAACCATAGTGCTCACAAAGTACTGCTACGACAAACACGAGATATTCGATATTCTAGGGGTCCTTAACGATTCTCGCCTAGCCTAGCAACTATTCTGTAGCACGACAGTCAGCCAAAACCTTCTATTCGTAGTGCTGACAAAGTAATGCTACGGCAATCATGGGACAGTCGAGTTTCTAGGGGTTCTTCACAATTCTCGCCTAGCCTAGCAACTATTGTGTTGCACCACAGTCGGCCACAACCTTCTAAGCGTAGTGCTCACAAAGTAATGCTACGGCAATCATGGGACAGTCGAGTTTCCAGGGGTTCTTCACGATTCTCGCCTAGCCTAGCAACTATTTTGTCGCACGACAGTCGGCCAAAACCTTCTAAGCGTAGTGCTCACAAAGTACTGCTACAACAATCACGGGACAGTCGAGTTGCCCGGGGGTCTTCACGATTCTCGCCTAGCCTGGCAACTATTCTGTCGCACGACTGTCAGACAAAACGTTCTAACCATAGTGCTCACAAAGTACTGCTACGACACTCACGGGACTGTCGAGTTGCTAGGGGATCTTCACGATTCTCGACTAGCCTAGCAATTATTCTGTCGCACGACAGTCAGCCAAAACGTTCTAAGCGTAGTGCTCACAAAGTACTGCTACGACAATCACGGGATTTTCGAGTTGCCAGGGGATCTTCACTATTCTCGCCTAGCCTAGCAACTATTCTGTCGCACGACAGTCAGCCAAAACGTTCTAAGCGTAGTGCTCACAAAGTACTGCTACGACACTCACGGGACTGTCGAGTTGCTAGGGGTTCTTCACGATTCTCGCGAAGCCTAGCAACTATTCTGTCGGACGACAGTCAGCCAAAACGTTCTAAGCGTAGTGCTCACAAAGTACTGCTACGACACTCACGGGACTGTCGAGTTGCTAGGGGATCTTCACGATTCTCGCCTAGCCTAGCAATTATTCTGTCGCACGACAGTCAGCCAAAACGTTCTAAGCGTAGTGCTCACAACGTACTGCTACGACACTCACGGGACTGTCGAGTTGCTAGGGGTTCTTCACGATTTTCGTGTAGTCTAGCAATTATTCTGTCGCACGACAGTCAGCCAAAACGTTCTAAGCGTAGTGCTCACAAAGTACTGCAACGACAATCACGGAATATTCGAGCTGCCAGGGGATCTTCACGATTCTCGCCTAGCCTAGCAACTATTCTGTCGCACGACAGTCAGCCAAAACGTTCTAAGCTTAGTGCTCACAAAGTTCTGCTACGAAACTCACGGGACTGTCGAGTTGATAGGGGTTCTTCACGATTTTCGCGTAGCCTAGAAATTAGTCTGTCGCACGACAGTCAGACAAAACGTTCTAAGCGTAGTGCTCACAAAGTACTGCTACGACACTCACGGGACTGTCGAGTTGCTAGGGGTTCTTCATGATTTTCGCGTAGCCTACCAATTATTCTGTCGCACGACAGTTAGCCAAAACGTTCTAAGCGTAGTGCTCACAAAGTACTGCTACGACAATCACGGGATATTCAGCTGCCAGGGGATCTTCACGATTCTCGCCTAGCCTAGAAACTATTCTGTCGCACGACAGTCAGCCAAAACGTACTAAGCCTAGTGCTCACAAAGTACTGCTACGACAAACACGGGACTGTCGAGTTGCTAGGGGTTCTTCACGATTCTCGAGTAGCCTAGCAATTATTATGTCGCACGACAGTCAGCCAAAACCTTCTAACCGTAGTGCTCACAAAGTACTGCTACGACAATCACGGGACTGTCGAGTTGCTAGGAGTTCTTCACGATTCTCGAGTAGCCTAGCAATTATCATGTCGCACGACTGTCAGCCAAAACCTTCTAAGCGTAGTGCTCACAAAGTACTGCTATGGCAATCATGGGACAGTCGAGTTTCTAGGGGTTCTTCACGATTCTCGCCTAGCCTAGCAAATATTCTGTCGCGCGACAGTTTGCCAAAACCTTCTAAGCGTAGTGCTCACAAAGTACTGCTACGAAAATCACGGGATATTCGAGTTTCTAGCGGTTCTTCACGATTCTCGTCTAGCCTAGCAACTATTCTGTTGCACGACAGTCAGCCAAAACCTTTTAAGCGTAGTGCTCACAAAGCACTGCTTCGACAATCACGGGAAAGTCGAGTTTCTAGGTGTTCTTCACTATTCTCGCCTAGCCTAGCAATTATCCTGTCACACGACAGTCAGCCAACACCTTCTAAGCTTAGTGCTCACAAAGTACTGCTACGACAATCACGGGATATTCGAGTTGCTAGGGGTTCTTCACGATTCTCGCCTAGCCTAGCAACTATTATGTCGCACGACAGTCAGCCAAAACCTTCTAAGCTTAGTGCTCACAAAGTACTGCTACGACAATCACGGGACAGGCGAATGTCTAGGTTTTCTCACGATTCTCGCCTAGGCTAGCAACTATTCTGTCGCACGACAGTCAACCAAAACGTTCTAAGCTTAGTGCTCACAAAGTACTGCTACTACAATGACCTGTATATTCCAAATTCTAGGGGTCCTTCACGATTCTCGCCTAGCCTAGCAACTATTCTGTAGCACGACAGTCAGCCAAAACCTTCTATGCGTAGTGCTCCCAAAGTACTGCTACGACAATCATGGGACAGTCGATTTTCTAGGGGTTCTTCACGATTCTCGCCTAGCCTAGCAACTATTCTGTCGCACGACAGTCAACCAAAACATTCTAAGCGTAGTGCTCACAAAGCACTGCTACGACAATCACGGGACAGTTGAGTTTCTAGGGGTTCTTCACGATTCACGCCTAGCCTAGCAACTATTCTGTCGCACGACATTCAGCCAAATCGTTCTAAGCATAGTGCTCACAAAGTACTGCTACTATAATCACGGGACAGTCGAGTTGCCTGGTGTTCTTCACGATTCTCGCCTAGCCTAGCTACTATTCTGTCGCACGACAGTCAGCCAAAACGTTCTAACCATAGTGCTCACAAAGTACTGCTACGACAAACACGAGATATTCGATATTCTAGGGGTCCTTCACGATTCTCGCCTAGCCTAGCAACTATTCTGTAGCACGACAGTCAGCCAAAACCTTCTATTCGTAGTGCTCACAAAGTACTGCTATGGCAATCATGAGACAGTCGAGTTTCTAGGGTTTCTTCACGATTCTCGCCTAGCCTAGCAAATATTCTGTCGCGCGACAGTCGGCCAAAACCTTCTAAGCGTAGTGCTCACAAAGTACTGCTACGGCAATCATGGGACAGTCGAGTTTCTAGGGGTTCTTCACGATTCTCGCCTAGCCTAGCAACTATTCTGTCGCACGACAGTCGGCCAAAACCTTCTAAGCGTAGTGCTCACAAAGTACTGCTACTACAATCACGGGACAGTCGAGTTGCCTGGTGTTCTTCACGATTCTCGCCTAGCCTAGCAACTATTCTGTCGCACGACAGTCAGCCAAACGTCTAACCATAGTGCTCACAAAGTACTGCTACGACAATCACGGGATATTCGAGATTCTAGTGGTCCTTCACGATTCTCGCCTAGCCTAGCAACTATTCTGTAGCACGACAGTCAGCCAAAATCTTCTATTCGTAGTGCTCACAAAGTACTGCTACGGCAATCATGGGACAGTCGAGTTTCTAAGGGTTCTCCACGATTCTCGCCTAGCCTAGCAACTATTGTGTTGCACGACAGTCGGCCAAAACCTTCTAAGCGTAGTGCTCAGAAAGTACTGCTACGCAATCATGGGACAGTCGAGTTTCTAGGGGTTCTTCACGATTCTCGCCTAGCCTAGCAACTATTTGGTCGCACGACAGTCGGCCAAAACCTTGTAAGCGTAGTGCTCACAAAGTACTGCTACAACAATCACGGGACAGTCGAGTTGCCCGGGGGTCTTCACGATTCTCGCCTAGCCTAGCAACTATTCTGTCGCACGACAGTCAGCCAAAACGTTCTAACCATAGTGCTCACAAAGTACTGCTACGACAATCACGGGATATTCGAGTTGCTAGGGGTTCTTCACGATTCTCGCCTGGCCTAGCAACTATTCTGTCGCACGACAGTCAGCCAAAACGTTCTAAGCGTAGTGCTCACAAAGTACTGCTACGACAATCACGGAATATTCGAGCTGCCAGGGGATCTTCACGATTCTCGACTAGCCTAGCAACTATTCTGTCGCACGACAGTCAGCCAAAACCTTCTAAGCGTAGTGCTCACAAAGTACTGCTACGAAAATCACGGGACTGTCGAGTTGCTAGGGGTTCTTCACGATTCTCGAGTAGCCTAGCAACTATTCTGTCGCACGACATTCAGCCAAAACTTTCTAAGCGTAGTGCTCACAAACTACTGCTACTACAATCACGGGACAGTCGAGTTGCCTGGTGTTCTTCACGATTCTCGCCTAGCCTAGCAACTATTCTGTCGCACGACAGTCAGCCAAAACGTTCTAACCATAGTGCTCACAAAGTACTGCTACGACAATCACGGGATATTCGAGATTCTAGTGGTCCTTCACGATTCTCGCCTGGCCTAGCAACTATTCTGTCGCACGACAGTCAGCCAAAACGTTCTAACCATAGTGCTCACAAAATACTGCTACGACAATCGCGGGACAGTCAAGTTGCTAGGGGATCTTCACGATTCTCGCCTAGCCTAGCAACTATTCTGTCGCACGACAGTCAGCCAAAACCTTCTAAGCGTAGTGCTCACAAAGTACTGCTACGACAATCACGGGACTGTCGAGTTGCTAGGGGTTCTTCACGATTCTCGAGTAGCCTAGCAATTATTACGTCGCACGACAGTCAGCCAAAACCTTCTAAGCGTAGTGCTCTCAAAGTACTGCTACAACAATCACGGGATATTCGAGTTGCTAGCGGTTCTTCACGATTCTCGCCTAGCCTAGCAACTATTCTGTCTCACGACAGTCAGCCAAAACCGTTTAAGCGTAGTGCTCACAAAGTACTGCTTCGACAATCACGGGACAGTCGAGTTGCTAGGGGTTCTTCACTATTCTCGCCTAGCCTAGCAATTATTCTGTCACACGACAGTCAGCCAAAACCTTCTAAGCTTAGTGCTCACAAAGTACTGCTACGACTATCACGGGACAGTCGAGTTGCTAGGGTTTCTTCACTATTCTCGCCTAGCCTATCAACTATTCTGTCGCACGACAGTCAGCCTAAAGGTTCTAAGCGTAGTGCTCACAAAGGACTGCTACGACAATCACGGGATATTCGAATTTCTAGGGGTTCTCACGATTCTCGCCTAGCCTAGCAACTATTCTGTCGCACGACAGTCAACCAAAACGTTCTAAGCGTAGTGCTCACAAAGTACTGCTACGACAATCACGGGGTATTCGAGTTTCTAGGGGTCCTTCACGATTCTCGCCTAGCCTAGCAATTATTTTGTCGCACTACAGTCAGCCAAAATGTTCTAAGCGTAGTGCTCACAAAGTACTGCTACTACAATGACCTGGATATTCCAGATTCTAGGGGTCCTTCACGATTCTCGCCTAGCCTAGCAACTATTCTGTAGCACGACAGTCAGCCAAAACCTTCTATGCGTAGTGCTCACAAAGTACTGCTACGACAATCATGGGACAGTCGATTTTCTAGGGGTTCTTCACGATTCTCGCCTAGCCTAGCAACTATTCTGTCGCACGACAGTCAACCAAAACATTCTAAGCGTAGTGCTCACAAAGCACTGCTACGACAATCATGGGACAGTCGAGTTTCTAGGGGTTCTTCACGATTCTCGCCTAGCCTAGCAACTATTCAGTCGCACGACATTCAGCCAAAACGTTCTAAGCGTAGTGCTCACAAAGTACTGCTACTACAATCAAGGGACAGTCGAGTTGCCTGGTGTTCTTCACGATTCTCGCCTAGCCTAGCAACTATTCTGTCGCACGACAGTCAGCCAAAACGTTCTAACCATAGTGCTCACAAAGTACTGCTACGACAATCACGGGATATTCGATATTCTAGGGGTCCTTCACGATTCTCGCCTAGCCTAGCAACTATTCTGTAGCACGAAAGTCAGTCAAAACCTTCTATTCGTAGTGCTCACAAAGTACTGCTATGGCAATCATAAGACAGTCGAGTTTCTAGGGGTTCTTCACGATTCTCGCCTAGCCTAGCAAATATTCTGTCGCACGACAGTCGGCCAAAACCTTCTAAGCGTAGTGCTCACAAAGTACTGCTACTGCAATCATGGGACAGTCGAGTTTCTAGGGGTTCTTCACGATTCTCGCCTAGCCTAGCAACTATTCTGTCGCACGACAGTCGCCCAAAACCTTCTAAGCATAGTGCTCACAAAGTACTGCTACTACAATCACGGGACAGTCGAGTTGCCTGGTGTTCTTCACGATTCTCGCCTAGCCTAGCAACTATTCTGTCGCACGACAGTCAGCCAAAACGTTCTAACCATAGTGCTCACAAAGTACTGCTACGACAATCACGGGATATTCGAGATTCTAGTGGTCCTTCACGATTCTCTCCTAGCCTAGCAACTATTCTGTAGCACGACAGTCAGCCAAAACCTTCTATTCGTAGTGCTCACAAAGTACTGCTACGGCAATCATGGAACAGTCGAGTTTCTAGGGGTTCTTCACGATTCTCGCCTAGCCTAGCAACTATTGTGTTGCACGACTGTCGGCCAAAACCTTCTAAGCGTAGTGCTCACAAAGTACTGCTACGGCAATCATGGGACAGTCGAGTTTCTAGGGGTTCTTCACGATTCTCGCCTAGCTTAGCAACTATTTTGTCGCACGACAGTCGGCCAAAACCTTCTAAGCGTAGTGCTCACAAAGTACTGCTACTACAATCACGGGACAGTCGAGTTGCCCGGGGGTCTTCACGATTCTCGCCTAGCCTAGCAACTATTCTGTCGCACGACAGTCAGCCAAAACGTTCTAACCATAGTGCTCACAATGTACTGCTACGACAATCACGGGATATTCGAGTTGCTAGGGGTTCTTCACGATTCTCGCCTGGCCTAGCAACTATTCTGTCGCACGACAGTCAGCCAAAACGTTCTAACCATAGTGCTCACAAAATACTGCTACGACAATCGCGGGACAGTCAAGTTGCTAGGGGATCTTCACGATTCTCGCCTAGCCTAGCAATTATTCTGTCGCACGACAGTCAGCCAAAACGTTCTAAGCGTAGTGCTCACAAAGTACTGTTACGACAATCACGGGACTGTCGAGTTGCTAGGGGTTCTTCACGATTTTCGCGTAGCCTAGCAATTATTCTGTCGCACGACAGTCAGCCAAAACGTTCTAAGCGTAGTGCTCACAAAGTACTGCTACGACAATCACGGGATATTCGAGCTGCCAGGGGATCTTCACGATTCTCGCCTAGCCTAGCAACTATTCTGTCGCACGACAGTCAGCCAAAACGTTCTAAGCGTAGTGCTCACAAAGTACTGCTACGACACTCACGGGACTGTCGAGTTGCTAGGGGTTCTTCACGATTCTCGCGTAGCCTAGCAATTATTCTGTCGCACGACAGTCAGCTAAAACGTTCTAAGCGTATATAAGGCGGCTATATAGGTCTATAATAAGCAACGGTGGCCGCCATAGATGTAAGTTACTGTTGGCGATTTATTCAGTGCGGATCCAGTGGTTGTTGTTGGAAGTGATTAGTGTGTTATAATTATTGCAAAACTCTTAATAGTTGTCAATATTATTGCGTGTGGACAAATTTAACTTGAATTATCGTATGAGAGTATCTTGTTGATTTAAAATGTTTGTTTGTGACTAATCAAAGTTGGCAATTAGTGACAACATCGGCGTCTGTATTTCGTTTGCACTGTACAACACGAAGAGTCATAAGGCCGTCATAACAACATATTTCATTTTATTTTTTGAAAAATGTGTGCCAGTGTGACTGTATCGAATCTAAGTACGTGCGGTAGACTTTCTGAGCGTCTACGACAACATTGTAGAAAAACTAATTGATGGAATTGAAAAACGTCCGGATGTTAACCTCAAATCATTAAACGAGTATGCCGACTCAAAATTGACGACGAATCTTCTTCTTCAATAAGCACAGTAATTATAAATTCTTGAAAATGTTAGATTTTTTTTTTAATTTCTTTGGATCGAGAATACAGGCACTCACACTTTGTCGTACTGCTAAGGTACTGCTCATTGCGGAGAAATGAAGTAAGGAGTAAAATAGTCTCTAATATTCGTTTCGCAAAGTGCAGAAAAGTTATGACTTTTTAGTTTACAACTGTATAAAGGATCTGCTAAAACTATTCCACCTTTTTGGTGTAACGAAACCATACCCTCACGCGCCGCTCACAGGGCAAACTTTCAAACATACATCTATCATTCTGCGAGCTTTTGTGTGGCTGCAGTTGAACACTTTCTTGAGGGAATTAGAGAGCTTATTTCTTCTACAAATAATAATTAATCAAAACTTTCAACGGTAGTTTTGTAAAATTTGAAAAAAAAACACTTATGACTTATCAGGAGAGTTCGACTATTGAAAAGGAGTCCTCCAGGGCGATGCTCTTGCTTGCCTCCTAGGAAAAGCTATGAGAGATGCTGGATTAGATTCCTCCGGGACTGTATTCAACAGGTTGGTGCAGGTCGATGGTTGTCTTTTGTACGCCCACTTCTTCTTTGATCGTTTCATTTCGTATTCGCTCTAGCCTTGAAGTTCCAGCAGCTCGTCCAAAAGCATCCATTTCTGTAGCTTCTAAATTTCTTTTTACCTGTCCTTTTATTCTCAATGTTTCGGATCCGTATATCAACGTTTTTTTGCTCATACTATAGTATATTCTTTTCTTTCTTTCTTTTTGAATTTCTATGCTCCATAGAATCCCATTCATTAATCTAGTTGTTTGTTTCACTTGTTTATTCTTGATTTTATTTCAACATCATCTGTTCCTTCGTCATTAAAGTTTTTTCCTTAGTATTTTTAACTATTGATTTTTTTACACGTTCGTTGTTTTCTAAGATTAAATCTGTTGTTTCTTCTCCGACAAACAGATACTGCGTTTTTGATGATGGACTAAGTAATGAAAATCAAATTTATTTTCTCTTACGAAAAGTAACAAAAAATAAACCCATTCACTAAGTCTCGGATCACTCACAAAGCAGAAATCTTTAATACTACAGCCCACAATAATAAATACAGTCATCATCTTCACGGATTAAACCAAGGATGGTTTGTTCCGGTCTCAAACAGGCAAAGATTAGAGCTTCACTCCAGCGCTTCCTTGGACGTCCCACACCTCTCCGTCCCCTCGGCTTATAGATTCAGAGTTGTTTGAGGATGCTGCAGTCATCCATTCGGCAAAGATGTTTCCACCAATTCAGCCGATACTGGGCGATTCTCTCGAGTATACTCATAATATCCAGTTCCTGCCGTATATTTGTGTTTCTTCTATGATCATAGATCATAGAGAGTATACCCTGCCACGTGCCTGAGAAATCGGTATTTATTTTCTGAAAATAAATACCGTGTTTTCAAAAAATAACATAAACGCAACTGAAATCTTTGTATTTTTTTTGTAATGTGATCACAATTTCCTTATACCAAATTAAAATAAATGCGCAGTTTATACTTGCAGAGCCAATGTGTGTCTGATCTGAACTTTACCGAAATTGAAAAGAATTTACAAAGTTGCCAACTTGGTCTTTATAGCTAGCAATAAAAAAATCTACTTACCATAAAAATATCTAAGATTTAAAAACACGTAAAAAGTACAAAGTAAGGAAAATCATTTTAGTGATGTAATCACTTGTTTTCAAAATGACGCAAACGATATATTTATCTTTATGACTTGAACTTTTATTTGTAAAGATTTAACAACCGTTACCTTTGTTATACACGTATACGATAATAGAAAATGTTTTTATTAGTATATCTCAAAATTTTTAAAAGCAAATCAGCGTAAAACTAAATTAAGCATAAAATACACAATAACATTTGATAACGTTGAATGATTTCCTTATCTCGCCTTTTGTTTTATAGTTTTTGAAAGTCTTTTGAAGGTTAACAGAATGTGCTGAGAAACTAATGATAATAAACTTAGTTAAACACACACAAAAAATTAACAGATATTTTTCTTATTACAGTAGAATCCTTTTTAACCGAACTAAATTGGGTGGACCAATTTCGGAAAACGCAACACATTTTTTTATGATCCATGGTGTCTATTTTTGTTTATTAAGGTATAAACACAATGTCAAAAAAGCGAGAGATATCCTGCCTAGTATAAAGCCTCCCCAACTATGCCGTTCGGATCCGGCGTTTCTTCTTCCTTTTTTATTAGTGTCCATGTCTCACCTCTATAAGTAACAACCAGTCTTAAAAGTGTCTTATATATTTTTATTTTGTTTCACTAGTAGTGAGTTTCGTGGCGCAGTGGCCAGCGTGTGGCGCTGCTACGCTGTCGGCGCGGGTTCGATTCCCTCCGGCGGCCATCTGATTTAGACACGACCGTTCCCCCTTGCAAGGCGATGGCATACCAGTGATAGGTACCCTGCCTAGTATAAACCCACCCCAACTATGCCGTTAGGATCTGGCGTTAAACTGTAGGTCCCATACACCTGTGAGAAACTCCGTAACACACGCACAACGGGTATAGGCGGGTAGGGTATGGACCAGTCGAAAGACTGACGACTCTCCAAGGTACAAACAAGTACAAAATCATCAGATAAACATAATCATCTAATTATGAAGGAAAACATAAAGTACATTCTAATCTATGTTCACAGTTACATAGTTTTAATTTATATAGTCCGTAATTTATTTTCTGAACAGTTTCTTCACAGCTTTTGCGCGCTGCAGTTTCACGCCATCTCTCTAAAGGTTACCTTTCGGCCTCATCAACTCCGTCGCAGTGTTCGTAAAATGCATGGACCAAGTCTTAGGTCAAGAGGCTCTGCAGTTCACAACAGTATATGTGGACGACCTGCTAATAACATCTTCAGACTGGGACGAACACTGTGCACGAATCGAACAAGTGTTAAAAAAGTTATCCAACAATAACATAACACTAAAATTGGATAAATCGAAGTTTGTAGCCAACGAAGTCAAATTCCTGGGATTCAACCAAACCGAACAGGGAATATCTCCATCCCAAGAAAAAGTAGAAGCCATTCAGAAATTCCCCACACCAAAAAATAAGAAGTAGTTGCAGTCCTTCTTAGGTATATGCAATTATTACAGAAAATTTTAAACTAAACAAGTGGACCTGGGGAACTGAGCAGGAGGAAGTATTAACACTAATTAAACAAAAATTTCTAGAAACGGTAATGCTACATCACCCCAACTTTGAACAACCCTTCTATCTGAATTGCGACGCCAGCGACGTCAGTCTAGGCGCCGAATTGTACCAAGAAGATAAGGAAGGACACCACCTGGTCATCAGCTTTGCCAGCAGGATACTAAACAGTTGCGAGCGTAACTACAACGTTACAGAAAAAGAACTGCTCGGCATAGTGTTTGCGTGCGGGAAGTTCAGAACCTACATCTTAGGGTATCCCATTACAGTCAAAAGCGACCATAAGTCTATATCATTTCTCAAACAATGCAAATTGAGTCATGGTAGACTTACCCGTTGGATACTCGCTCTGCAAGAGTACCACATTACGTGGAGTATATTCCAGGCCGGAAGAACGTAGCGGCGGATGTATTGTCCAGAATAAATGTAGAAAACCAAACATTTAAAGGAGAAAAGGAGAAGATCGCCAAAGTGTATTACATATTAAAGGATAGGAAGGACCTGGAAGATATTGTAAGCGAAATAGTGCTACAGCGGAAGCAAGCTACAAAAATATTAAACATACGAAGGAGACTGTTGGAATCTGAGGAAATTATAAATAACTTTTATTGCCTGCACAAGGATATACTATTCGTTAAAACAAAAAAGAATCAAGGAACATGGAAACTATTAGTTCAAAATTCTCTAGAAAACAAAATAATTAAAGACTATCATGTCAGATACGGACACATGGGAACATTAAAAATGCTAAAAGCGTTAGAGGAAGAAATATTCATTAAAGGTATAACTAGAAAGGTAAATAAAAACATTAAAACCTGCACAATATGTCAGATGGTCAAAACAAATAACGAGAGAAAAGATGGAATGATGATACCCATCACTTCAAACGCCAAACTGGAAAAAGTGTTTCTCGACATATATGGACCATTCCCACGTAGCGGAGGGAGACATAGATTCAAGTTCATAGTGATTCTATTGGACCATTACACCAAGTACACCAAGTTATACGCTATAAACAGAGCAACAACATAGAAAATATTAGACATCATAAATAAAATAAATACATTACAGAAATTGGAAAACCATACATGATTATAACAGACCACGGAACACAATTCAAAGGGAAAAAGTGGAGAGATGAATTAATAAAATTAAACATAAAAACTTATAAAACATCCGTATACCACCCTAGCAGTAATCCCGCAGAAAGAGTGTTAAGAGAGGTGGGACGTATTTTAAGAACGTACTGCTATGATAATCAAAAAGAATGGCAGAAATATTTAACTTCAACCGAAGAATTTTTGAATATAAGTTACCACCATTTTATTGAGAACACCCCATATTTAATGATGTTTGGAAGAAAACCACATAGAGAGATACAGGAATTAATAGACTTCCCAAACAACCCAGAAGACCCGTATGATAAAAACAAATGTTACAACCGAATCATGGAGGAAATCGAGAAACAAAAAGCTAAATATTCTCCAAACCAACCTAAAATAATTAAATATAACGAAGGAGAAAGGGTATTAATAAAAAACTGTGAGCTACCCAGTACACTTGAAAGTATAGCCAAGAAACTGTTATTATTATACATAGGACCCTATGTCATCACCAAGGACAATGGTAACAATACATATAAAATAAGCAATATAACCACAAAAAAGATAAAAGGAGTTTATAATCAAGCTTCTATAAAATAGTTTTACGAGGAAAAATAAACCATAATAAGTAAATAAATAATTACCAAATTCAAAAGATGTAAGAACAGCTTACAACAATATTTCGATGACATATGAGGTATAATATAAAATATAAAATAAAGGAATAAGTTATAAAAATTCCTACAAAGTAAGATCACCTTACAATAAAGTATAAATAACATATAAAGTAAAAAAGAAAAAAAAATATATGTAGAATAATGAAGGAACCAGTTACAAAAATTCCTAAAATAGTAAGAACAACAAACTTACAAAAATTATTCAGAATAATATTTAAGACAAAACAAAATAAACAAAAATAAAATGAAGCAAGAACTGCTAAGACAAATACCTAAAATTATAATGAATTCAGAATACTCAAAAAAAAGAATGGTATAAAAAAATGTATATCAAGCAAATATACAGCAGATGGCTAAAGCAGAATATTGGTAACCAACCATGAAAAAGAAAAAAGATGTCTAAGATAATTAAAGTGATCACAAGAAGAAAAGAAAAACAAACTAATGAAAAATTAGAAATAATGAAATTAACAACTAAATAGATAAAAAACAATCAACTGTATGAGTAGATAACAGTATACAGCAAAGGTACAGCGGAAGCAAGAATGAGTAAAAGGTTAAAATGATCGAAAAAAGCACGAAGTGGACAATCCCAAAAAATATTATTATTAATGTAAGTCACAAGATGACAAAAAAGTATTTAAGATTGACTGAGAATAGGTCCAGCAATCAAATAACTGAGCAGAGATGATGTTCCTCTGGTCTCAGAAAAATGGGTAGTAATAGTAGAAACCAGCTACTAAAAAGTTAGGGAAAAAATTATATAAAAGGGAGAACGCACTAATGGAAATAAGTAAAAACATATCTAAATAAAAAGGAGTGGAACAAGTAAGAAGAGAAACAAGAAGGAAGAAATAAACAGGAAAGGAAAGGAAAAAATTATATATAACTGATAATTTCATAAAAAAACTATGCTAGTATTTTACCAAAATGATCAATTTTGAAGGAGAGGCATTATGTTACAACACAAATAAGCCACCCCAATACCAGGGATAAAAAAGATGAATCAACAATATAAAAAGTAATTCGTATAATATAAAATGTTTAAACTAATGAAAATATAATGACAATGACGCAACAAACGACGAAATGACCTAACCCAAGTGATTGACCAAATAAAAAGAAACAAAAGGAGAAGGGGAAAACGAAATCAAATAAGAATGAAACCAAATAAGAAAGTGATTGACCAAATAAAAAGAAACAAAAGGAGAAGGGGAAAACGAAATCAAATAAGAATGAAACCAAATAAGAAAGTGATTGACCAAATAAAAAGAAACAAAAGGAGAAGGGGAAAAACGAAACCAAATAAGAAAGTGATTGACCAAATAAAAAGAAACAAATGGAGAAGGGGAAAACGAAATCAAATAAGAATGAAACCAAATAAGAAAGTGATTGACCAAATAAAATGAAACAAAAGGAGAAGGGGAAAAACGAAATCAAATAAGAATGAAACCAAATAAGAAAGTGAATGACTCCATACAACCAAATAAAAAGAAGCAAAAGGAGAAGAGGAAAACCAAAATAAAATGAAACTAAATAAGATGAAGGAGAAGAAGAAGGAAAATGGAAATGAAACAAACCAAGTATAAAGGGAAATAAAATGAAATCAAATGATAAGACACAAACAAATAATCTAGAATAAGAGAAGGAGAAATGGTACACTCAATTATAATGTTGGAAAAGGAACCAATAACTAACCAATGTAAAAAAAATAAGTATTATTATCGATTAAATGATAAATGTAAATGATAATTGATAAAATCCGATAAATAAAAGTACGCTAACCCAAGAATTAGAGTTATATGTAATAAAGAACTCTATAAAGACATGAACTTAATAATAGTATAAATAATATTTGTAAAGAGAGAGATAGTGAAATGGTGAGAAAATAAAATAAACTACTGACAAAGAGAAAGTAATGGTAGGGATTACCCACTAATAAACACTTAAAATAAAAATTTAAGAAGTGCAAAAGTGAAAGTGTAAAACCCCAAAATAATTAGAAAATCTAGTGATAGATAAAAAACGCTTAGTAAATCAGTGATAAACACAAATGGTTTAAAAGTGAATATTATTAGTAAATAAGAATATTGTAAATGATAGGATTAGAAAATATAGTGATAGATAAAAAACACTTAATAAAGCAGTGATAAACACTAAACGATTTAAGGGTGAACAAATAAGAATTTGGTTAATAATAGTATTAGATAAAAAACACTTAATAATCTGTAATGAACACTGAAGATTAATGGTGAACATGATTATTTAAAAAAGAATCTTGTTATTAATAAAATTAAGTTTAATTGTAAGAGAGGGATACAATAATATTCAAAAGGGGGAATCCCATGGAAGGTAAACAGTTAGTGTTACCATGGATTGAAGGTAGAGATTATTTAAGAAATAAGAAATTAAAAACAAAATCAATAAACACCCCATATTATAAGGGATAATCAATTAAGTAAGTTTAAATGGCGTAATGAGGTTTATCACCCAAAAAATAATAAAGAATGAAATGAATTGTAAACAAACATTACCTAATAACTGTTAAAAAAATGTTCAATTAAATTTATGAATAGGATATGGCTGAAGGAATTGTACAGACCATATGCCTAGATGTTATGTTTTATGTGATAAAGAATAGTACGTAATAGCCATATTGTTAACAAGGGCAAAATAGATAAATAAAGAAGGTAAATCAATACAAATCCAATAACACTGGAAAATCAGTTAGGAAATAATTAACAAGCCAGGATGTAGAAAATAATAGTAACATACAATTAGCATAAAAACAAATCCAAAACACATCAACAAATAAACAAATCAATTATAATCACAAAACAAAACACATTAGGGTAAAATAAGATGTAATTTGTATAAGATCAGTAAATATAATCAATGGTTACTTAGGCCTATGAAATGCCTAACTGTCAAAAACGAATGACTACAAATTGTAAAAAATTAACAAGGAAATTAGCAAATCCAAGGCAAGTAACTAGCCAAGGATAATTTGTGAATCATATTAAAAGAAGAAGGTTAGAATAAGGAATTAAAATATAAAAGAAATGTAATTAACAAATATTAACATAATTGTACAAACATTAATACTTTAGAGAACCCAACCTTACGGGATGTCAAAATAATCTTTCAAAGGAAATACAAACAGTAGTGATAATATTTAATACATAGGAAGGAAGAAGGAAGAATAAAAGCAATCAGAAGATATACAGTAATTTTGAATAAAAATTCAAAATTGATAACAATGGTTATAAAGTCATGATCAACCAATCAGAATTTATTCGTAACCATGACAACAGACCGTTGGTTACGATTTTCCCGTTAAATCATAGTATTCAATAAGTGACGTTCTTCCAGAATAGACGCCAGGCCGTGAATGACCAAAATTTTAATTTAAAATGTAATCAAAATTCAAAAAGATGAACAAATAAGAAGCAGACGAGGAACGAGAACATTTAAGTGATGCCAAGGACCAATTTAAATAAAATTTAAATAAATAAATTGCTACAGCTAACATGAAAAAGATGCCAGAAGCCCCAGATCATTCAAAATTGATGACTAATCCATTTCACATGAACGACTGTTTACATCAGGTCTACTGATTTGATAAGTATCATTAAATTACCCAAATTTCAGAAATAAACTCACTTTAAATATTTCTCACAGTCATCTGAACTCTCACTATAAACTGAATATAATTTCTTTCAAAGATTAAGGAAAAACAAATTAAACACTGAAAATTTATTAACTAAGAAAATAACCTGTTGTTAATTTGCGAACTTTTGAAACACACTTTACTACACTGCAGGAACAAATTATAGCTACACATTATATTATTTAAGTACAAATAATGTAAGCTAGTGTACTTTTTATTGTAATCATTATTAATATTTTTCTTGTAATCACAAGAACCCCCGACTTTGAAGGATAATTACTGTAAACAAACAACACAGTCGCCATATTTGACTGGATAATTCGCCCAAATCGATCTTCGCCAAACTCTAGAGATATTAGACTCATATTAATTGTCGGTGCAAAATTGTTGAATAACCAAGTATAATTTTAATGTCAAACTAAATAATTACTAATCACAAATTAAAGAAACTAGTACAGAGTGTAACCATTGTTTTTATTTCATAGGGAAGTGTATTGTATAAATTGTGTATTGTATAGCAGAGACCAGCGAGAATGACGGCAAGCGCTCACGCCGCAAACTCGACGAACTACCTGCTTGATTAAGTAGGTCGAACGAAGGCGGGAATAAATTTGAATGCTCCAGGCCGTCATAGCTAAGATCGCTAAACCATATTATTTATTAATTTAATTGTTTTGAGTAAACAATTTGGCGCCACCCGGGATTATTAAACACCTATGAAACAACAGGTAAGGTTTCCACTCGCGTTGTACTGGTAATTGAAGGATCGCTACGGACATCGTTAGCGCAAAACATAGAAGTAACGACACCAGTGTGAGGCGAACACACAACACATACACTTTTACAGAGACGACCGAGTCATCACGTTACAATATATATAAATAATAATCCAGAACCACCTAAAATGAATAGCCTAATAAAAATACACAAATTAAACTACCCAATACGTCCATTAATCAACTTCAAAAAAGCACCTACATACAACATTGCAAAAATAATAGCACAAAAACTAAAAAGAAACCATCTAACAATTAATCATAATAACATAAAAAATACATATGAATTAATAGACAAACTAAAAATAATAAGTATAAATGAAAACACATTTTTCACATCATATGATATGACAAACATGTACACCAACATCCCAGTAGATGAAACAATAGACATAATAATAAACAAATTTAAAGAACAAAATGAAGACACAAATTATATAACTGAAATAAAAAACAGCCTCCAACTAATATTAAAACAAAATTACTTTGAATTTAGTAGCAAAATTTATCAACAACAAGAAGGTTTAGCAATGGGATCTCCATTATCTAGCATAATAACAGAAATATTCCTACAACACATAGACACCAAAATACAAAATATTATAAAATCATTTATATCATATTATAAAATGGCATATGGATAAGATATGTAGATGATGGGCTATATGTATCAAATAACAAAAACACAAATGCAGAGAATATACTAAAACAAATCAATAACATACATAAAAAAATACAATTCACAGAAGAAAAAGAAAATAACAAAATCAACTATTTAGACATAGCCATTACAAGAAACAACAACCACATACAATATGCAATATACAGAAAACCAACTTCTAGCAACTTCATCATACCTAACCATTCTGACCACCCACCACAACATAAAATGGCAGCATTCTATTCGCTATTTAACAGAATGTACAAAATTCCCCTAACAAACAAGAAACAGACAAAGAAAGAAATATAATATACCAAATTGCTCATGAAAATGGATACAATAAAAATACCATAAACAAAATAGGAAACAAAATCAAATATAAAATAAAAACTGAACAATTAAGAATTAATCAAAATGAACAACAAATAAATAATAACAACAACAAAAAATGGGCCACATTGACATACATAAACAATAAACTGACAAAGCTAACAACATTATTTAAAAACACAGATATAAAAATAGCATACAAAACTAATAAAAATAATTTACAAAAACTACATAACCCACACAACAAAGATAATACAACAACTAACGGTATATACAAAATTGAATGCCAAGATTGCAATAAATGTTACATAGTACAAACAAAAAAACAGCTGAAAAACTGTTATTTTGAACACCTAAACGCATACAACAAACCAGAATTGTATAAATCCAATTTAGCCACACATGCAATAAACACAGGACATGAATTCCCAGACATAACCAATGTGACACTAATAAAACATATAGCCTACCACACAAAGGCACCATAATGAACATTTGGGAACATTTACAAATATACAAACATAAAACACAAAAAAACTAATACCTGAACAAATACAAATCAGTAGAAAACATGACACAATATTCAAAGCAATCAACATCGAAAATACACAAAAAAACTAACACATACACTACAATCACACACAATAAAACCAATTTGAAGTACCAGAAGCCAACAGGAAGCCACAATAATAATAGTCAACCAACACATATGTACTTCACCAGACACAAAAACCGGAAGGCTGAGGATGGGTACAAGATGGTACCCGAAACATGTTCCAAAGAACAAAGAAAAAAATATCTTGAGATAAATTCATTATAAATATTAAATGTATTATATACATCAAGAAACGGACTGTAGCAGAAAGTGATTGAATATGTATATATGTATATATATATTTAATTTGTATTAATAACAATTACTAATAAAAATTAATCAAACATTATACCAATTGTATGCTTTCAAGACAGTTCATAATACAAATCAGCAATATACATCCATAGGATCCATAGGACATGTTCTAACAAAATTTTAATCATTATAAATATGAAAATACTGTTTATACTCGTATGTATGCTCTTTTTGCTTTGAAAACCGGTGGAGTGTTGTTGCTGAGGTGGAATCCTCCCACCTGTGCTTTTGGAGAATTGATGATACAAGTTAGAGCCTGTGATGATGATGAGTGTGGTAACGGTGGTGGTGAGTTCCGAACTCCTGCTTATCTCCTTCTGGGCGGCTGTCCTTTTGGTGTTCTGGAGTATTTCTAAATCTGACGGCGATGGGGAGCGTTCTAGTGCAAAGCTCTGCCGATGGTGACGGATTTTGGTGTCATCATCTGCGCATTGCTCTCTCTCTCTCTCGGCTGTGCGAGGACCCTGTAACATTTTTTTATTTGTAATGGGCCGTCAGGAAATACAACATACAACTACCCCAATTCTCTCTCGCCTCGGAACACAGACACCACACACACTGTCACATTTTTTATCCACACTACTACTCTGTTATTAGCAATACTCTTCTGAGTAATAAGCAGTCTTGAAAATTCACATTTACATTTTCATTAAAATTTACAAAATTCAAAACATTTACATTAAAGTACTTTTACATTGACTTTTAAATTTCTCCAACAATTAAGTGCAAAGTCGCCACGTGCTCCCAGATACCGGAAGTAACGTGTGCGACACACATACACAAATTAGCACGCATTCTCATTATTAAATTAGAATAATTTAACACAAATTAACACACCTAACTCCTTTTTAAATTAACAGTGAATAATGTAATGGTGCTCACCTGAGGCACTTTATAAAATTACGAACTCATAGTTAGTTGACAGTAGTTTGGCACGCCGTCAGACCTCAAAACGCCTAGTCGGAAGGCTAAAGATGAAATGAGAAGGAACAGTTTTTTCTGCTAACCCACCATGCCACAAAAAAAACTTTGATCAAGTCAGCGTTGCCTCGTCCAGCGCTTCGCTGGCGGGACGACCTTTCAAATCTCGCCGGGAAAGTTCAAATCCCGGCACAACACCGATACCAATACCTACTCCACCCTTCGAACCAATTTTGGAACTCTTCTTCTAAAATAAAAAGACCCTTTTCTCCAAAGGTCCCGTCGTGTTAGCCTTAATGTCACCAAAATGTCATTCTTTCATTGGGGGCAAGGTCAGGTGAGTATGGCGGGTGGTCTACCAAAGTTATTGGTTTCCTGGCCAAAAACTCTTGTACAGACAGTGCCGTGTGCACAGGAGCATTATCGTGATGCACGAGGCTTGAGTTTAAACTCAGTTTAAAATACCAAAAACCAACAGGAAACCATAACAACAACCAACCAACACACAAGTACTCCACAAGATTCAAAGTTAAGAAGGCTGAGGATGGGAACAATAAGTTTTCGAAACATGTTCCAAATAAGGGAAAACCTATCTTGAGGTAACGTTATTAAAAATATATAAGTTTTTTAAAAATATATAAACACTTGGTACGTTTCACAGATTTTTATTTAACTCTGACATCTGTTTCGACTTCCTAAGCCATTGTCAAAGAGACGAATGAATTGTCAAAGAGATGGCTTAGGAAGTCGAAACAGCTGTCAGAGTTAAATAAAATCTGTGAAACGTACCAAGTGTTTATATATTTAAAAACACCTTTGTATTAATATGTTTTACAAAGTGCCCAACGAGTCATCAATTAATATCGTATTATAAATATTAAATAGTAATGTAATGTCTACCATGTGTACCACCGAAGCAGCTTAGGAGTAGGCAGGGTAGGCTGCCTTATATGAGCCGCACGGTATACAACGAAGGCAGTGTGGCCAGCAGTATACTTCAGCCGCCCATGATTATCCCCAGGATAATCCCGCCGCCCATTCAGTTATCCCAGGTACTCATTTTTAACAGGCTGAGTCGACCTGGGTGCTGGAAAAAAACACCTTGATATTATGGTGCGGGCCCGGGAATCGAACCCGGGACCTCTAGATTAGTAGCCAGGTGCCATACCCATTAGTCTACTGAGCCGCCTATAATATTAAAATATGTTATATATATATAATTTTGAAATAAATACAACATGTTGATTAACATACTACTAAACGCATGATACGGTAAACGTAATATACTGTATCTAAAGTATCAAAAACATACTTCTATTTTCTTTACATTTCATATAAATCCAATCGTCTGTTTGGGGGAGACACATTACAGTTATGAGAGCACACCATTATTTTTTCAAGTACATTAGAAACTTTACTAAATGTATGATGTAACTTGAAAATAAATTAGTCGAGTAGAAGGGAGTGGGAAGCAATATTTTGAATTACTCTTTGACAGTTTTTGTTTGGAGCAAGTAAATTGTGATTTGTCGTGTTCCACAACGGTAATGGAAACACGAGTTTTTAAAGTTTTTACTCTCTCCAGATAAAACTTTGCACTTTGACAATTGTACCAAGAAAAATATTATATATTTCTTAATGTTTATTCCACTTCTGTGTTCTTTCAACTTCGCGTATTATAAGTTTTATATACAGATGTATTGCAGATAGAATAATGACAGAAATAGAATGTAAATTATTTCTTGTCTATGTAAGAACCAAGTAGGTATAAGACTCGATGATAATGAAACAGAAACAGTAATTAGGAAAAGAGTAAAACAGGGTGACATTACATAATAACAATGAACATAATCATAAACAAACTTACAAAACAAAATGAAAACACAATATATAACTGAAATAAAAATAGCCTCCAACTAATACTAAAACAAAATTACTTTTAATTTAACAATACAATTTATCAAAAACAAGAAGGTCTGGCAATGGGCCATTATCTAGTATAATAGCAGAAATATTCTTACAGCACATAGACACCAAAATCCAAAAAATGATAAATTCATTTGATCCAAATGGAATATGGATAACATATATAGATGATGAGCTATATGTATCTAATAACAAAAAAACAAATTCAAATAATATATTACAACAATTAATAACGTACACCCAAAAATACAATTCACAGAAGAAAAAGAAAAACGTAACAAAATCAACTACTGTACTTAGACATAACCATCACAAGAAACAACAACCACCTACAATATGCAATATACAGAAAACCAACAACCACTAACATCATTATACCTAACCATTCTGACCATTCACGACAACATAAAATGGCAGCCTTCTATTTACTATTCAACAGAGTGTACAAGATACCCATAAACAAACATGAAACAAACAAAAAAAGAAATATAATTTACCAAATTGCTGATGAAAATAGATACAATAAAATCACTACACACTAAATAGAAAATTAGATCAAATATAAAATAGAAACTAAACATTTAAGAAATGAACAACACATAAATAATAACAACAATAAACAATGGGAGGTTCTACAAACACAAATATAAACCACACTCTCATTCAGGCAATACAAGAAATTTATAGAGACTCCAAAATAAAGATCGAAATAGGGAAAAAAGGGTCAGGAGGTTTTACAGTATCGAAAGGTCTAAGGCAAGGGTGTTGCATCTCCCCGACATTGTTCAAAATATATATAGACACAGTATTGCGACAGTGGAAAAGAAAGTGCAGAGGTATGGGAATTCCAATAGATGGAACCCATATTTTCACATTACAATTCGCGGATGACCAGGTCTTAGTAGCAGAAGACAATGCTAGACTTGGAGTATATGACTCGGAAGATCAAACACGAATACGAGAGCTGGGGACTGTAAATAAATCTAGGAAAGACCAAGTATTTATGCGTGGGAAGTACTGAAACCAACTTGCAACTGAAAAATAATGAAGAAATTGAAAATTTCCAGGCATATAAGTATTTAGGAGTACAGATAAAGCAGGATGGCAGAGATTCAGATAAAATAAAGGAGAGAGTAGGCATGGGACGGAGGGCTATGAAAAGACTAAACAGTATATGGTGGCATGACCTGATAACTAGAGGAAGGAAAGTACAGATATACAATACTATCGTAAAGAGTATTCTGCTGCATGGTGCTGAGAGTTGGAGAGTGACAGAAGCGGACAAAAGGAAAATACTAGCTGTAGAGATGGATGCACTAAGGAGATCATGCAGAATATCAAGGCGAGCGAAAATAAGAAATGAACAGATTTGAGAAATGATAAATGTGAAACATGCAGTAGTAGGCGAAATAGAAAGAAGACACTTAATTTGGTATGGACACGTTAAACGGATGGGAGGAGTAAGATTGCCAGAAAGGATAACGGAATGGTTACCCCCGGAGAAGAGGAAGAGGGGAAGACCCAGACGATCATGTGGAGAGAATATCCACAAAGCTCTAAGTGCGAGGAATCTGACAGAAGAACATTGTCAGGACAAAAATTATTGGAGAGAAAGTCTGGAAATCGGACAGCGACGACAGATGCTATAAACCGATGTTATATATATATATATTTTTTTTTTCTTTTAAGTGGTATACTACTGCTATATAACATTTTCTGATGGCCATAGACATGTTTTAAATTGATTTTGTTCTTTCTTTGTAAAGTAGTCATAAGTTTTGAACCAGCTATGTTTTAAAAATTATGTTATGTCAAAATGTTCACAATTTTATTCTCTTTTATGTCATGTGAAATATTTGTAAGTAAGTGCATTTGTATATCTGTGAGTGCGCGGGTGCGCGTGTGATAGACATTTTATTTAATAACTTTGAGAAAAATTAACATTTCGTTCTGAAACTTGGACAGAGTATTCTCATGGTTATAAGCTACATTTTCCATATACTCAATTCTCCAAACCGATAATTTTTTTTTTTTTTATTGAATTCAATCTTCCAATCTTCTTTTATTCTCGTTACCTTCAAAACAGTAATAAAATATATAGATTAGATCTAGACAGACCTTTGCAGAATCGGACAGAGTTTAAGCCTGATTTAAGTCTATCTGTGTTCTCATCTGTGACGTTGCTGAAGTTTCAACCAATCAGAGGGGCTAAAATTTATTCAGTTTGGTCCTCTGTCGTGAGCACTTCGGTCAGTTTCTTATAAGGACTCGTTATAGAAAGACGTACTCCCTGCCACGAGTTTTTCGTGACAAGACAGGTCGTCTTCATTTAAACTTAGAAATTGGTTCACGGTTCGAGGTCTTCGAAACCATTACCACTTACAGAACTCAATTAATAAAAAATAGATCATTCTAGTTCTTTTCGCGTATAGTAGAAGATATCCGCTAGGTACAAAATGTCTACCGAGATATTTTGAGTTAACGCGAGAACACTTCAAGAAGCCGTTTTTGTGTAAGCTCAATACACGATCTATTTTACCCAGTTTTAAAACCCTGAGATTAGTTAAATTTAAATTGTAAACAATAACAGTTCGTATCGCAGTGTGCGTGGGAGCAACGACGTGAATTGTCAGCATTAGTGATCTTCGAACTGTCTACGGGCAGAGTTGTAGCAGTCACCAGTCGAACTACGTGCGCAGAGCGTCGAGTGGCTACGCAAACAGTGGATTTCAACACATCAAGTAACATAATTGTAAAGCAAGCCAATAGACTCAATTTTGAAAGACAAATTATTTTTAAATAAACAATTTTATAGTATAATAAGACAATAGTCAATTTTAATGATTTAATTTAATAAATTTTCCTACCTCCAGATATAGACTCTGTGTACTAATTTCTATATTACCTGTCTATGCAGTTTTAAATTGTATCGTTGCAATATATATATATATATATATATACATATATAAAATAGTAATTTTTATTAATTATTCCTGTTAAACATTTTGTGGGGTAAGTAGAATATTGAAATATCTTGAAATTTATGACGTATACAAATAATTTAACTAGAATATCTGGTGGAATGGTTGTGGAAAGTAAACACCTAACTCAACGGTGCAAGAAGCAGTGTTGCTGAAAAATAATACCGCGTCTTATGATGCAAACGTTTATTGTTCCTTGTTTGCTGAGATAGAAATTTTACTTCTGCAAAACAAAGCAAAGCAAGAAAACGAACAACAGCACACAAAACCAACAAGAGAAGTAAGATAACGCGTTTAAGTCGTATTAAGTTCTGCCGCTGTGGAAACTATTTGGTTTAGTTTTAAGTGTGAAATGTGCGCTTAGAGAGGGAAAATTGTAACTTCTCCTTTAGACGTCGTTTGAGCACTGATGATAAACTAACCCCACTTATATAACTGCTTATATTTTAGTTTAGAAAAAACAATATTCGTTTATCAAGAAGATTATGGTTTTTGTAACACAAGGAGACAATATTCCCCCAAAACAGTGATTTCCATAATGAGCTTACGTACATTGGAGCTTATGTTAATAGTGAAAACAAGGAATCCAAAGAAATAACAAAGAGAATAATGGCGAGGAATAGTGCTTAATTTGGTCTAGTAAAATTATTAAGATTTTACTAGCTTTCTCACACAAGAGACTACAATGACAATGTACACAGCAATGATCAGCCGTGTAGTGATATACGGTTCCAAAAACTGGACACAGAGCAATTGATGAGAAGGATCTGAGGACTTTTGAAAGAAAAATTATTAGAAGAATCTTTGGACCAGTATTTTGTAATGGAGAATATTGAGGATCATATCTAATCAAGAAATAGACTTCTTTATAAAACAAGAAGATATCATCCGATTTATAAAGTCCATAAGAATCAACTGGATAGCATGTAGAAAGAATGGAAAACCAAAGACTCGCCAAAAGGATAATGAATGGGCACATAGATGGGCGCAGAAGACGAGGTAGGCCAAGAAAGTGATGGCAAGACGACGTGTAAGAAGATCTGACTAGGACAGATGTCTCGCTGTGACCAAGGCACAAGATCGGACTGTCTGAAGGCGGATCATTAGGGAGGCCAAGGTCAATCCTGGACTGTTGTGCCGAATCTGTAGCCTACGTATTTATGTGTGTAACAGTGATTTCCATGTGGCCCAGACTTCTTTTTATGCGGCCTCTACTTACTTTAATAAGTTCATTAATAATAATAATAATAATAATAATAATAATAGAAGAAGAAGAAGAAGAAGAAGAAGAAGAAGAAGAAGAAGAAGAAGAAGAAGAAGAAGAAGAAGAAGAAGAAGAAGAAGAAGAAGAAGAAGAAGAAGGAGAAGAAGAAGAACAACAACAACAACAATATCTTATATTTGAATTAGCAGTCTCTGTAACTCCAACTTCGTCGTGCTTATTTGGTAAACTGCTAAATGTCATGTTCTGGACGAGGCCTTTCAGGATCTCCACCATTTTCAAGTCCTAAACCACGACCTTATTTTTCTTAATTTTCGTATAGTTTGATATTATGTCTCTTGGCATGCAATGTTTGTTGAACCATATTTTGCTGAGAGGTTTCTTTAATTTTACTTTAGTTTTTAAATATTTAAATATTAGTCTTAAATAAGTCTATCTGTTTTCCCGAGAAAGAAATTCTACTTTGGCAAACAAACAAAGCGAGAAAACGAAAGGAAAAACAAAAACAGCAGCAAGAGGAGTAAGATAACGGGTTTAAATCGTATTAAGTTCTGCCGCTGTGTGAACTATTTCGTTTAGTTTTAAGTGTGAAATGTACGAGTAGAAGGGAAGAATTGTATTGTATGTACTTGGAAACTGCTAATTTAGGCGTCATTTGAGCGCTGTTGATAAACTAACGCCACTGCAGGCTTTATTTGATTTAGAAAAAGCATGATTTGTTTCACCATATTAATTTATGACACGTTGGGCACTTGGTGGAACGTATTAAAATGAAGGTTTTTAAAAATATATAAACACTTGGTACGTTTTACAGTTATTATTTAACTCTGACAGCTGTTTCAGCTTATGTAGCTATTCTCAAAGATATCAGTTAACACCTGACAGAGAATGTTAGGGCGGTGAAAATATGAACATATGTTTAGGAAGTGTGTATCCGGACATGTGTGGGGTATGTTATTGGAGTGGGGAGGGGAAGAAGCTGAGGAAAAATGAAGTGTCTGTAAAAAGTAAATATAATCTGATGATATAAGTTTTATATTTTGCATTCAGATTATATTTTGTTTTAAACATTTTTGTTTGTTAACGGTCCAAGTCACGTGTTTTAATTTCTTATTTTCTTACCTTTGTTAGGTCCGTCTTGTGACTTTTATCTTTAGAATAAAATTAGTGTGACGCGTTTCGTGTCATCTGACCCGTCCTCAGACACTTGCTCGAAAAGAGGTCGTCATATATTAAAATTCAATTAAAATAAAAACACACATATTTAAATTCATTGTCTATAATTAAATGATCAAAAACATGAATAACACTGTTGTCGTGGTGCACCACGCGATTACCGATCAATACTCAAATCGATCAAATACTTATCGATCGGTAATCGCGTGGTGCACCACGACAACAGTGTTATTCATGTTTTTGATCATTTAATTATTGACAATGAATTTACATATGTGTGTTTTTAGTTTTAATTGAATTTTAATATATGACGACCTCTTTTCGAGCAAGTGTCTGAGGACGGGTCAGATGACCCGAAACGCGTCACACTAATTTTATTCTAAAGATAAAAGTCACAAGACGGACCTAACGAAGGTAAGAAAATAAGAAATTATATTTTGTTTTTACAGACACTTGACTTTCCCTTAGCTTCTTCAACCCTCCCCCCATCGTCACACTCCACGTATGTCCTGATACACACTCCCTAAACATATGTTCACCACCCTAACATCCTTTGTTAGTTGTTCACTGATCTCTCTGAGAATACCTTCATAAGGTGAAACAGCTGTGAGAGTTAAATAAAAACTGTGAAACGTACCAAGTATTACAGTATATATTTTTTTAAACCTTTGATTTGTTTATCAAAGGTATTAAAATTCGCGTAACGTAAGGATACAAAAATAAGAGGGTTATTCAGAAATAAGTTCAGTTTTTAAATATTGCGGCGGTATCGATGCCGTCACGCTGTTCCGCATGCACGGCGAATTTGTTGATTCGTTGGCAAACCACAATGCCGGTTGTAAACAACTGTGCACTGAGTAAGCTTCGTCGGACGTGTTTATAATGCCAACAAAATTCGAGACACCCGCCGCGTGTGTAAAAATAGTTATGTGATTCGGTTCTTGAACGCGAAATGCGACATTAAAACGATTGAAATTTACCGTCAGATTTTCGATATTTACGGAGAAAAAGCAGTGAGCGATTCGGTGGTACCACAAGATTGATACGAATTCGTTGCTTAGTGCGATCCAGAGTAAGCGACGTAGGATGCTTACCCGAGACATTGCGATACATCACGGCACTGCACACACACACACTGCCGCTGCAACGCAACATCTGCTCACAAAGTTGACTGGCAACAATTTGATCATCCGCCTTACAACCCAGACTTCACACCAAGCAACTAACTATCACCTTTTCAAGCAGGAGAAGTTGTGACGATTTTATTAATAAAAATAAATTAGTTAATTAAGTTGATAATGTATAGGTTGATAAATTTTAAGTGTTTAATAAAATCTCACATTTTTTTTTACCTAAAGGTTATTGTAATCATTAAATAATAATAATATTTAAATGAAAGTCTAATAATATATTAAAAGGAATACGAGAGTACAGAAAGGGTAAAGCTTGTTAATTAATCCTGCAGAAACAGGCGCTAACCAGAATCAACTTGTTTTCCTACCCCTTAACTAACTAAAAATAATTATAAATTGATTATTATTTAAATAATTAAACTAGATCACTATAATGTACTTTGATAGCATTTGTAACTAAGAATCTCTCTACTTAATTATTTAATCTAATTTTAGTCCTTTAAATAAAAAAGAAACTTGGAACTATTTTTCTGTTGAGTTGAACCGTCGCGAGATTACTACTCTGACCCCTAACTATTTTCCCCACTTGCTAGGGAGCGGTCAAACAGTAAGCTGTGTACTGCCGATATGTGCAACGTTAAAAATAGTTTATTACAAAATGTAATTAATCCGTCAGTTAAGACACTGACGCATTCTTTTTACTATTAAACAATGTGTTGCGTTAATGTAGTTGAACCGCGACTCATATAAATATGGTGTAAACGAATGAGAATGAATAACTAAAATTTAGCGCCGGTGACATCTCTTCAAAAATCTTAAAATATAATACTTATGTAATTAAAACTGTGGTAATCCCATGAAGTGAAGTGCTACAATCAAACTATCATGTGAAGTGGATACAGGTGAATGAAACTTTGTGTAAATCATTCAGATCAACGAGGTATTACTATCAGTTAGCCAAGAGCTGTGAACCAGGAGACACCATGATCTAAAAGACTTCAGGACTACACCATTCCCGGATACGAAGATAATGAGAGATACCTGACCTACTTCAAACATGCTGCAACCGAGGACCTACGACTGGAAGAACGCAGAGCTGGAAGACATCAAAAAAGGTGACACGGAGGCAAGCCTTCCGTGCTTATGAAATACTAAATATTATATTCAACAAAAGACAATTAATTTAACCACATTAAGAGATTTTAAGTAATTGTATAACAGTAATTGTATACTCATAACTTGTATACTTATCCCTAGTAAAAGAGTTATAGCTCTAAACTGTAAAGCCTTATTGTTTAAAAGATTAATAAAGACCATTCTTCAAATGGCAAAATTTTGAAAGCTTTATATGGCGAGGTAACCATTCTTAACGTATTAGAGGAAATCCCGGATCCGGAGAATTAATTAAATTCATGTACTTCTTATTTTAAGGGGCCTTGTAAAGAATAAAATATAATCATCATGTAAACTCTAAGCTATTGAAGCATATGTGTCGAGAATTTTAAGTAGAGAAAATAATACAATATGTAATAAAGAGATGTCATCAGGAGTACCTACTATACTGAGTGCATAAATCAACAGTCTCCCCTTCCATGAATCCTTGTATATTTATTGTTCGTTGTTCTGATTAATTTTCAGCTCGTCACAAGTAAGGCAGCCTGAATAATTGGCAGAACCAATTATTGCGGGTTCCCTAAGTTATAACACAGGAGAAGATGTTATAAAGTCTTTCGTTGGTGACAAACTAAGTCAAACAAGCTGTTGATACATGGTTCAAATCACAGGCGGAAAATTTCTATGACGAAAGTATACAACGCTTGGGGCATCGCTACGAAAAGTGTTTCAAAAATGACGGAAACTGTATACAAATGTAGGTAGTTCAAGGTCTGTACATCAAATAGCAATAAAAATGTTTTTTAAATATATTCTTAGTTTCATTTAATACCCTATCGGAACTAGAAGTACCCTACTTTCTGAATAGCCATCGTATATCTCTGTAACTGTGGTTTCAAACGTTTGTATTCTTAAACATAAGGGAATTTAAATCTTGTATTCTGAGGCATCTTGTATCAGCTTATATTCTAAAGTCATCTCTCTTATCAATCATCTACAGTTCAGTACTGTAGGACGCAGTACTATCTACAGTTGTTGTGTACATTAGTGTTGTTGTGCTTCTTCTTCTTCTTCTTCTGATAGTTCCTATCCATTTCGGATGTTGGATATCATACAGACTATTTTAATTTTCCGGACTGCTGCACGGAATAAGTCAGTTGTATTCATGCCAAACCATGTCCTTAAATTTCTCAGCCATGAGATTCTCCTCGGTCGCCCAACTCCCTTCTTTTTTCTTTACCAAGTACTTTTCCCTGTAGTATGGACTGCAATAAATAAAATCTCTGTTCATTTCTCATGAGATGTCCCAGTGCTTAGAGTTTTTTAGTGTTTAGAGAGATATTATTACTCAAAAGTGAGCAACTGAAGCGCTTCCTTAGATACTGTTTTATATCCTCTGCATATCGTCAGTCTTTGTGCTCGCCGTAGTGATGTTGTTACTACGGTCTCACGGATCGTGGTATTGTCCAGTGGAAGTAAAACACAGACACTAGTGAAATAACTAAATACCAGCTTTAATGAGTCACAAATAACAATTTAAAATCATAACAAGATACTCTCGTACAGTAGTTCAAGTTAAATTTGTCCACACGCAATAACAATGTCAACTATCAGAGTTCCGCACTAATTATACCTTTATTCCGTGTTCTATTTTCTAGTGAATACCGTAAAGTATTTCGAATAGAATAAACTCCATTTCAGCACTCTGAACCTTTTGCCTGTTGTTTGTCACGATCCACGCCTCAATGGCGTATGTCAATTGCAATTGTCTTATAAAATTTAATCCTTGTGCTGTGTCTTGTTTTATTTCTAAGAGTTCTATGAATCGCACCACACATGTTCCTAAATTTATTTACCTTCTCCTTTATATCAGCTTCAGATTTGAAAGCCGAGATATTTGAAAACGGCTCACTTGATCTAAAGTCCTGTTGTTTATAACTGTCTTAGTCCTCACTGGATATTTACCTTTAAATGCCATGGTATTGGTCTTTTTTACTTATAATTGTCAGTGAGTACTCTCTTGTCACTTCTTGTGATTGAAACATAGCTCTTTGTAAATCATTCTCGTTTATAATTATACTTTTTTAGCGTACCGTGTCACTTATTAAATAATTATATAATTACCTTTATATGATCCACTCGAGTGACACTAATTTTCGTCTAGTTATGACTCGTTTCAGGCACAAGGTCCCATCTTCAGATAACACTGATATTAATTTAAAACTAATTACTACATAAAATTGTAACCATGATTGTGGTTATGTCATTATAAATAAAACTTGAAATTTATAAAGCCCTAAAAAATACCACCACCAAAAATAATATATTGAATGATCAAGTAAATTTTGCAGAGGAGTAACACCTCTTTAAAAAACCTTGGGCCAGCTGACCCGGCTGGTAGTCCCTTGTAAGGGTCCCTTGCCAGGGTTACGGTGAAGACCTCAACGACAGTGAAGGCGGAGAAGAGGGACTTCGGAACGGCGGAACTGACGGAAGAGGCAACCCTCCTGTTCGGGGTAAATAGAACAGGAACTGCTGCCTTGTAGTTAGAAGTGGGAACTTCAAAGGCTAAGGGAAGAAACCCCGACAGAAAATCAGTAGGCCTGGCTACTTAGAAGGCAGCCCCTTCACCAGGCTTTGGGTGCTGAAGGCCAATAACCTACACACCCGAGATTAACTCATTACAGAAACATCATTGAATAGAAGCCGGATGGATAAAATGGATTTGACCTTTGGCATGAAATCGGACACGAGAATTGGACTGTGGAATGTACAGACAATGTGGCAGGTAGGAAGATTGGCTGAAGTATCCAGGGAAATGAAGCCATACAGGTTGGACATACTGGGTTTGAGCGAGACGAGATGGAATGGGTTTGGTGAGATAAGGACCCAGGAAGGGGATACGCTGTTGTACTCAGGAAGAGAGGAAGAACATAGAGAGGATGTTGGATTACTGATTACCCAGAAGACAAGGAAGAGTTTGATAGAATGGTACCCAGTCTCAGAAAGGATTGTAGTAGCTCGATTTGCATCAAGGGTTAGACCTATTACACTGGTGCAGTGTTATGCACCGACAGAGACAGGAGATGAAGAAGACAAAGAGCAATTTTATGGTCAGTTACATCGAACCCTGTTAAAGGCAAAGAAAAGGGATATTCTGGTCGTGATGGGAGGCCTGAATGCGAAAGTTGGCAATGATAATCAAGGAGTAGAAAATATAATGGGAAGACATGGCATAGGAACTAGAAATGAGAATGGTGAAAGACTTATTGAACTTTGTAGTAACCACAGGCTGGTGATAGGAGGCACTATCTTCCCTCATAAGAACTGCCATAAAGTGACATGGGTTTCCCCAGACCATAGAACGGAGAACCAGATCGATCATTTCACTATTAGCAAGACATGGCGAACCTCCATGTTGGATGTGAGGAACAAGAGGGGGCAGATGTGGGAAGTGACCATCATTTGGTAGTAGCCACGCTCCGACTGAAGATTGCAAGTATTAGACACATACATCAAAAGAGGAGGATAAAGTATAACTTTGATAAATTGAAGGATAAGGAGATGCAACAACATTTTCCACTGGAATTGAGTAACCGATTCCAACAGCTAAGGGAGGAAGAAGAAGGACAGGATATTGAACACAATTGGAAGAGCATAGAGAGTACCTACATAAATACCTGTGAAACGGTCCTAGGCAAGAGGGAGAGAGTAAGAGAGGAATGGATTACTTCAGAGACATGGGAAGCCGTGAATCAAAGGAAGGAATGTAAGAAAAGACTCAATACCGCAAGAACGCAAGAAGACAAGGTACAAGCTAGAACAGACTTTAATCAACTTAACAAAACAGTGAAGAGGAGTTTTCGACGAGACAAACGAGCATTTATCAACAATCTTGCAACACAAGCTGAGACGGCAGCACAAAACAATGACAGTAGGACTCTGTACCACATTACCAAGAGATTAACAGGAAAGTTTTCAAGAGCGGACAAACCAGTGAGAGCTAAAGATGGGAGATTACTGTCCACACAAAAAGAACAGCTAGAAAGATGGAGAGAACATTTTCTGGAGATTTTGAATCGTGAAACAATCGAAGAAGGGGAGACAGAGGTGATGATGGAAGAAGAGCAGGAAGATGTTGCTATTAGTACAGAGCCACCATCAAGAACAGAGATTCAAAGGGCCATTAAACAACTTAAGAATGGCAAAGCGGCAGGCATGGACAATATCGCACCGGAGGCCTTGAAAGTGGATATGGGTACTTCGGTTGAGATTCTATTCCCACTTTTCAAGAAGATTTGGGAAGAAGAGAAGATCCCCTCAGATTGGAAGAAAGGACTGTTGATTAAGCTTCCGAAGAAAGGAGATTTATTAGAATGTAATAACTGGAGAGGGATTACCCTCCTTTCGATACCAAGTAAGGTACACTCACGAGTAATTCTTGAAAGGATAAAACAGCGAGTTAACTCAAGGTTGAGGAAAGTACAAGCAGGATTTAGAGAAGGTTATTCCTGTACGGACCAGATCAATACACTGCTTATAATTATAGAACAATCCACGGAGCTGCAGTCGTCACTGTATATACTATTTGTAGACTTTGAAAAGGCGTTTGATAGTGTAATGAGGAAGAAGATGTGGAAAGCCATGAAAGAGTTTGGGATTCCAAAGAAAATTATTAAGTTAACTCAAGCAATGTATGAGAACTACACATGTCAAGTTTTACACCAGGGGATGTTGTCCGAGCCCATCCTAGTAGATAAAGGAGTGAAGCAAGGATGTTTGCTGTCACCAATATTATTTATTATGGTGCTGGATCTCATGATGAAGAAGGCAATGAATCGCCGAAGAGGAATTCAGTGGGGACTGACAGATAGGTTGGAGGACTTGGACTTCGCGGATGACATGTGCTTGCTAACCAACAGTTTTAAGGATATGGAAGCAAAGCTGAACGATTTAAAAACCGAAGCATCAGAGGTAGGATTGAAGATTAATGGAAAGAAAACCAAGGAGATGCGTTATAATAACCGCAATAAGGCACTATTATTTTTAGGAAACCAAGAGATCGAACAAGTCAAACAGTTTTGTTACCTGGGAAGTATGGTCACCACGGAGGGAGGAACCATAGAGGATATAGGAAATAGAATAAATAAGGCTAAAGGAGCATTTGCAATGCTGAGGCCAATCTGGAAATCAAGGGAACTTAACACCAATACCAAACTACGCATCTTCAATACAAATGTCAAGTCGGTACTGCTCTATGGGTGTGAAACTTGGAAGACTAACAAACAACTGATTAGCAGACTCCAAACATTCGTGAACAGAAGTTTGCGGAATATCCTGAGGATATGGTGGCCACAAGTTATCTCCAATGAAGAGCTGTGGAGAAGAACCCATCAAACACCCATTGACATTGAGATGCGTCGTAGGAAATGGAAGTGGATTGGGCATACATTACGACGAGATGGAGACAACATAGCAAGACAAGCCCTGGAATGGAACCCACAAGGTAGCAGGAGAAGAGGCAGACCAAGGAACACATGGAGGAGGAGTGTAATAGCGGAAGGGATGGAGAAAGGAGGGAAGACCTGGCCCGAGATCAAGACGATGGCGCGGAACAGAGTCCGGTGGCGGAAGTTCATTGATGCCCTATGCTCCACTTAGGAGATGCAGGAATAATGATGAATGATGAAGTAAATTTTGCATCGAACAACTTGTTCGACACTGCCATTAGATTAGATTATAATCTTCGACCAGTCGTGTGACGATCGCGGTAGTACCCGCACGCATGCGGGAGCTCCGGCCGTTCTTCGTTTAAAATTTCACATGCGATTTAAAGTTTTATTTATAATGACATAACCACAATCATGGTTACAATTTTATGTAGTAATTAGTTTTAAATTAATATCAGTGTTATCTGAAGATGGGACCTTGTGCCCGAAACGCGCCATAACTAGACGAAACTTAGTGTCACTCGAGTGGATCATATAAAGGTAATTATATAGTCATTCTCATTTTCTTGAATAAGAAATGTGTCATCTTCATATAGCCGGGAACCGGCATATACCTCAATTTTTATGGGTTCCCTGCTTATTCCTTATATCGGTTCCTTGTCTACACAACAATATATCACACTGTTCACATTGCTACGACAGTTACTACAGGCTACACGTTAGTGCGATGTCTCGATCAAGGCCGTTCAGTAAAGTGTCACTCCAGACTGTTCTAGTACTTGTAACTACGAAAATAATGCCGGCACGTTGCCAAAAGAATGGAAAATTACCCTGGAACGTGTGCGGCCTATACATAACCAACAACGGGCGGATGATACGTTTGTCTGGCAAGTTTGTAGTAACACCTGGCGAAATTGTAGAGTGCGGATCAATTGAATGTAGCCGATTAGTGGAAAGTCTGCTCCAAGTATTTCAATTTACAAAAGACAATGGTGGGACCGTCTGCAAAGTATGACCAAGGATAGATTGCCGAAAGAGGCACTGAACTATAAAGCCATTGGTAGAAGAGACGTGGGTCGTCCGAAGATGAGATGGCTGTCGGAACAGGTTTATATAACCTAATCCTTTAAGAGGAGAAGAAGATGAAGAAGAAGAAGAAGAGGTAGAGGTAGAGGTAGAGGAAGAGGAAGAGGAAGAGGGAGAGGGAGAGGGAGAGGGACAGGGAGAGGAAGAGGAAGAGGAAGAAGAAGAGGAAGGAGAAGAAGAAGAAGAAGAAGAAGAAGAAGAAGAAGAAGAAGAAGAAGAAGAAGAAGAAGAAGAAGAAGAAGAAGAAGAAGAAGAAGAAGAAGAAGAAGAAGAAGAAGAAGAAGAAGAAGAAGAAGAAGAAGCATATGAGTAATAAGAATGTGGTAGCGCAAAATAGAAACAGTACGAGCTCGGATGAGACGACCGGAATATTTAATTTACACATTTCATATACGCATTGCAATACCGTCCACTATTCTTGTGTACATCGATATTTTAATGTTTCGAGAAATACTGTTACTCGAAAGTATCTCATTTAATTGCACTAAATTCTTGATTAAATTAACTTTTCATCATCATCATCATCTTCAAGAACTAAACCAAGGACGGTTTGTTCCGGTATCAAATAGGCAAAGATTACAGCTGGTCACTACAGCGCTTCCTCGGACGTCCCATACCTCTCCGTCCCCTCGACTTATAGATCCATAACTTTCCTTCCAATTTCCAGTTAACATCGAATGGAATCTTTTGAAATTACAATTGAGTTTGCTCTTTTTTCTGTCTATCATCTTACACGTAGACAACGTTAGGCTTACATCAATACAGATGTGTTTACAGTATTTCTTCTATTTGAAGGCGTCAGCATTTCCTACGTCTCGTTGCAGTAATAAAACTGTCTACAACGCTTTCCCAACTGTGGAATTTAATAAAATGCAAATAACGCTGAAACAATGTGACAACGGTGGGACTCACCCCTGCGTCGCGCCGAAAGCATTGCAAAGCGTTTCCCTTAAAGACAATATTTATATTTAGCTGTATAAAACAATTTTTACTTAGGGCCTTTACTTTACACCTCCACGCTTTTCACTGATTTTACATGTTCTTTTTCAGAGCTTTTTATGTAGAATTCTTAAAACAAAATTCCTTTGTAGAATTTTTAGTAAGTAAACAACATCATTTTTTACTTCCATTTTCCGTAAATAAACGTACGTACGGTGATCACGAAAAAAATCGTGTTCGAGATAAGCTGATTCTGATTGTACTACCATCAAAACATGAAGAAAAGTCACTTCCCGAAATGTGTGTGTGTGTGTGTGTGTGTGTGTGTGTGTGTGTGTGTGTGTGTGTGTGTGTGTGTGTGTGTGTGTGTGTGTGTGTGTGTGTGTGTGTGTGTGTGTGTGTGTGTGTGTGTGTGTGTGTGTGTGTGTGTGTGTGTGTGTGTGTGTGTGTGTGTGTGTGTGTGTGTGTGTGTGTGTGTGTGGAATTTTTTCTGTGACTAACGGTAACTGACGCAAATTTAAACAGAATCAAATACTTTTTTGCAAATGTGCCTGAGTTGTAGGGGACTCAAGGCCTATTGATTTTGGTGAAGTTCGGTGAAGGGGAAAGGGGTAGTTTACCTTGGAACATTTTATGTTTTAGCAAGAGTAAAGTAGTTAAATTTGATATACAAAGTGTCCTGAAAAGAAGATCTTAATAATCCGCTGTAGAAAAGGTACACGAAATATCTATAAATGAAAATCGTAGTTGAAGGGGGAGAAGATAATTTTTTATTTATGTGTGTACTAATTTATAGGCAAAAAAGATGTTGTTTCTATGGAAATATTTCTTTCAATTTGTCAAACACAAAACCGGATTTACAAGGTGGGGAATATCTTTTTTAGAAATTATCAAACCGAATTCAAGTAGATTATTTTAAACATAAATCTTACAACATGGAAGTCATCTATGGTTCTCCATACCGATTTTTCATCTTTTTGTATGTTGTGCAGTAGTGTATCTACAAAGTGATTGTGTTGTAAGCAATCATCTGTAAAACCTGTATTAGCTATATTAGTTGAAATCGCTCTCTTATGTTCAAAACCATCGCTTTTTAAAAAATGTATTATTTATTATAATATATTAATGTAATTAAATTATTATAATTAATGTAATTGTTTACATGACAATTATAAAGTTTAATATTAACGTATCTGTTAAAGTACAAGAAGTCACGTCAAACGACAAATGTTGCTCTAGCGTCGTCGCAGTATCTCGGTCCTTCGCAAGCGTTCGTACCTCTTATCGAATTGACGACTTTCCTCTTTAACGGCGTTATCAGCCTCAGCACCTTCCTGCTGGCCTTTCGGTCTTCACTCTTTTCTTCCGTCTTCGGCAGTATACGGAATCTTTGTGTCACAGGCAACGCTTCTATTTTGCGGAACAAAGACTCCGCCTGCAGTTTCATGTCCAAGTTCGCCATCAGGTTGACGATCTGGCGTTGATGCTTCTTCGCCGAAGGCACAGGATCGAATGGTTGGCTTTCCTCACGTTCGATTACGCCAATAACCTGTAAAATAGCTTTACAAATAGATTTACAAAGAGATATGTTTCAATTACAAGAAGTGGCAAGAGAGTACTTACTAACAATTTGAACAGGTAAGAACAGGTAAAAACGTCGTTTGAAGACAACTGACCGAGACTGGGAGGTTTATAATTGGGTGCTTATCTATATGTGAGAGGACTCAGGGTGCTTATTTGTCCATTTAAACAGACCGATGCTGGTCTCTGATGTTGGTCGTTGGGCGAACTTGCGTCAGTGTGGTCGTGTTTCCCGGTTCTGTCCAGCGGAATTACAGGGTACGTAGCGGTTGTTTTTAATTTAGTTTTTCTATAGTCGTGGAAGTTAGGCAGAGATGCTATGTTTCCCAACCTTGTTGAATATATACATTGATGACATGTTGACAGCATGGAAATCCAGAAAACTTCAAGAATACAGATATACAAATCAATTTGTATGGTTTCCCTGCTATATGCGGATGACTTATTAAAAAAAAAAACGACGATGATTTACAAAGAGCTATGTTTCAATTAAAAGAAGTGACAAGAGAGTACTCACTGACAATCTCAGTAAGGAAGACCAAAACCATGGCTTTTAAAGGCAAACATCCAGTGAGACCTAATATAGTTATAAACAGCAGCACTTTAGAACAATTGAGCCCTTTCAAATAACTCGTCTGTGCAGTGAGCTATGAATCTGAATATGATATAAAAGAGACGATAAATAAATTTAGGAATATTTGTGGTACAATTCATATAAAGTTTAGAAATAAAACAAGACACAGCACAAGAAATAAATTTTATAAGACAATTGCAATGCCCACGTTGATTTATGGGAGTGAGCCGTGGGTCACGACAAAAAAGGAAAGCGGCAAGATTAGGAATGCTGAAATGCAGTTTCTTCAAAATACTTTAAATTATTTATTGCAAGATTGAATAAGAAATGAATATATCAGAGCAGACCTCAAAGTAAAGGACATAAATTAAATTATTTCACTTTACAGAAGACAATGGTGGGATCATCTGCAAAGGATGACAGAGGATTGATTAAATTACCGAAGGCGGCACTGACCTATAAAGCCATTGGTAGAAGTGAGGTGGGTCGTCCGAGGATGAGATGGGTGCCGGAACAGGTTTATATAACCTAATCCTTAAAAAGGGGAAGAAGGAAAAAAAGAAGACCTGCAAAATTACCCAGTAGGCCTACAGTGTAAATCACACTTTATCAGTATTACGCTCCCTGAGCAGCAGAACTTGTTCACTCCTTTCCAAGAAGTAGATTTATTAGTGTATACAATTTGATATTAGAGAAAATTCCCAATTATTATAAAAATTACAAAAATCTTGATTTACCTACTATTTTTAGATTATTAGAGTAACAATTGTAGAGCAATTATACCAGTATCACTTGAAAAGTTTGCGGAGCGATATCTATAGTTTAGCGGTAGAACTAAAATTTTTCGTGTGTTGCGAGACTCGCATTTCTTACAGACACGTATTAATTTTTAGATCTTTCTACCAATTTCGAAATAGTCTATCAAACGTTCCGAAATTTACATGTCACGCATGTTTCAAGAATACACAAACTCAAACGTCGTGCTGCTATTGAATTCTTTGTCAAAAACGGTCTTCATCAATTGAAATTTACAATCGAGAAGGTACGGAGATACTGCACCTTCAAAAACATACATTCACTTACTTGTATTATACCGTATATCAATTTCTTTTACAACTTGATGTAGCTGGTATTCATTAATATATATTCTACACTAAATGTAATTTTTAATCAGAATAATTATTGTTCTCGCTTACCTTTTCTAAAAAATCTGCACATCTTGTTCTTTCCATTTCGATAACGTGGTCCAAAGTTGTAGCGAGAAATTCTCTCGCGTCTTCAAGGTCGCCTTGCAGATAAGTAGCTCTCGCTATGAGGAACGCGTTGTTTGTACACCATATTTTGTGGCCGATGGCTTTGGCGTAATCGAATCCCTTCTGCGCTGCTTTCATTGACATCTCCGCCTGTTTGCCGCTGCTCAGACACATCGCAAGTTCGTGATACAGGAAAGTTCTCTCCAGACTGGGAACGGCAACTTCTAATTTCTTTTCTATGCCTCTACTATATGTCCTGTAATTAGAGAATACAAAACTTTACACCAGTTATAAATTAATTTTTTATTGTAGTGTATTTATTGTTCATAGCCTAAAGGCACCGTACTGTACATACGATTTGCATAAAAGTTTTAATTACTCACATTCTTATTCTTAAACACGATCGATTTCGGTCATATACCATTGTCAGGTCATATAGAGTGTACTTGCGATCATAATATCGTAAATAGCCACTATTTTCAAAAACGAATTCGTAGACATATATGACCTGGCGAATTCGTGCATTGTATATGACCTGACGATGGTCTATGACCGAAATCGATCGTGTTTAAAAATGTGACTAATGAACCATAGATACACTACAATAGAAAATTGAGATTATTGGTGCCATTAGTAAACAATAAGTGTGTGAATATTATAAATACATCACATTATCATTAGTTATAAACTAATGTATAGAGAGTGATCAATTCCTTCCATCAAATATATAAAGTTCAGATAATGTGCTTTTGGCTAAGTTTATAATTATCTTATTAAATTATTAAAAAAGTAAAACGAAATTCATTTATACATCTTGGCAATTAGAATAAATATACAGGCGGCATAATGAAAACATGTACTGATACTACTAGTACATCATACATCACTGTACTATTAACATCATATAAATGCAGTAATAATGTTACACAATAGTAGTAGGAGACTATATATTAAAAACGATGCTATAGTCTAAGCCATATAGTGAAGGAGAAGAGGAGGGGGAAGAGGAGGAGGAGGAGGAGGAGGAGGAAGAAGAAGAAGAAGAAGAAGAAGAAGAAGAAGAAGAAAAACAAGGAGGAGGAGGAGGATGAGGAGGAGGAGGAGGAGGAGGAGGAGGAGGAGGAGGAGGAGGAGGAGGAGGAGGAGGAGGAGGAGGAGGAGGAGGAGGAGGAGGAGGAGGAGGAGGAGGAGGAGGAGGAGGAGGAGGAGGAGGAGGAGGAGGAGAAGAAGAAGAAGAAGAAGAAGAAGAAGAAGAAGAAGAAGAAGAAGAAGAAGAAGAAGAAGAAGAAGAAGAAGAAGAAGAAGAAGAAGAAGAAGAAGTCTCGAAATGTCCCGCCAGGAAAGCAAATCCAAACCAAGTATTTCTTTGTCCCTCGTACTCAATTTTAGTTTGAAAAATCCTCTGTTTAACATCTCCATTTTTGACAACACTGGTAATCGATAGCCCGTTGAGTCTCTGTCCACGCAATCACCCCCATTCTTGTCTTTACCACTACACTGATTTTTAATATGATACTAAATGTTATTAAAAACAGTTACCTTTTGTCAACTACATGTGGCATAAGGGATCGCCTGACGTCTTGAATGAATCGCCAGTCTGGCAGTTCCGCGCCGAGTATGCAGTGTATCCTTTGGTCGTTCTTGTCACCGCTCATGTCATTATCCAACGCCTTTGTGCAGAAGTAAAACTCACCTATAATGTTGTACAGCGAGTCGAAGAACAGTTGGCATTCTTGTTGAGTCAGAAATTGCTTGCAATGCGAATCTATGTAACGTTCGATACGAAATGCCAACGTGAAACTTTTGTTCAAATCGTTGGCTTCAAACGCTGAGCGAAGTTTCTTGTTTAACTTGAATACAACCGACATCGCTCCCTTCTTGAACCTTGACTTTTCCACTTCTATCTGATCTTCACGTTTCTTGGACAACACGGGTTCCTGGTTCTTCCAACAGTACATCGGGTGTCTGGCCATTAATGTTTCCTAAAGTAGAAGAATATGCGATTAACTGAAATGAAAATATACACATTTACGACCATTGCCTTACTTATAACTTAACATTTTTTTCGAGGGTAGGTGAAAATCTCTATAGACACTAGGAACGCCGTAGTTCCTAGTAGTGTGGGACTCTAACTAAAAACACCTCCCTTAATGATATAACTGAACAAGCTCATCCAGCAGCTTCTCCTTCATGTTTCCTTCACAGTATAATCCAAAGATTATTCTGTCTTTCTCTCACGCAGAGTTTTATGGCTCTATACATATAATTTCTTTCTATTGCGATACCAGATCATGTGGCTTCTGTCTTCTGAGTCGCCTCAGGACGTGTGGAGCTTCCTCCACCACGTGTCGCATTATTGGGTTATCGTGGATCTGAATCGTCTGATCATGTTTGTCTGAATATGTTGTAATTATTTCGCTGATACATTCTACATTGTGATCTTTATGTAGGTTGTCGTTCTTTATATACCAAGGGACATTCACTACACTTCTGAGTACTTTGTCCTGAAAAGTTTGTATTTTTTCGAAGTTGGTTTTCCTTGTACAGCCTTACAGCTGAATTCCGTAAGTCCACACAGGCTTCAGAACTTGTTTGTACAACAGCAGTTTCTTTTCAACTGTTAGCTGCTAGTTTCTCCCTAACAGCCAGTACATCTTTCTGTATTTTCTTTGAGCTCCTCCTTCTTTTTCTACGTGCTCTTTCCATTTAAGCTTGGTATCCAGCGTCATACCTAGATACTTTGCTGTGTTAGCATATGGCACTTCCAGCCCATTAATATAAACCCTTATTGGATCTACGTTTCTGTTGACAAAGTTGATATGAACTGATTAATAACTTAACATGAAATTATTTACGTTTAATTCTAATGTATTTTCATTATTTTGATTCTATGGTGATTACATTAGCTACTCTACACTATTCTCCAGAAATTTGGCTTGTGGGATATTTTGTTATTAAACAGTAGGTCTATTAACCGATGATGTAAATATTAGAAGTGCACAAGCAGTAGGGCCACTTTTAAAGGAAATATATCTTCTGGCGTGTAGAAATGTGTCCCTGGAAAACAGGAAGAAATTTATAAAGAGTTTCGCTTGAGACACATGCACATATGGGTGGGAAATATTAATTTTTCGTTGCAAGATTTAATAAATCGTTGATTGATTCTTTTAATATGTTTTAATTAATTATTTCATGTCTTTAACGACTCACTCCTCTTTTTAAAAATACGTTTATTGTGCAACCACATACACTTAACACAACAAAAACACAAAAATCCTACGACCTGACTGGTGTTTAACACTGTATAGTTGGTTTGAGTATATGGACAAAAGTGTATTCATTTTAAAATACTTGTAACGTTGGAGTATGTGTGTATATATATATATATATATATATATATATATATATATATATAATAACGATTCATAATAGCGTCCTATCAGAGCGTTATATGAAAGCTATAGACGGTACGAGTGTAGCGCCGTAAGGAAGAGAGAGAACGTATAATCGCAGCCATCTCACTCTAACCACGTCACCGCGACATTTCAATCCAGTTCAAACATGTTATTTTACTCAAAGCGAATTATCAGTTCAACCTGCGATAACTTCAAAAGTTATAAATATACGGCAATTCTGAAAACAGCATGGTATTAGCAAGAAAAGCTTTATAAGTAGCCGCAATCTCAGTTAATATAATTAACAATTGAAGAAGTTATACGGATGACGCACGCCAACAGGAATAACGAGAGAATTATTCTACGTAGGAATAAGGTGTTTTCACACACACACAGATAAAGACCTAAGCAACAATATTCTGTGGTCAGATCTTTGGAAACACATTTGCAAATACCTGTAATCAATCGATTTGCAAATACAGGAAGTACGATTTTGACAAGAAATTCTCTGCCTACTGTCACGGAGTGTTTGACCGACCTGTTCGAGATTGTCACAACTGGAAAAACGCATGATTTATTTGTACAACCAATCAGCAGCCCGTATTTAAAACTGACGCCAGCTCAAAGCGAGGGGTAGCATCACTCTTCGTTCGGTACTTAAACACACTAGACGTGTATAATTCACATACAGAAATTTTTAAATCACGCTAAAGTGCAAATTAAGTTCTAATTCGAGAAGTAGTCCGCAGTGTAGATGAATACATAACGTTCAATAACACTCGCTGCGTAAAACAACCGTTAATTAATTAAATAATTAATTAATTCAGCATCAGCCGTGAAGGACCTGTGCTACAGAAGGCTACAGCATCTGTAATTGCCAGGGCATCTTCAATATCATTGATCAACATCCATTCTTCTGTGCAACACCATCAAAAGGAGGACCTCTACGGATTCCTATCTTCGGTCAACGCATCAAACAGTAAGAAATAGATTCATTGATCAATGAAATAAGGACTAAACAAATAATAAAACAATAAACAATTTCAAAAAGACACTAAGAAAAGCACACTTTGTATTTTAACTATAAGATTAGCTCTAAAATAGTATAAGAGTGTTGAATGGAAAGTGGTGTGTAGTATTGGACGTGCAAATTATTGCAGACCTGTTCTTTAGCACTGGTTTGGGAGATAGCAATTTCTTAATCAAACCAGATAAGAGCTAGAGGTCGTTTGAACGTCTTAATCATTACTTTTCACACTCATTCAATAATTATAAGTGTTAGGGTAGAATTAAGTCCTACCATTAACAATTTAAAGTTTAAAAATAATTAAATAAAAGTTAATTAAATAATCAAGCAAATCTTAAAGTGTTATTTGTAACGATTCCCCTTGAAAACCACAATCACTGAACGAATCCTGAGAAAGAGTGTCTCCATGCGCTGAGCTAAGCTGAAACCGTGTCAGTTGTATCTGGGATTTGTTCTGGCGCCCAGGTAAAGTAATATCACGGGTAAGTAACTTTTTATCTAACATCACAAATATTAGATAATTGTGTTAGACGAAAGGTAGCGTTGTAATATATATATATATATATATATATGATATTTAATATTTATAAAGAAATTACCTCAAGATATTTTTTTTCCTTATTAGGAACATGTTTTGAGAACACAGTGTTTCTCGAAACATGTTCCTAATAAGGAAAAAAATATCTTGAGGTAATTTCTTTATAAATATTAAATATATTATATACGTACATCAAAAAACGAACTGTAGCAAAAAGTGTTTGAATATACTGTATATACATATATATTATATATATATATATTTTATATATATATATATATAAAATTACCAAATCCGTGATACCAAATTACCAAATTATTGCGCTTAGTACTTTAGCTATTAAAGTTTACATCAATTAAACATAATGTTTTTTTGGCGTAAGGATGTAAGGATTTCAGCTGTTATTACAAACAAAATTTAAATATTTTCTAAGCTTCTAATCAGTATAGGCTACAAGTTCCTTACTTGTTTTGCTTCGACTGATTTTATTGCTTCCTGGATAATGTCTAGCAGTTGTTTTACATTGTCTTTATCAGCTCCGTATATGTTTGGATTGTTGAGACACGACTTAAGAAATTCTTTGTCATTGGCTGTCTTCCGTAAATATTTTTCAGCAAGAAATTTGTCTTTCATATTTGTTGTTCTCTATAAAATAAATAAATACAGTTTGAAAATTATGAACAGTTTTGATTTATTATTTTAAAAACAGCTCCTAGAGTTGTCATGAGCAATTGTGGAGTAGGACAAGGGTGCCCATTATCACCTTCTCTTTTTAATTTATATATTGACGATATCATACAAAACTGGCAGATGTGTCTTCCAGAACATTTTATGATCGGTCACTCTACAGTTGACATTTTGTTGTTTGCCGACAATCAGGCTATTCTCTCGGACTCTGAAAACAGATTGCAAATGGGTATACATTTGTTAAATCGAATCTGCAAAGACTCTGGATTGCAAATATCTACACTTAAGACCAAGGTGATGGCTTTTCGTGGAACTGATCCCGTATGGACAAAAATTGTTATAGATAGTACTGTCCTGGAAAAAGTTAGGAATTTTGAATACCCGGGCTACAGTGTGTCTTATAATGCAACAACGACGTTGTGAATAAGTTGCATAAGTTCAACCATAACTTATGGTTCCCGCATAAGTTGCATATGCGGGACCATTAGACGAACCCTTATGTCAGCAAGTAAAGTAAAATTCTACAAGGTGATGGCTCTTACCACATTTCTTTATGGGTCTGAGAATTGGACTTTAACAAAAGGCCAGGTCAGTCGCATCCAAGCGGTTGAAATTAGATTTCTCAGGCACGTGGGAGGGTATCCTCCCCATGATCAAGAAGAAACTCAGATATACGGCAGGATATACTGTCGCATCCCCAAACAACTATGGAACAATTAGCCGATGGGACAGAGAGGTTTGGGACGTCCGGGGAAACGCTGGAGTGACCAGCTCTAATCTTTGCCTGTTTAAGGCCAGAACAAACCACCCTTGGTTTAATCCTTGAAGATGATGATGACGATAATAAACGTGGGTATGGAAATGCTTTCTTTTCTACTTACAGCAAAAATTTAAACTCAAGAGCGTAATTGAATATTCAAATTTTGCATATGTATACTCATTTTATAAGAGGCTTAACGTTTAATTTCATGTTTTCACTATCCAAACCATACATTGATTTAACTAATTTATAGTCATTCTACAGCTTGATGCCATAAGAAAATGAAAATTAGACGCTCGTAAAGAATTGTACTTTGGGAAAGGATTTTATTTAAATATTTTAACGTATGCAGACGATCTTGTAATCATCCAAGAGAATGAAAATGTACTCCAAAGGTAGTTGTTTTATCTTACTGACATTTTGGCAGCTTACAATCAAAATATTTCCTTATGTAAAACAAAAGTTATGGCTTTATCTGTGGCAAATCATATTAAAAAAAATTGTCATACAAGATTCGGCAGTAGAACAGGTGCCAGATTTCAACTATCTAGGATGTAGCATCACATACCAAGATGATAAAGGGATTTAATGCAAAATGAGACACTTTGTGGCTGTATCATTAAACACTTAACGAAGAAACCAAGGAAAGAGACGCAATTGAAATATTTTAATGTAATGGCCATACATTACAGCGATATATTAATCAAACTTAATGATTTTAGATACTTTAAGACAGTAAAAAAATAAAAATAAAATCCAAAGCTTGAAATGTAAAAATTTTACAAAAATTTATATTTTTTTACACATTTTAACTATTAACCAGTAAAGTAAAATAATAAAAATATTACTTTAATTTAATGTAAAAACAGTTCTTAATGTCTTATGAAAACAAATTTTAATTTAAAATTTATTTTATATTTCAACTGAATATATTCATATATATTTCAATATACTGAATCTGAAATATCTGGTATGGCATTGTGTAGCTCATGCACTGCGAATTTTGACATCATTTCTTTTAAAAGAAAAAATCAAATTTTGGAGACATGCTCTTGTTCTTGTCAGTTTGCTTACATAAAATAAATGAATTTCTTTTGTGAAGAAAATAATTGGATTTCTTATAATTATTTTATGATAAAGACTAGTGTAATTCTTTTTTAAACGATCAAATTTTTTTTTAATTAAATATTAAATAGTATATTTCAAGCAGGTTTCCATGTATAATACTTCTATTTCGAAGGCTCACACGCCGGAAGCCAATGTTATTAAAATCCATTCCGGGCCTGTTTAGCCGTGGTTAATTATTTTGTTCAAAACAGACGTTTCGGCAGTGCCATCGACTGCCATCATCAGTGTAAAAATCGAGACGCACTAACTTAGGGTGGTACACGTTTACACTGATGATGGTAGTCGATGGTTCTGCCGAAACGTATGTTTTTGAACAACGCAATGACCCACGGTCAAACAACCCGGGAATGGATTTTAATAACATAACACTGTGTTGATTCCAGCTTTCTCTACACGTATTGATGATCCCGTTTACTTCTTTAGCTTTAAGTACCTTTCTCATCTACGTCTAAATTTTCTTCTTCTTTTTCTTCTTTGTCACGGCTTAGACGCTTTAGTCTGTTTCGGCTCCAAACTGGTCGTACCATCTCTTGTTGAGTTTTTCCAGGCTTCTCCTCACCTGTTGACTGATACAATAAGGCTACCTTGGGAAATCTGTCACTGTCCATTCTGCTAATGTGTTGTTTCCAGCTTTCTCTACACTTATTGATGATTCCGTTTGTTTCACCAACTTTCAGTTACTCTCATCTACATCTACATTTAAAAAAATCTAAATCATCACATTCGTCGTAATTTTAGTACACATGTACAATACTTAAAACTCAAGTCTTGCTTTCACTTTTAAGGGGACGTACCTTGAAAACACAGTGTTTTCGGGCTTATGTCTGTATGAATTATTTACTTTATTTCTACATCCAAAGTAGAGATACAATTAATCCCATTAATATTTTGCAAATTACCCGGAAATGGGAAAAGAATATAACTGTAACATATCTGAATCAAAGACAAAAGTAATGGCTTTTATAAGAGATGAACCAGTTTGGACCAAAATATGCATAGACAACACATGCATAGAACAAGTAAGACATTTCAACTATCTTAGACGTAACATTACTTATGATCAAGATATAGACATACAGAAAATAAAGTGACGAATTTAACAAGAATGTGTACCGATTTGGAGAAAGTTGGAAAATAAATGTAGAAAAGGAACCCAAATAAAATTTTTTTAAACAATGTCAATACCTACACTACTTTATGGTTCTGAAACTTGGGTCATAAAGGAAAAAGATGAACAGAAAATACAAAGATTAGAAATGAAATCAGTTATTGTTAAAACAACAGAAATGAAATTCTGAGATCATTTAATAGACGAGATCATATAATAAATGAAGAGATAAGAAGTGCTTTAGATATTTTTGCAGTTAATGAAAGGATTAATGAATACAGAAGAAAATGGATTCAACACATCAATAGAATGGAAGAAAGTAGAATGCCGAAGATGGCAAAAGATTACAATTCTAGAGGCAGAAGACAAGGTGGACTGTGTAATAGGAACAGGCCGCTGAAGCCTAAAACCGTTAAGAATATGATGATGACCCTGGAAATGGAATTACGTACATTTATATGGTTTGTATGAACTTGTATACTGGTCGACTATTATATCTAAAAATTATTTTCAGCCCAATTGTGTACTCTACTTTGCGTAATTAATGTACTTTGCAGTAATGCTTTTTCATATTTTTAGTAATAACCACAACGGCCAATGTATATTTCAAGAACGATAAGAAGAGTATAAAGGTAGATAATTGTAAAGTAAAAAATGAACTCAATACCTTGCACAGAGCATGTTTCTGTTCTTCATCGAGCATACGGACGGGCTTACTCTTCGTCGACATATTTACTATTGTTCTTCCCAAACGATCTTCACGCATAATGGGACCTGCCGGCTCGCCCAAGCACTGCTTGATTACAGCACTACACTGAAACGTCAATATGAAATAATTAGTCGGAAGCAGATTCTATTGTACACCATACTCACACAAACTAGGCAATGTACGAGGGGTGTTTGATAAGTCCATGCAATGTCAAGAGGTGACGCTCGTAGTACATAGCTGACGTCATTTTTAGTTTCCCGCATATCCGCTAGGAGCGTACACCACGTTTCAGTCACATACATTCATAATTCTATTGTTGCCAATCGTTTGAATTAATAAGTATTATGGTTTAAAAAAATAATGGATTGATGAGAATTTTGTGTGGTGATGAAACATTACTTTTTGAAAGGCAAAACCGCACAGGAAACTAAATCAAGCTGGGTAAACATTATGTTGAGTCAGCTTCGTCGTCTAGAACAGTTTACAAATAGTTTGGTTATTTTCGAAGCGGTCACATGAGCAACGACAATGAACATTCCGGACGGCCTGTTCAGGTCACAACTGCAGCAAATATTTTTAAAATCCATGATATGGTGATAAATGACAGAAGATTGAAAGTGCGTAAAATCGCTAAGACAATAGGCACCTCAAATGAATGGGTGCATCATATTTTACATGAACATTTAATATGTCAAAACTGTCTGCAAGATGGGTGCCCCATTTGTTCACACTTGATCAAAAGCATGAACAAGAAACATTTCTAAGCATGGTTTGGAGCAATTTCAACATAATCGCAAAGAACTTTTGTACCGTTTTATAACAGTTGATGAAACTTGGATAAATCACTACCAACCTGAAACCAAGGATTAGTCAAAACATCGAATTGCAGTAAAAGAACTTGCTCCAAAAATAGCGAAGTCCGTTCCATCAGTAGGTGAGGTGGCGGCCACTGTCTTCTGGGATGCTCGTAGCATAATCTTAATTGACTTTCTGGAGAAGAGTAAAATGATAACTGGCATATCTGCTTGATTTTCTAAATGAGGAAATGAAGAAATAATTGACCACATTTGACGAAAAGAAGATTCTTTTTCACTAAGACAATGTACCAACTCACTCTTCTGCGGTTATGACAGCAAAATTGTTTGAATTATACTATGAAATTCTTCCGCACCCTCCCCCTACTTAGCACCTTCAGACTATAATTATCTGTTTCCAAAGTTGAAGAAGTGGCTTGCTGGAAAAAGATTTACGTGAATTGATGAGGTTATTGACGAAACATCTGCGTATTTTGAATACTCGCATGAATCATACTATATTAAGAATGGGATTGAAAAGCTTAAGCATCGTTAAGTGTATAGTTTTGAAAGAAGATTATGTTGAGTAATAAAAATAAAAAAAAAAAAATGTTTTCCGAAAAATTGTGTCTTCTTTATTTTTCCACTGACTTATCAAGTACCCCTCGTATGATTCTGATAACTAATCTAGTGTCGTCCAAAAACCAAGAGTAGAATTTATACGATATTACTTTTGCAGCATTTTCCTCAGAAACTTTGACTTATCAAAAAGTAATAAAGAGAAACTATGAGGTCTTCCACATGTGGTGCAGGTGAATATTTCTTAAGATACCGCGGACAGAGGGATTTTCTAATCTAAAATATTACATTACATCTAATCTAAAATATTATAAAATATTACATAATTTATTCTATCAAAATAATCCTTTTTGTTCAGGCACCTTATTTTTTTATTTCCCAATTTATTTTTACATTTACATTTTATGAAAAACTTATAATATCTGGAATGCTTTTAGCTATATCAATAATCTTTCAGCTAATATTTAAATTCGCAACTTTATAAACTCTTTTTACCATCTTTTACACATTTATTTATTGATTAAAATAAATTTACGGAATTGAATAATAGGCAACAATCTAATATTCAGCTTATTTGCAATAATTACATCAATTATTGTACAGCCATTTTCCGCAAATCCATATATAAAATATGTAATTACAGTACGATTATAGTTAAATTAAAAATATTAATGCTAATATTATTATATTATTATATACATGTATAATATATATATATATAATAGTATGTTTTTCTTTTTTTTATAGTTATAAAAAAAAGAAAAACATACTATTATTATTATAAATATTTATATATAAATATATATTAATATATTATATATATATAATTATATATATATATTATAGTAACAATATATATATATTATAGTAACAATATATATATATAATTATATATATAAAAATAATATATTAATATATATTTATATATAAATATTTATAATAATAATAGTATGGTTTTCTTTTTTTTATAACTATAAAAAAAAAGAAAAACATACTATTATATATATACATATATATATTATACATGAATATAATAATATAATAATATGAGTACGTCTTCAACCGGTGTCGAGTGCGCACTCACATCCGCGTACGTCGCTGTGTTTTTATAATATATACATAGATGTACTTTAGTGTCTCCTTTTAATGTTTTAACGAAGTCATAACTGACGGATTTTTTACTCTGATGATGGATTAAGTTTAATCCGAAACCCGTAAGAAGACAGAAACCAAGCGGTCACAGTGACGGATTAAGGTAAAATAATTTAATTATAATAATTGTGACGCGGATACCAGTACAATGACTTTAATCTAAAACGTCTGACAAGAATGACCAAATAAGAGGACGCTGCTGCAAACAACGACAAAGAAAAATTAATAAACAAGGGGAGGCTGTGGGCAATAATAGCAATGAAAGGGATCCCGCAACACCTCATTAGATACATTCACATTTATTATGTGGAAAAAAAATATTAATTGAAACAGGGAAACGAAGCACAACTCCTAATTCGGACGTGATCAATTGCAAAGTACGACAAGGCTGCGCTTCGGCACTCTTTTTTTATTTTACAAATATTGACGATTTCAATTTATTATATATACACGTTACAATCAAACCATTTTCTTATCCAAAACAGAAGCTATGGCTTTTTCTGTGCCAAATCATATTCGAAAAAAAATGTCATACAGGACTCGTCAATAGAACAGGTGCCAGATTTCAAGTATCTAGAGTGTAGCATCACATACCAAGACGATAAGGAGGATGACAGCATGACAGAGCCCATTTGAATAACCCAAGGCGTTCGGCATGGTTACAGCCTTCTCCTGTTTTATGTATAGGTATAGTATGCATAGACGATGACATATAAAGACATAGGAATTGGACGCCCCCAAAGGATTATACTTCGCGAAAGGATTTTATTTAAATTTTAATCTTTGCAGAAGATCCTGTGATCATCCAAGAGAATGAAAATGACCTCCAAAAGTCGTTGCTGTATCTTGCTGACATTTTGGCAGATTACAACCAAACCACTTCCATATCCAAAAAACGTTATGTTTTTTTTTTGTCTGGGGCAAATCATATTAAAACAAAGATTATCATACAGAACTCGTCAGTAGAACAGGTGCCAGATTTCAAGAATCTACAGTCACATGCCAAGACGATAAGGAGGTTGAAAGCAAAACCTCTTCCAGTCGCTTTGTGGCTGTATCATTAAACATTTAAAAAAGAAAACAAGAAAAGAGACGCAATTAAAATATTATACGTTTAATGGAGAAATTTCTGTTAGTGGTTGAAATCACAATCACAGTGGTTGAAATTCCGATCTGACGATGGGCTGTGAGGCTTGAAAGCGCTAATCGGGATAATTTTTATATAGTGGTGTGCAACTGTGATCATTCTGATTGTGAAATATTATAGTGTAATGGCCATACCTCAACTACTGTATAGTAGTGAGACTTGGATAGAAAGGCCAAAGATATATCCAGAATACAAGGAGCGGACATGAGGTTTTTGAGGCCTGTAAAGGGTTGTACCAGGAGAGATCTTATCAGAAATGATCATATTAGAATGGAGCTAGGCATAGCTGAAAGCTTAGATGAGAAAATCTCACTGTACAAAACGGAGTGGCGGTTACACGTAGAGAGAATGGATCCAATTAGAATTTCAAGAAGAGCCCTTGGCTATCATCCGAGGGGGTAAGAAGTGTAGGAAGATGGTCGCTCTGCAAGCGATGGTCTTCCATTGAGACTGGAACAGGCTACTAGCATAAGCCGTAAAGGATGACGACGTCGACGAGGATTTCAGACACAATTGGTAGATGAAACTTGCCGAGTACTTTACAATTGCTGATGACCAGGCTGTCCTGACGAACTCTGAAAGCGGCTTGCAGATGGGTGTACACGCAGTACATAGAATCCGAAAGGATTTCGTTGTACAAATTTCTAATTTCGAGATTGAAAAGCGATCATACAATAAAAATCGCCTTTTTGAAAATATATATGCTATAACGTGTCATACGTCACAAACAATGACGTACCGACCCTTCTGTCCCGTAAATGACGAATTAGCGAGGTTCTTGTGTATTAGTAAAATGTTCTACCTGGTGTCGGTCAGTGTAGTCAAATAGGTACTATTTTAAACTATTGTTATAATTGAAACGTAAACCGAACGTAGGCGTACTTACCACTTTCTGGCCGACGTCAAAGGTGTCGGGACGCTTGTGCGTCTGGTAGCCGACGACGTTGCGCACCATGGCGTCGCAGAACTCGTTCTGCGCGTACAACGTGTACGCGTCGTTGGCCATTACGTTGACGTCGTCGGGCGCCGCTTCTGTCAGATGTAAAGCGTCCGCTCGAGCCGCCGCGTGGTCGCCTCGTTTGCAGTGACACTTGCTTCTGGCCAAGATCAGCGGCAGCTCGCATCCTTCCTCGGCAAACTCAATGGCCTCCGTGTAGAACCGAACCGCTATGTATACAACACCTAATTTTATATTCAGTATAAAAATAAATAAAGGATTTAAAATTATTAAAATTAAGATCCCGACTGTTGGGCTGTGGTCTGCCATAATTACCATTATTCTGAAGCATGTTGTTTATGGCCACAGGCCATCTTCAGTGAAAAACGGTTCGTAATGCAACTGACTGGCTTCTCAGTAGCCACAGCACAGTATTAAAGGCTAAAGGCTGAGTGCCTCACTAAAAATTATAGTAATTATAGTAGGTATAGGTAATTTTAGTAGACCAGAAACCAATAGCCTTGGATCTTAATTTTAATAACTATGACCACGGCCGTGAGACCCTTAGAAAAATAATTCAGAATTATACTAGACTGTTGATCAGCCACTAATTTCTTTGTAATTAATGAGCCCTTTTTCATTGTCTCTACCACTGCCAATAACCCAAGGCAGCCACAGGTAGACGGATATCAGGCGTGGGATTCAAGCGTTCACACCATCCTCCTTCTATGGTCATCAATCTTCTGGTGCAATGATACAATGTTTAAATCGCCTCTAATATCCTCGTTGCTCTTCCGATCCTAGAGAGAACAACCTTGCGTCCCTCTTAGAAATTTCATTTCGGCTGCCTGAATCCTCAGCACGTCTCTTTTACCAAGAGTCCATGTCTCACTAGGATACAGGAATGTGGGGACAGCCACGGTTTTATCAAATTTCATTCGGGTATTCCTCCATGTTTTATTTTTCAGGTACATATAAATAGTTCCACATATACGTTCTACATAGGGTCCGATAGTTCTACATAGGGTCCGAAAAGAGGTGTGACACGAACATATGCTTTCATTGAAGAGAAATGCACCAAGCTCTCCACCCCAACTCCACTCTCACCTACACGTTGGTGCGCCCTGTTACGCCGAGCAATCCACTCCAAGGTTGTGGTAGCCAATTCCTTCGGCGGAGTGGATCGGTAAGCAAACGAGAGATGGGGGTTCTGTCAGGGCACCCTGGATATATCCTGGGTCTTGGCCTGGGAGGATGGTGCACGTCGGCAGCAGGGTGTGCATCTAGTGTGGAGGCGGAGAAAGCTATGGTGCACACATGGGCTAAGTTAGTTAGTCTACTGCGATTTGCAGAAAAAGCTAGTCAGTTGAGTTGAAAGCAACTAGGGGAAGACCAGCCCTAAATCAAATTTCCTGGTCCTCCAGGTTCGAGATTTTACAGCAGGCCAGTAACCTTCTTAAGGAAAAATATATGTACTTACAGAACAGACATACGAGCTGTTCCGAGACCGTCCTCGGAAATCAGGACTGAACTAAGAATAGATATACATATGCATAGTGCCTTGCATACCATTCTCATAGTCACCACGTCTGCAACTGTCCGCTGCTAGACCTCTGGCTGAGTTGTACTTGTAATACTGCTCTTGCTTAAGCTTACGCTCGGCCGCGGCAGCCGCTTCAACCATGTCTGCACTCTTCTAACTGCCTGCGTCACCTGAAATAACAATAAACCATCTCGGAATCTTTAATAATTTGAGAAAATTAATATCTGTTACTAAGTATGTACGAGGGTTATTCAGGAAGTAAGTTCCGTTTTACTTCCATGTTCCATAAGTAAAAGGAAGTATGGTAATGCCAAAAAAAAAATCGTGTTCGAGATAAGGGCTGATTTTGATTGTACTACCCTCAAAACATGAAGAAAAGTTATTTTTCGAAAAGTGTCTGTGTGTAGACTTTTTTCTTTGGCGGACGATAACTGCCGCAAATTCAAACAGAATCAAATAATTTTTTGCACGTGTGCCCGAATTGTAGAGGCCTCAAGGCCTATTGATTTAGGTAAAGATCGGTTAAGGGGAAGGGTAGTGTACCTGCAACGCTTTATGTTTTAACAAGAGTAAAGTACTTAGTTTTGATAAATAAAGTATCCTGAAAAGAAGGTCATAATAATCCACTGTAGAAAGGTAGATGAAATATAATAGATGAAAAGTGTAGTTGAAGTGGGAGGAGGTAATTTCCTATAAATCAAAATTTATTTGAAGGGGGAGGGAACTATTATGTGTAATTTTTTTATGTGTACTACGTTATCGACAACAAATAAGTAGTTTGTTTTTAAAATTCCTTCCCGGGCTGTTTGGCCGTGGCCCAATGCTTTCTGCAAACCATTAGGGCAGAACTGTTCTGGCAGTGCCATCGACTGCCATCATCAGTGAAAATCTAGTGCGCTAACGTGAGGTGGTATACGTTAGTTACCACAGTACTATGGTTAAGGCTGAAGCAAGAAGTAGTTTCTATGGAAATATTTCATTTCAAAAATGATTTTAAATATGAATCTTAGAACATGGAAGTCATGTGTGGTTCTCCATACCGATATTTTAAATATTGCTGCGGTATCGATGCTGTCACTAAATATTTTCATTTCCGTGACTTCCAGTTCTTCCACCATCATTCTCTTGTTCAGAGTCAGACACTCGGCTGCATAAAGTGCTTCTGGACGAATTACTGTTGAATAATCCCTGAATTTGGCATTAATGGATATTGATTTCTTGTTATATGTATACTTGGTTATACTTGGTTAAATGAATATAACCAAGGACACAATAACAAGTGTAAACATATCTCTGGCTATGTTTATTACAATTACATTTTTTTATAGTAGTTTGAGAGTTACAAAAACTAATTTGTTGGTTATCAAAATTGTTTCCAAAAATTCTATAGACTAAAGTAAAGTTACAACAAAAATGCAGCAAAGTTTTAATCTGTAATATTCTTTCAAACTACATACAGGAGGGAACCAACGAAACTAACTTTTACTAGTTTTGTAGATACAACGTTGTTTGTTTGTTCTCTTGAAAGAGAACGTCAAGTTAAAAGCAGTGAAACAACGAGCAGTATAATCACCCGGTGACGCTTTCTACACCATATTTCACAGTTACACCGGAATAGAGTAGTTTATTAGATTAAGCCAGCCCGTTGTGTCTGACTGTTATTGCCTTGTTTCATTTTATTTTGCTTAACAAACTATAATTTACAACAACGGTGAAGTAATGTACGAGATTCAGTTGAAAAGTTCGCGGAGCAACAACTAAGCGATAAAACTAAACTTTTTCGCGTGCTGCAAGATTTGTATTCTATGTAAACTCCTATTAATTTCCAAATCTATCTATCAATTTATTGATTCTTTAGAAGCTGTTTAAAATTGACGTGTCCTAAGAAAACATCGTGTCCTGAAGCTGATGCGTGTTCTGAAAAACGGACAAAATCAAACATCGTGGTGTGTATTTTCTTTGTTAAAAATTGTTTAGCGCCAACGAAAATTCAGACAGAAATTGTAAATGTGTCAGGAAATGCTGCGTCTTCAAAACCAACGGTAGTAGGCACTTGAGTTTAAACGCGGTAGTACGAGCATTGGAGATGACCCCCCCTCCAGCAATGGACGCCAAAAATGCGACAATTTCAGATGTGACAGCCATCTTGCACAACGCTTTTTCACACCAAGTTCTTGAGGTGAAGTATGATGCACACGCTCATATGAGATGCCTATGAATTCAGCAACGTCATCCACTCCTCAATCTGCGGTTTCCGGACATTCTACGAAATTTTTTCAATAATGTCATTTTTTAGTAGGATACGCAGGCTTTCACGGTCGGTGTCACTATAATTATTTAAAACTTCCGGGCTGAAAGGCCGTGGTCGAATGCTTGTTGTAATGGTGCTAGACGTTTCGGCCACACCACCGGTGGCCATCTTCAGTAGCAAAGAAAAGAAAAGTTCGTGAGATGGAATGCCGAACCGGTTTCACTGGGCGAATTGTTCGGCATTCCATCTCACGAACTTTTCTTTTCTTTGCTACTGAAGATGGCCACCGGTGGTGTGGCCGATGGTGTGGTCGAGCACCATTACAACAAGCATTCGACCACGGCCCGTCAGCCCGGAAGTTTTAAGTAATTATAATGTCATTTTTTGTTCCACATTTTGGACGTCCACTGCTGGGATCGTCTTCAGTGCTTGTACGACCACGTTTAAACTCGAGTGTGCCCTGTTTGCCGTTGTTTCTGAAGACGCAGCATCTTCTTCTATCACATTTACAATTTCGTTTTGATTTTCCATTGGCGCTAAAACGTTTTAACAGACGCGATACATCACAACACGATATACGATTTTGTGCATTTTAAAAACACGCGTGACTGGAAAATTTCAAACAGCTGATAAAGAGCTAATAAATTGATACATATATCTGAAAATTAACAGGTGTTCACGCGAAATATACGTTTTGCAGCACACGAAATATTTTAGTTTTACCAATGAGCTATAGATGTCGCTGCGCGAACTTTTCAACTGACCCTCGTATAACGTTGTTTGTTTGTTTGTTCTACTGAAAGAGAACTTCAAGTAGAAAGCAGTGAAACAACCAGCAGTATAATCACCCGGTGATGCTTTCTGCACCATATTTCACAGTTACACCGGAATAGAGTAGTTTATTAGATTAAGCCAGCCCGTTGTGTCTGACTGTTATTGCCTTGTTCCATTTTGTTTTGCTTAACAAACTATAATTTACAACAACGGTGAAGTAATTCATGTTAGTTATTACGATATGATGTCAACTTCGTTAAGAAAACCCGGAAATTATAATAGTGATTGTTGAATTTTTTTAAAGCAAGTAATATATGTATATATAGGGTGATTCAAAATTGCATGGCAATCTCTCGGGACCTGATTCTATAGCTAAAAATAACAAACAAATTTCATATGGTTTGTTAGCGAGTTACGGCTCGCGAACCAGTTCGCCCTGATTTCTCTTCCCACGGTAAAATAACGCCATCCTGAAATTCTTGAGGTATAGAACGAAGGATAAATTTGATGGTTTCTTATTGTTTTTGACTTGAAAAATTGAATAAAAGTAGTTCCAGAGCTCTATCTTAATTAGCTTCTATGAAAAACTGTAAAACACAGAACATCTAAAAACACACTTTTTTAAATTTTTGATAAAATAACTTCGTTAATTTGCCAATAAACAAATACAATTTTCTAACTAACGCTGTAGAGAATTTAATTATGAGAAAATTTATGTCTACAAAGTCTATTAAAAGCAAATACAAATTTGAAAAATTCGAGTTTAATTAAAAACAAAACAGACCAAAATGCTCCAGAAAAGTGTTACAATTTTAAACAGAACAAAGGGTTTAGTAAACGTTTCACAACAAATGTAATTGTAAACAAATTAAAAACTTATATTATTGAATTCAATATAAATATTTTAATGATCTTTCTACAGATATTGGGTTCTTTATTTTTATTTAAATTTTCTGTTTTCTAGCATGAATTGATAACTTAAATCTCAGGGCTGCAGTATATAAAAAATATGTAGACTTTTTAGAACCAATTATTACTTAATGTATTGTTTTTGTTTCATACAAACTTATAAAAAAAAATTATTTTTTCTATAATTGATTACAGTTTCAAATTTTCCCTACTATAGAGCAGCAATGGCTGTACTTTAAGCAACAAGAAATCTTACGCCTCAGTGTCTTGCCTGTGACGCTAGTTGGATTGATTCACTGAACTATTAAAAAATCACGAGTTTTCACTTGCATCTAGTTAAATTTTACACATAAATAATATTTTTAACGTTATAAGTTTGTATTTGTGTGTTTTTTTTCTTTTTAAAACAGTTTACGTCTATAACGCACAGAACGTGGGTTAATTTGTGTGTGTGTTCATAATTTCCCCTTTGGTTTAACTGTGAACTTTAATAGGTTATTCTTCTTTTGTATTATTTGAATTACTAATACAAAATATTACCTGAAAGGTGTACAACACTTTCATTTACTATTATTTTAATTTCTTCTTTATTTTTTTTCTTCACGTCCTATTCCTATTCATATGTATTGCGTTTCGCAAGTTATTATTACTTGGTTTATTCTCGCACTCTCTATTTACCGTTAAGTTACAAAATTTACTTTTAATTGTTACCGTATTCTACACTCCTACTTAGTGGGCAGAGTGTTTCAAGTCAAGTACTCGGATGCTACTCCTGCTCTATTACCAGTGGGGTCAGGTGTTCTGCAGGGTAGTGTCCTGGGTCCTCTGCTCTACCTCCTGTTCACCTCGGACTTACCGTCAGCAAGTGAAACCACTGTTGTTACCTACGCCGATGACATAGTAATCCTAGCAACACACTCCGACCTCTCAATAGCATCTCTTATACTACAAGAATCATTGAACACCGTTCAGTTATGGCTTGATAAATGGCGCACAAAAATCAATTCGTCCAAGTCAGTACACGTTACCTTCACCACACGTAAGTCAAACTGCCATCCAGTAACAATTAACGGTCAATCAATACCGCAAGCTGAAAGTGCTAAGTACCTTGGGATGCATCTGGACAGGAGACTAACGTGGAAAAAAACATATAACATCAAAGAAGTTTGAACTTAATCACAAGGTCAGAAATCTCTACTGGCTGATAGGCAGAAAAATCACGGTTAAGTCTCGTCAACAAACTGTTAATCTCTAAAGCAGTTCTTAAACTGGTATGGACTTTTGGTATTCAACTTTGGGGTACTGCTAGCACAAGTAATATTGAGATTATCCAGTGCTTTCAGTCCAAAACTTTAAGATCAATAGTCGACGCTCCATGGTTTATCTCCAACAACTCTATACACCGCGACCTCAAAGTTCCAACCGTGAGAGAAGAAATCATGCGCCTCTGCAGGACTCACATCTCCAAATTAGAAAAGCATCCAAACCACCTGGCAGTTAATTTGTTAGACAACAGTCAAGATATTTGTAGACTAAAAAGGCACAAACTGTTAGACTTACCATTCAGGTTTAACTAATTGTATTCTCTGTATTGTAATGTCTGTAATATCTTTGATGTTTTGTATTCGTGTCAACATTAAGTGTTAATGTCGACCAGTATATGTGCCTTATGGGCTCAGTGTTTAACATTTAAACTTATTGTATCATGCCAGCAGCAAGTAGAAGTGATTTTTGTTCATTTGTTAACATGTTTTTGTCATTTAGTTTTGTAACTTGTGTATCTCTTTAATCTATTAACAAAAACAAGAAGAGCTGTCAATGGTCAGCTCTTCATAATCCTGTATGTGTGTTGTCAGCCAATTTGTTCAATATTCGCTTATTCTAACAGCTTACAAATCTTCAATAAATTGAAAAAAATAACTTTAATTACCTCACTTCTTGAAGATACGTCTGAACTTGGTGATGGTCAAATTAAAGTGACGCTTACTTTAGAAGCGCGTCTATTTCTGTCGTCCCGGAAGTAGAACCTTCATGTTTTTCCGTGCAAACACTTTTTATTATCTCGCACATATAGCAATTAATATGGTGCTTGCTTTACTAAATACAAAATAATCTCACTGAATGTTGCATACTTATAGTCTTTTTACTTTTAATTTTCACATATTTAGTGATTTATCAATTTGTTATAATACAAACTTTTGTTCATAAACTGTAGGTAAACTTGATTAGTTATCCACGAATAGTTTATTTTTGTTCTATGTTTTTTCCATCAAAATACAACTTGTATTTAAACTAATTCTATATTATTTAAAACAATTTCTTACTAATTTCAACTGATTAATGAGTTTTATAAATAATTATAATATTTCGTAGGTTTTAATTAGTTTTTTTACACATAAAATGTCCAAAAACAGCGAAAACTTGGTCCTAGGCCTTTCACATATATTGAAGAGGCCTTTTTCAATTTTACTAATATGTAGACCTTAATAAATTATGTTGCATTTCACAACAGTACAATATATAAGTACAGTGTGTCTTATAATGCAAGCAACAACGTTGTAAATAAGTTGCATTTGCATGAAATTCTAGCGTCGCTTTTGTCGTCGTTTTATCAGATTTAAGAAGTATTAATAATGAATAATAGCATCAGTATTACACCAGCAGTGTCTTAAATTTGGGATTAATTACTACCATTAATTGCACTGTTGTTGCTTATTAAAAGGACACGTTCAATGGATGCTACAGAGAGTTGCAAAATTCAAATAATTATTACTGATGTAAAATTTAGTATCAAGTTTTTCGTGGAACCCGTACGGGCCAAAATTGTTATAAATGGTACTGTCATGGAACAGGTTAGCAATTTTGAATACCTGGGCTACAGTGTGTATTATAATGCAAGCAGCGACGTTGTGAATAAATTGCATAAGTTCAACCTTATATGCGGGACCATTAGGCGAACCGTTAAGTGAGCAAGTAAAGGAACACGCCTAAATTTCTATAAGGTGACGGCTCTTCCCACACTTCTATATGGATTTGAGAATTTTAGTTTAACGAAAAGCCAGCCAGTCGCATCCAAGCGGCTGAAATGAGATTTCGCAGGCACGTGCCAGGGTATACTCTCCATGATCAAAGAAGAAACACAGATATACGTCAGGAACTGAATATTATGACTATACTCGATAGGATCGCCTAGTATCGGCTGAATTGGTGGGAACATCTTTGCCGAATGGATGACTACCGCATCCCAGAACAATTATGGAACTATAAATCAAGGGGACGAAGAAGTGTGGGTTGTCAGAGGAAGCGCTGGAGTGACCAGGTCTAATCTTTGCCTATTTAACACCAAACAAATCATCCTTGGTTTAATCCTTAAAGGTGATGATAATGAGAGTATATAAGAAAAAGATTAAATGAATACCTTGAACTCGTTGAATGAATATATTGAGTTATTTTCATATGTTGATTTAGACCGTGAAAATATTTTAACTTGCACTAAAATATTACAAGATTTTTAAAATATTACATTTCACGTTTGATGTTTGAATTCGCTGGATTGTCGACACAACTTTCGCTGTCCGGCACAGTTTTATTCGAACCAAATTTTAAAGAGTCTACGTATGCTATTGCAAATATCAACAAATTTACCGCTTGTAAAATTCGAAAGGTGTAACTTAATTTCCTAGGTTTTCGCTAATCTAATTGTTCAGCGTTGCCACTTAATTGCGTTCACATGTTGTTGCTTACGTAATCAATGACTACATTTAAATGTCTCACACAGCATCATCTGACAGTTTGTCACCTTCTCAATAACTTTCTTATCGGACCACCTCGGTCGTAGTAACTGTACATCGACAGGATGACTTATGTTCTGTATGATTTATACCCTTCCGTGCCAACTTGCCATTGGCTCTGACCCCTTCCTTCTGGCGTTACAACCCAGTGTGGGTTTTAGCCTACTCAATGACTTTCTTCCATTCCGTCCTGTCATTACATATACGTCTCCATCCCCCCCCCCCACGTTCATACATCTCAGATCCACGTCATCCAACCATCTCTTTCTTGGAGGGGTGGGGGAGACTGCTTCAGTTCATTGTCCTTGTGGGCTGAAGCTAGAACTGTGCCGGTGATTTCACCTCCAATGTGTTTTATGAGTATACTGCATGTATAATTTGTTGTTGATAAGTAGAATTGTATGAAAATCCAAAATTAGAGCGCACATACTGATCAATAAAAAAACTGTTATTTCTCGTCTAATATTTTATTAAATCTGTTCCTTCTTTGTACATTCCCAAAAAAAAACCTACACACGTCGCATGGCGCCGATGTTTTTCAGTAGGTTTTTTTCTTTTTGATTAGTAACGGTTTTAAGAAAACCTCTCTTTTTAGACTATCATTTCCTTTTACTGGCGTTATAACCTAGCGTGGGTTTCAGCCTACTTAATGACTTCCTTCCATTCCGACCTCTAATTACACACCCGTATCCATCCCATCACGTTCATACATCTCAAATCACAATCCACGTGTTCCAGCCATCCCTTTCTGGGTCTGTCTCTAATTCTTCTTCCTACCCGTCTCCAATCTGCAATACTCCTTAGCCATTCTTCTGTCATCCATTCGTCTTACGTGGATGACACTCCTTCACCACTCAAGCCCCCTACTCTTAATAAACAGGAATATATTTCGACAAAACAAATGTCAGGCATAGTAATAAACGGAACACACAAACAGTTATCTGGAGCAAGGTTTGTATATTTAAAGACAAAAAATTTTTATAAGCTTTGTAGTTCACAATATTTATTTTTAATTTAAAATCGTCTCTGAATCAGGTTGATCTGATCTTAAAAGAAATGTCAATTTGTTACTTGAAATGTTGATTCCGTGGGTTGATACGTCATCAGCCAGTCCTGTGAATCGCCGCAATTCTGCACCTCGGATCGTCACCTCCTTTCTGCAACTTCCGCTTCGCTGGGGCTCCTCTCGTACGCGCGCACGCCGTCACACCCGTACTCAGTCTAACCTAAATCTCAGGGCACAATTGGGTTACAATATAATCTCATTTAATTTTTGGTGCGTTGAGCATGCACCTTCCCGCACGCTTGAGGTGTCCTCGCGATCAAAAAAGGAATATCCCGGGTGGATACACCTTCCCTAAGCGGAAATCTTCCACTCACGCGGAAACTAGCACTATTGAATAGCTTAATATTATTTATAATGAGTTCGTCTCCTTCAAGTTAACAGCAACGGGTAACTCGTCGCCAATTTAACCCTTATTACTCTTTCAAAAACACGTTTCTGCACGAGTAACTCGCGCAGAGACTACGTTTGAAAACTTCGAGCTGCAGGATAGAACTAACTTGATATTCGCCGGCGGAGACCTAATCTTAGTGGAAAATTGGGACCGCTGATTGGACGAAACAGCTTATCATGAAATTGATGGCTACAACAGATAGATGCTTACTTGCAACGAATTGCTGATTTTTGCATCAGCAGGAATAAATTTTATCTATGAGCTATTCATCAAAATACGATTTACACGCGCACTCGCGCACTCGCACCATTTTCACGCACATGACATAATCACAATATAAATAAGGGCGTTTTAATACAAATAGTCTTTTTCCCAATCCTTATATTAATCCATACATCTAATTTACATAAGTGAACAGAAATCAAATATTATCATGTCTATAACGTCACAACCTGTTTCAAAAGCATGTAGTCCTGGCTACATCTCCCCATTACTGCAATGTTCTATTGCAATATCGGCATCCTGAATCACTTGGTGCAGTTCATGGTTTATTCGAATCCTTCAATAGTCATATTCAGTTTGTAGAGGTTTAAAAACTTTTTGCAAGAATTTTCGTTCAAATATAAGAACATTTATATAAGAATAAGATAACATTTAAGATAAAGTAAGGGATGATCAAATTTAGAAGAATAGGGGAAGAGAGAAGAATCCTGAAGTTAGTAGAAAATAGGAAAAGGAATTGGTTAGGTTAGGTTATTGTTTAAGAAGAGACTGCTCGCTTACAACTGTCATGCAGGGTGACATAGAGGGCGTAGAAGAATGAAGTTAATAGATAGCATTAAAATCAGAGGGTGTTACGAAGAAACGAAAAGACTGGCGTGTGATAGGATAGCCTGGAGACCTGGATACCATTCTAAGACCTGCCTTAGGGCAGAACGCCAAATAATAATATAAGAATATAAGAACATTAGATGTCGCTCGTCTGTGCTGGTTAATGCCCAAGCCTCGCATCCGTATGTTACTACCAGTCCTATAAGACTTTTGTATATGTCAGCTTAAGTTCTTTGCTTAACATCCTGGATTTGAAAATCTTTTCTTAGGAGTAACAACACCTGTTGCCACTTACAATGCGGAACTTTATTTCATTGCTGCAAGAGTTGCTGTGGGTAATTTGTGTACCTAAGTACAAAACTGTTGAAAACGTTCAAACGTATAATTGCCAAATTATAGGTATTGTCCGGTTGTTTGTGACATTCCGATAAAGTTCCATTTAATGGAATGGTAGAGTAATGCAATGTGTAAGTAATATTTAAAGTATGAAGTAATGTGATTTTAATATTTAACGACCTCAGCTAAGTGAATTAATCTGATGATGGAACTATGTCCTGAAACGCGACATTTTAAATAAAATAAGTCACACGAAGGATCTGAGGTAATTTATTAAGTTATAGATCACGATATGTGTAAAAACACACCTAATCTGTGTATCGTATCGTCAAACGAGTTAATTCTTTCAGAGTAGCCTTAAACGATATGAACCGACGCTTTTATTGAAGACCATATGTTGGAAACATGGAACTGGAATTCGTTTACGAAACTCAGACTTCTTAAAACTCCGTCGTAATTACATGTTAAATTGCAGCCTCCTTCTTTAGACGCATCAGTAATCGTCATCAATCTTATTCTCTAGTTCTCTTTGACAGTTCCACAGTTTAATTACAGTTCTCTTCACCGCTCGCACGTTTGACGGCAACGCTGAAACAAACCAATCAATCACAGAAACGTGACGCTGTTACAAGCGTCCTCTTGTTATGAAATATCAGATTTATAAAACAAATCTAATCCGTCATAAATTGTTTAATTTCAAAAGTACTCTTTGACGTTGTGTCTCTTACTCCTGTCTTCAGTCTACTTTGAACCTGTGTTTTTCTCTCCCCTACCCTGGACTCCTTCCATTTTTAACACTTCTGCCCGAAGCATCTTTAAATTGCTTCTTCTGCGTGTATATTATTTTTTCCAAATCCTTTTGGACTTCTTTAATACAACTTGATGTTGACTTCTTCCCCCCTAGATAACTTCTTCCCCCCTAGATATTTGAAGATCTGCTTTGTTGACCCTCTATTCTATAGAAACTTCGTATTGTCGTTTCTATATAAATGTCCAAAAAATAATAGTCTTCTTTTCTTCATTGTTTCTGTTATATTTTCTATACTTTGGTATATTTCATAATTACTTCTTAATTTCAAATCTTCTGAAATTTTTCGTGGGCCTGATATTTTCCTAATAATTCGTCTTTCCAATATTTCTAGTTTTCTAAATTATAATTCAATGCTAGACATTCACTTGACATTCTTGGCTTCACTACTGTACTGTAATATCTTACACTCGCATTTGTAGATATGCACTTTTTATTGTAAACACCTTTAGTTATACCATATGCCCTTTCCATCTTATGAATCCTTTCTTCTATAGCAGATTTTTTAAAACCATTTTCTTGAATTATTTCTCCGAGATACTTAAGTTTTCGAACCTTCACTATTCGACCAATATCTGTTAGCAGGAATTTTGGCGGATTTCTGATGTTCCTGAGAAATTTGTTTTATTCTGCAGAAATTCTTAAGCCTGTTCTACTGGCTATGTCCTCTAAAAAATTTAATTGTATTACTTTTTAAAGTAAAGAATTCAAATTAAAGTGCCTAAAAAGAAGTGTATTATTATTATTATTAATATTATTTTTTTTTTTTTTTTTTTTTTTTTTAATAGAGTGCTGTCTTTTTACTATGTATACTGTTTAAAGATTTACATTCAGAAAGTTCGTTTTAACTTGAAGCTTAAGATTTAATTTAAATCTTGTATTAACAACTTTAGTGGAGCACGGCCCATTAGCTGAGATTGTTTTTAACAATGTTGGCGTCGGCCGTAAAAGCCTTAGAAATAAATTATTACATATATAGAATGAGTATAGAAATATCGGTATGGAGAACCATACGTGACTTCCATGTTCTAAGATTTATATTTAAAATCATTTCGAAATGAAATATTTCCAAAGAATACTTCTTTCTTCACCCTTAAACCACAGTACTGTGATCACTTACGTACAGCACCTCACGTTCCCGCACTCGATTTTCACTGATGATAGCAGTCGATGACAATGCCGAAATGTCTGGTCAATTCTGGTCGACCACGGCCGAATAGCCCGGAAAGGAATTTTAACAACAGTAACGTATACTACCTCACGTTAGCACACGCGATTTTCACTGATGATTGAAGTCGATGGCTTTCTCGAAACGTCTGGTTTTGCAGAAACCATTGGACCACGGCCAAACAGCCTGAAAAAGAATTTTATCAACAAACTATTTCCTTGTTACCGATAACGTAGTACACGTATAAAAAATTATCCCCTCCCTCTTCAACTATAATTTTTATTTATAGGAAATTACCCCGTTACCCTTCAACTACCCTTTTACTTATAGATATTTCATCTACCTTCCTACAGTGCATTATTTTGACTTTCTTTTCAGGATACTTTATTTATCGAATTTAAGAATTTAACTCCTGTTAAAACATAAAATGTTTCAGGTAAACTACCCGTTCACCTTAACCGATCTTCACCAAAATCAAACAACCTTGAGCCGTCTACAACTGAGGCACATATGGAAAAAATTGTTTGATTCTGTTTGACTTTACGGCAGTTATCGATCGCCATAAAAAAAAAATTACTCTTGTAAAACATAAAACGGTGCCGGTAAACTACACTTTCCCCTGAAACGATCTTCACCACAATCAATACGCCTCAAATTCTCTACAACTCGGGCACATATGCAAACAATTATTTGATTCTGTTTGAATTTGCGACAGTTATCGTTTCCCATAGAAAAACATTCTACACACACTTTTCAGAAAATGATTTTTCTTCATGTTTTGAGGGTAGTACAATCAGAATCAGCCCTTATCTCGAACACGATTTTTTTTCGCCATCAGCATACTTCCATTTTCTTGTGGAACATGGAAGTAAAAACGTACAATTGATACACATAAAAAAATCAAGTTTTGCAGTGGTAAGCAATGGCTCCATGGAGCATGTACAGACAGAAATGAAAATAAAACAGTTGCAATAAATACACTCTACTGATAGCTTCATAACGATTGTCATTAGATTTAGGAACGATACAAACAAATTGTAAAACGGCTGCATTTCTGTTCGGTGCGTTGTGATTTCCCACGGGATACAACTGTTTGACCTCCTGTCTGACTGTCTACAATTCAAGTTGTTCATTGCTCCATTTTTATCTGTCTGTAATTATGTCCGTTATCGCTTTAATTCCCAATAGAGGCATTAATCGTTGGATGTGTGATTTTATCTTCCTCCATGTTACACAAGTGGTTCCACGCATTTGTGTTTATTTAAGGTCTGTTGCAATTCTTGTTTTGCATAAAGAAGTAGTTTATTTACTACAATACTATGTGAAAATTTCCATTTATTTTTAATGTTTCTTCTTCCTATTCTAAATACAATGTAAGTTTAAGTCAAACCTTTTTTGTAATTATATGGAAATATCCATTGTCAAATTGCCTAAAAACAGTTTTGAGTTGTCTGTCAGTATATACTGTCTATGTTGATCGCATACATAGTGTCCAAATAAATGAACAGATACTTTTTCAATTTAATAAATGTGTGAGACAAGGGTTCTCTATTCAACCGACACTTATTAATATCTACATGGACGACATATTTTGGCGATGGCCAGCTAAAGTTGAATCGGGAATATCGTTTCAGCGAAATATTCACGTAAATTCATTGTTTTATGCAGATGACACGATAATGATACGGAAAACAGAAGACCAGTTACAGTGGACGATATTTACGTTAAGTGGCATCAGACAACACTATGTGTTACAGATGTCTGCTACAAAATCTAAAACGATGGGATTTCAGGGCAGGTGTCATATAAGAACTAAGATAGTCGTGAATAATCAGATTTTGAATAAGGTTAATCATTTTAATTATCTGGGCTGTAATATCTCGTATGGAACTGATATTGGTTGGGATAGTAAACTGACAAAATTTAGACGCATCTGTGGAACGATTCATGGGCACCTGAAAAATAAAACACAGAAGGATACCCGAATACAATTTTATAAAACTGTGGCTGTCCCCACATTCCTGTATGCTAGTGAGACATGGACTCCTGCTAAAAGGGATGTGCAGAGGATTCAGGAATCCAAAATTCAATTTCTAAGAGGTTATATTAAAAAATAAAACGATAAAATAGTATTAGTGATTTTCACTCGTCATTTATTAAAAATTATAATCCATGACAGCTGTTTCGGCAGCACAGTGCCTTCATCAGATGGTGTAAGCTGACTTCAGATGGTCAGCTTACACCATCTGATGAAGGCACTGTGCTGCCGAAACAGCTGTCATGGATTATAATTTTTAATAAATGACGAGTGAAAATCACTAATACTATTTTATTGTTTTATTTTTTAATATAATTTACAATGGATTTTCACCAAGTAAAGGCATCAAGCATTAATTATTTGAAAGATGCTACAACTAGCATGTTGGACTTGTGGAATTTCTAAGAGGGAAATTTATTTTGGATCGGAAAAGGAACAAGGATATTAGACGCGATTTAAACATTGTATCATTGCACCAGAGGATTGAAGACCACAGAAGGAGATGGTGTGAGCAATTGAACCGCATGCCTGACTACCTGTGGCTGCCTTCGTTTATCAATCACCCTACTGGGAAGAGAGATGTCGGTAGACCGAGGAGGAGATGGGTTTCGGAACAGGTCTAAGGCCTAGTCCTTGGAGTGGTGGTAATGATGATGATGAAGTATTCTTCTTCATGTATAATATTAAAATATTGTTAAAATCTTTCTGCTTTTATCAGATCATTATTGACGGGATTCGTCCGCTTGTCTGTCACATTGGAATCACTTCCAATATAAATCCATTTTGATTTATACATTTTACTGGGCTTAGGTTGTTTATTGGCCGCAAATCCCCGTTTCACAAACGTTTGTTGATTTTATTCCTAACGGACCGATTGGTAACTGGCGAAATAATATGGTAGGTGAAAATGTCTATAGACACTAGGAACCCCGTAGTTCCTAGTAGTGTGGGCCTCTATGTTTTTATCAGATCATTATTGACGGGATTCGTCCGCCTGTCTGTCACATTGGAATCGCTTCCAATATAAATCCATTTTGATTTATACATTTTACTGGGCTTAGGTTGTTTACTGGCCCTAAATGCCCGTTTCACAAACGTTTGTTGATTTTATTCCTACCGCACCGATTGGTAACTGGCGAAATAATATGGTAGGTGAAAATCTCTATAGACACTAGGAACCCCGTAGTTCCTAGTAGTGTGGGACTCTATGCTTTTATCAGATCATTATTGACGGGATTCGTCCGCTTGTCTGTCACATTGGAATCGCTTCCAATATAAATCCATTTTGATTTATACATTTTACTGGGCTTAGGTTGTTTACTGGCCCTAAATGCCCGTTTCACAAACGTTTGTTGATTTTATTCCTAACGCACCGATTGGTAACTGGCGAAATAATATGGTAGGTGAAAATCTCTATAGACACTAGGAACCCCGTAGTTCCTAATAGTGTGGGACTCTAACCCACTAAAAACACCTCCCTTAATGCTACAACTGAGCAACCTCATCCAGCAGCTTCAGGACAGTACAGGTACTGCCATAACTTTGTAGAACTTTAACTTTGTATCTCGACGTACCTTGTTTCTAAAAACACTTTTGATTGTTGCACATATCGTTTGGATCTTACCTAACTTAACATCATTCTCATAATTTCTATCACAGCCAATGTCGTTTCCTGAATAATTAAACTAACTCACCTGTTCTAATCATTAATTTTGTTCTTATTAGATCTTTACCTCGAAACGCCATTACCTTTGTTGACACAATTTTTAAAACACTAAATATTGGACTGCAAGCCAGTTTACATATCTTGGTACTATAGTCAATGATCAATGTATAACGTCTCTCCTGTTAAGACATTATAACATAGGGAACCAGTTTAATTGTTTGCTGTTAATTAAACTAGCTGCCGTAGTTAGTAAAAATTACTTACCAACAAATTATGACAATGTATATATCACGAATTTGTCCAAGGTTACATAAATTTATTCACTCTCTGGATATTAGCGAAAACATCTCTTTATTATTGTATCTTAACTACGAATATAAACATAATAGCTTTAATGGTCATCTTTTGTTTTTACTTTACTTTTAAAGGAAAATTCTTATAGATTCTGCATCAAATACTCTTTAAATTGTTACTCTTAGTATCTCAAGATCATACAGCTGTGTATTACTTTGTTTACCACGGATCCGGGTTCTAATTTTATAATATTCTAACATACTTTGACATCATCCAAACTATTTGAAGAATAGTCTGATATAATTTCATATAACCTTTAAGCATCATGAGGTTATTACTATAGCATTACAGAAACTACAAACATTAATATGCTAATATTTATGTGATCTAAAGTCTTTACAAGAAACTTTACTGTTCTTTTGTTGACGTTGTTAAAAACAATATATGCACAGAAGTTATGGTTTAGTGTCACCTGAGTATAACGTGAGTCTGCGGCTGGCGGTTGAGATGATCCTCTTCAGTAGGTCTTCCTGGATGTAGTTCGTTGTCCATCTGGATCCTCCATTTATTTGATTGTTTCTGTATTGTGGTCTAGGTCATGCGCTGGGATTCTGCTACTGGGAGTTCGTACAGTTGTTGTCGTAACTTCTCTTCTGGCGTTGGTGTTCACTTTTCACATTTAATTTTTTTTTAAAACAGCACTGATGTTACCTTTTACATGGTATGGAACATATCTTACCACTTGCTTTTCATAAAGAGATGTGTCGGCTAAGTTTTTATTTATTAATAATATTTTCACAACATCTGAACAACATTACTAGTTTTTAAGCTTCATTTCGCTCTCGCTACATGTGGATTAATTAAAAGAGAAGCACTAACTTCTTGTTACATCGGTTTTAGCGACATAAACGTAAGTTTAACTTCACGACACATTTTCGAGCTGCTTACATGTCAGAGATTCTAGGTCGACTGGCGTTAGTTTAGCGGCAGGGAGTATGGAAGCGGTCGCAGTTTACACGCTGAGAGAAAAGTAGTTCGTTACTTTATTATTATTAATTGTCCATTAATTAACTACTATAAATTATCCTACCTTTTCTTAGTTAGGAGTTACGTATTTCATTTATTATTATTACGTCTTTTATTTAAATATAAGGATTATTAGTTTTTCGCTTAATAACATTGTACTTTGTATGTTCGTACTAGCCTTTTTACAGGTTGATACAGGTATCTGGGTACAGAGGGAGGGTGGATTATACTCTCACTTGTTATAAGGACAAAAAAAATTAATTTGTGCTATTTAAATTGTCTTTAAATCGTCACAAATGGGACCACTCTCAAAGAATATAGAGCAGAATTGAAAAGGCAAGAGCAGTGTACACTAGAATGAGCATTTTATTCAAAACTTACAATTTAACAATAAACACAAAGATAAAACTTCTACGCTGCTACGTATTCTTGCTCCTCTTCTACGGTGTAGAGTCTTGGACTTTGACTTAAGCCACAACTAAAAAATTTGAATCTTTCAAAATGTGGCTTTACCGTAGAATGCTGAGCATTTCATGGACGGCGCATATAACTATTGTTGAAGTTCTTAGAAAGATGAAAAAAGATAGGGAAGTTATTATCACAGCGAAGATGAGAAAGCTTTAGTATCTGGGACATCTCATGAGAAATGAACAGAGATTTTACGTATTGCAGTGGATGCTACAGAGAAAAGGACTTGGAAAGAGAGGAGTTGGGCGACCGAGAATATCATGGCTGAGAAATTTAAGAACCTGGTTTGGCATGAATACAACTGACTTATTCATGCAGAAAATTAAAATAGTCTGTATGATAACGGATAGGAACTATCAGAAGAAGACATATTGGATACACTCAAAGAACACATTTTATACAGCACAGCTTATCATCATAGCACCGATATAATCAACAAAAGCCAACAACAAACAGCATATATTTGCAATTGTGAAACGTTAGATAATTCTAAGAGCCATTGAATATTTCCACATTCTCTTACTAAAGTTTTAAAAATAATATGTTATAACAGCATTTCATAATGAAATGCAATGTATTTGACTGATTCGTTTTTTACGTCAAATCGTTTCTGGCTTCAGTCAAAATTTCACTTACAAACGAATCCTGCCGTGGGAGTTCAGTAACAGTATGCCAGCGCGAGAAGATTGATGAGCGAATCACTTGTTTGCTGAAGCTAATTTGACAGACGGAAGCTACCCGTGAAACGAGTTTTGACAACTTTCCGTCAAGTTTGTTTTCATGGAAACGAAATTACAAACCGTTTTGGTGCCGTTACACGATTGTTGAAAACTAAGTAACCCCCCCCCCCCAAACAAGCAAGAATAGGAAAATTACAAATACAAGTTTTGATGATGTTACAAGGCATCATTTAACTACGTAATAAGAATATTAATACCATTATTTTTTTTTTTTATATACGGGGAAAATGCTTTATGCACCGTCAGAGGAGACCGTGTTTCCGCTGTTGTGTGTGACTCTTACCAACTAAAAAACCCACCTCTAACTCAGGCAGTCATGTAAACGCTAATTCAAAAGACAAAATATACGCTGATGAAGAAGAATGCCCGAGAATAAATAGTCCCAAAAATTAAAGTCAATGTCAGTGAATTTGAGTGGGTAGATCGTTTTAAATATCTTGGGTCACCGTCTTGACTACAAAAAATCAGACGGCAATGGAAATTCAAGACAAACTGGCCATGGGAAATAGGTGCTAGTTTTCTTTGCTGCCTGTCCTAAAGTGCAGAAACATTTTCTAGAACCTCCGAGGTCCAGATTTACAAAAGCGTATTGCGGCCAGTAGTATTATATGCTTCAGAAACCTGAACCAAGACCTCAGCCCAAGAAGGTACGATCAGAAGACGGGAAAGAAAGATTCTGAGAATATATAGGAGGCGTACTAGATATTGGAATGTGGCCTACTCGAACAAACGGCGAATTGTACGATTTATATAAGGAACCGGACATCGTCGCAGCAATACAACGAGGCAGAATTAGGTGGGCAGGCCATGTACAATGAATGACAGAGGAAAGGGGAGTAAAAAAGTATACATTGGAGGACCAGGAGGAAGAATAGCAATAGGGAGACCAAGAAGAAGATGGTTGGACGATGTAGATGAAGATATGAGAAGGATGGGGATCAGAAGGTGGCGAAGAGTCGCATAGGATAGAGGGGAGTGGTGGCACGTCGTTCTGGAGGCCAGAGAGCTTCATGAGCTGTAGCTCCGTGGAGTACTATTAAATACTATTATGTTTAGCGCAAACGAAACTACTGTCCAGAGAGCATTTAGGTTATATTCTCACGTAGGCTTCCGCGGCTCTAATTCCCGATAGAGGCATTAATCGTTGGCTGTGTTATTCTCTCTTCCTACACTTTATAGTGATTTCACGAATTTGTAGTTATTTAAGTTCTGTTTTTATTCTTCTTGCTTTATACAAATGATATTTATGAAATAATAACAAAATATGCAGACAAACATGGTCAGAGGATTCAGATCCATGATACCCCAATAACGCGACACTTGTTGGTAGAAGCTCCACACGTCCTGAGGCGACTCAAAAGTCAGAAACCACATGACCTGATATCGCAATAGAAAGCAATTAGTATGTGTAGATCTATAAACGTCTCCGTGAGAAGAGTAAGACAGAATAATCTTGTGATTAGCCACTGGGCTTCACCCCATCACACGTGAAGTAAACATGAAAGAGAAGCTGCTGGATGAGCTTGCTCAATTGTAGCATTAAGGGAGGTGTTTTTAGTGGGTTAGACTCCCACAATTCTAGGAACTACGGGATTCCTAGTGTCTATAGAGATTTTCACCTACCCTCGAGAAAACAAGAAAAACAACTTTTTTCACTACTCTTTTGAAAAGATAGGGTGATTTCAAACGTTAATTTACGGTTACGACGTAAGGAAAAGAACTCATTATGTATTTTTGCATGTTACCTACGCCTATTTAAAATTAGTAAAGTTTCTGAGATGCTCACTTGCCTACTAATCCAAAAAATACATTTCTAATAAGGTGAAATAAAATCAACAAATTTTAATTCTTTAACTGAATAAATAAACAATTGGTATAGTTCTACAGGTAGTAAACACTTGGTATAGTTCTACAGGTAATAAACAATTGGTGTAGTTCTACAGGTAATAAACAATTGGTATAGTTCTACAGGTAGTAAACACTTGGTATAGTTCTACAGGTAATAAACACTTGGTGTAGTTCTACAGGTAATAAACAATTGGTATAGTTCTACAGGTAATAAACACTTGGTATAGTTCTACAGGTAATAAACAATTGGTGTAGTTCTACAGGTAATAAACAATTGGTATAGTTCTACAGGTAATAAACACTTGGTATAGTTCTACAGGTAATAAACACTTGGTATAGTTCTACAGGTAATAAACAATTGGTGTAGTTTTACAGGTAATAAAAAATTGGTATAGTTCTACAGGTATTAAACACTTGGTATAGTTCTACAGGTAATAAACACTTGGTGTAGTTCTACAGGTAATAAACAATTGGTATAGTTCTACAGGTAATAAACAATTGGTATAGTTCTACAGGTAATAAACAATTGGTGTAGTTCTACAGGTAATTTTCATTTTTTTGACAATTGTTCCACCAGTTACGGGAGCTTTAGAGGTAAAATTTGAACTGACAGATTTAAAATGTATGTTAGACGGTGGAGGGTTGGAGGTAGAGTATGACCAAGGGTGCACTGGAAAGTCCCAGGTAACAGGTTTGACAAAGGTCGGTCTTCTGCTGTTGGTAATAAAAAGTACCGTTACTGGCTAACTATGAATCGTATACGATAAACGTTTGTGTGAAGACAATTACAAGTCGACTACTTGTCACTTAAACTAATGTCATTATAAGTACATAAAAAATAAGTTCAGGACAAAGATGATTGTAAATAGGCCTACCGTGCAATAAGCTTTAGTGTTTGATTAACAGTAAAACAAAACAAAATTTCCAGTATAATGTAAACTATACAAAAACATGTATGTACAGCCAGTGAAAATAAAATAATACAGATTAAAATTATTCAAAGAATTAATGTTGAGACTGTCGTCTATATGAAACACTGTATAAATATATCGAATGAGAAAGATTTGTCTACATTAAACTAATGCAAATGTATACAAAGCATGTTTAGTACAATTGTTAATTGTTTATAAATAACATAAAGCTTTTGTTTAATTTACATTAACCTAATTAAAAGCAACGCACACATTCCAGTAACACAAGTAACACATTATATGTTTCCAGCAGTGGCGTGGCTTGGGTACAAACACCTGTTGCCGGTTGTGATAGGCCTAAAACTTAACCTAAAAATTAATTTGAATTTTTTTCTTGTACCAAGTTTTTTTTAGAGAGAATTTCCTATCATTCGCTGGAAGAAGAATAGGGTCCCGTTTCAACGCTATCTGACTCTCATTATACTTACACAGAATTAATCAGAACACAAATAATTGAATTGAAAATAATAAAGACAAACACAGGAACACATGAATAAACGAACAAAACACAAACAGGTACGTAGTATCTGTTGCACGTCGGATCCTGAAACGAACATTGCTGCTGAGCGTTCTGCCGGTTTATACAGCGGCAACACATTGGGTGGACAAGTGTGCCCCCTTCTCCACAGTTTGTACAGTGACAACTAGTACGAGGTTAATGACCGTACGCAGTAAAACACTGCCGATGTCTGAGCCGGCAACACAAGACGGTGCAAGCGCCCAGTACTTCGAAAGCAATGCTACGCTTTTCTTCAACTTTCCTTACTAATATTTTCCGAATTTCTAATTATTCAATTTTTTTGAAAAATTATTCAATTGGGAGAAAAATTATTTAATTTTCCTATTCTTGGTAGTGGAAGGGGGGATGCTTTACTTAGTTTTTAACAATCCTGTAACGGCCCCAAATTCGGTTTGTATTTCCGTTTCCATGGAGACAAACTTGATGGAAAGTTGTCAAAACTCGTTTCACGGATAGCTTGCGTCTGTCAAATTAGCTTCGGCAAACAAGTGATTCGCTCATCAATCTTCTCACGCTTGCAGACTGTTACTCAACTCCCAAGGATTTCATTTGTAAGTAAAATTTTCACTGAAGCCAGAAACGATTTGACGTCAAAAACGAATCAGTCAAAGAAATTGCATTTTATTATGAAATGCTGTTATAACATATTTTTGTTTAAAACTGTAGTAAGAGAATTTGGAATATTGTATAGCTCTTAGAATAACATCAGCTTGTTTTAAGCTGACGTTCTACAATGTCCAATACCTGCAGGTTGTTGTTAGCTTTAGTTGATTATATCGGTGTTATGATGATAATCTGTGCTGTACAAAATCTGTTCTTTGAGAGTGTCCAATATTTAGTGTTTTAAAAATTGTGTCAACAAAACTAATGGCATTTCGAGATAACGAGCCAATAAGAACAAAAATAATGATTAGTGATCGAATTCAAAAAGATGTGAGGCACTGTAATTATTTGGGAAATTACATTGACTATGATAGAAATGATGAGATTGATGTTAAGTTAGGTAAGATCCAGACGATCTCTGGGACAATCAACCGCACTTTTAGAAACAAGGTACGTTGAGAAACAAAATTAAAGTTTTACAACTTTATGGTAGCCTCTATACGGTCCTATGGGTGCGAATTATGGACAAGACAGTGAAATACAGGCCTTGGAAATGGGGTTCTTAAGAGGAGTTGAAGAGTGTTCTAAACTTGACCGTATAAGAAATGTGGCCATAAGAGAAAGGTTAGAAGTTTTTTACTTGAATGGAAAATTAAAATATTACAAACAACGGTGGAAAGAACACTTAAAAAGAATGTCAAATTATAGAGTAGTCAAACAAGTCTAGAAATACAAATCTATATAGGGCCCAGGTGCGTGGGTAGACCCAGGAAGACATGGCTGGAGGATATTTCAAGGCGGAACAGGCAGCACCTTGCCTGTGCAGTAGTGTGTGATGATGATGATGATGATGATGATGATGATGATGATGATGATGATGATGATGATGATGATGATGAAAAATTGTATCATGTTTTGTATTGATTTATATTTGCTCCGCTATTAGATTATTTTGTGTCTTACGTTCATACGTATAAACATATTGCAAGGTAACAGCTGACCAAACTTGCAGAAATGATGCTCAGTTAGTGATTAATACATTTATTGACCTTTTTCCAACATGATGATTGCATACAAATGTTTTTTTTATTTAATACAGTGATATTAATTGAAAAGTTCCAAATTTGTCTATTAAATTATGCTAATTGAAAAGTTCAAAATTTTCCTTTGAAAGTTTTTTATTATTTTAAAACAAATTTAGTTCTTAAAATTGCTTTCCTGAATTGACGTCCTCCTGGTTGTCCCGGTCGAATATCTCGTTTTCGGTCTCCAGCGATCCGTCGTCTGTGTCCTACGCCCCAGCCGCCGCTACCAGGAATCGCTCAGTGCATCGGTGTCCGCCTCGGTCAGCAATCGAAGTTGAGCAACGGTAGCAGAAAATCTCGTTACTCCGGGCTTAACCTCCCTGCCGAAACTCGCTGCTTCCTCGACGTCTACGGGCCTAACCTTTCCACAACTGCATGGAATTTTGTAGATACCTTCAGTATTGAATGGGATTCTGCCTTTGATTGGTTTTAAAAATTATGCCAGCTTCTTATGTGCTTGAGACATTGTTTTGATGCCGTATTTCCTCAACATAGGCCTACTGCTAATTTTGTCTGTGGTACCTTTTACGTACGGTAAAAATACTCTGTGGTTATTATCGTCTGCTGTCGTATGTGTTTCTAAAGGTTTTTCGGTTTTCTTAAATACTTTACATCTCTGTTACATCCGTTTCTTTTCATGAGCGTCCGTTAGGTGCTTTTTTCTTCTTCGAGGAAGTGTTCGTCATCAGATAGTGTGTTGAGAACGGGTTGATTTGTGCAGAGTGATGATGTAAAGTTGCATGAAGGTATCTATCACTGTGGGTAGGTTTCCTATACACTCGATGACCTAGAGATCCGTCCGGTTTTCGTAATATTAGTACATCCAAGATAGGAATTTCAGCAGTCGCTTCCATTTCTTATAGGTTGCAAGCGGATAGGGGTGAAAACAGCGACCCTGCGCGCTAATTACCACTACTACAACGATATTGTTTTCCGATTTTTGCATTGTTTCCGTCCGTATTGACAACTGTGAACGAACTCGCACCATTAAATGTGATAATGCAAATATTTAATCTCTACTGTGCTTCAGGGATTGAAGATTAAACATGTAGAACATTATTTATATCGTTAATAACTAGAAATTTTGTCAACATCAGCTGTTGGTAGCTATGTCTCGGTTTGAATTAGTCCAGTGCAGTAGCAATCGCATTGTACCTGCATTATATTTTTTGTCTAGCCGGATGAATACAAACTATTATACACAAAGGCTTTCCTGTGACAATATGCGGTTATTATTTATTTCGATGAACTTAATGGATCGGTTCAGTATTAAAATAATATACGTACAAAAAAATTCAAAACAGCCAGAGATTAAACTCGCAGTTTGTTTCGCTGAGCCAGATTAAACAAAATACAAAAAGCTTTATATTATTAAATCGTATCAACAAGTTTTCGCACAAACAACATCTATTTATTGTTTTTGTGCGTTGTGTCAGTAAAATGTTTACCTATCGTCCCTAATCGACGATAGGGGAAAATACTTTAATTCTAGCGCTCTAATCTGTTGCAATCTGGGCAAAACACAATGCACTCTGTAAAACACAATCTGTAACAAAACTCAATGCACTGTGCGAAGTAGTTATAAACAAAATTTGTAATTTGTAATTTGTAATTCGTAATTCGTAATTCGCAATTCGTAATTCGTAATTCGTAATTTGTAATTCACAATTTACAATTTATAATTTACAATTTATATGAAAATATTTATTCTTCACTTGTTTGCACAAAACTATTTAGTTGCCATCCGTTTCGGATGTTGGATATCATACAGACTATTTTAACTTTCTGTACGGCTGCACGGAATAAGTCAGTTGTATTCATGCCGGACCAGGTCTTTATATTTTTCAGCCATGAAATTCTTGGTCGCCCAACTACTCTCTTTCCAAGTACTTTTTCCTGTAGTATGGACTGCTAATAAGTAAAATCTCTGTTCACCTCTCATGACATGTCCCAGATACTGAAGCTATCTTATCTTTACTGTGTTAATATCTTCCCTTTTTTTCTTTATCTTTCTAAGAACTTCAATATTAAGTATATGTGCTGCCCATGAAATGCTCAGTATTCGGTAAACCCACATTACAAAAGATTCCAATTTTTTAGTTGTGCCTTCAGTGAAAGTCCAAGATTCTACACGATAGGGGATTGCAGAGAATACGTAGCAGAGTAAAAGTCTCATCTTTGAACCTTGCTTAATAATCAATAATTGTCGTGATACATTGACGATATGTTGAGAGCATGGAAGTGGAGAGTGACTTTGGGAATACAACTTGACAAATCAATTTGTATGGGTTCCCAGCAAATGACAGTCCTTATCTGATAAAACGAGGAGTATTTACAAAGACCTATGTTTCAATTACAAGAAGTATCAAGAGAGTACTCACTGACAATTTCAGTGAAAAAAACTGAAACCGTGACTTTTAAAGGTAAATATCCAGTGAGGACTAAGATAATTATAAACAACAGCACTTTAGAACAAGTGAGCCGTTTCAAATATCTCGGCTGTGCAGTAAGCTATTCATCTGAATATGATATAAAATAGAAGTAAATAAATTTAGGAATATTTGTGGTACGATTCATAGCCATTTTAGGAATAAAACAAGAGACAGTATAAGGATTAAGTTTTGTAATAAAATTGCAATATCCACATCGACATATGCGAGTAAGACGTTGGTCATGACAAAAGAGGAAAGCGGCAAGATTCAGAGTGCTAAAATGCGGTTTCTTCAAAATACTTTAAATTATACATTGCAAGATAGAATAAGGAATGAGGATATCAGAGCAGAACTCGAAGTAAAGGACATAAATGAAATTATTTCAACTTACAAAAGACAATGGTGGGATCATCTGAAAAAGATGAAAGAGGATCGATTGCCGAAAGCGGCACTGAACTGTATAGCCATTGGTAGAAGAGACGTGGGTCGTCCGAGGATGAGACGGGCGCCGGAACAGGTTTATATAACCTAATCCTAGAAGAAGAAGAAGAAGAAGAAGAAGAAGAAGAAGAAGAAGAAGAAGAAGAAGAAGAAGAAGAAGAAGAAGAAGAAGAAGAAGAAGAAGAAGAAGAAGAAGAAGAAGAAGAAGAATATCTGTCCTGTCTGTTCCATCTTGACCAACCTTTTTGTCTTTTCGATCCCAACGATATTAGTTTTCGAGGTCTAGGATGTCTTTCATTTTTCATACTTCGTCTTTACTGTGTAATTCTTTTTTTCTTTCACACTATCCGGAAAGGGCCCGGCAGGGTTAAGTCTGACAAGTGGGCACAGTCCTAATTCCTATTATTTTCCTTACTATCACTTGTTGATAGAGTATTATTTATTATTTTACATGTATTAATTTATGATTAGCCTGAAGACAGCTGCCGATCATTTGGGTGGCCGTAACGTGACATTCATATTGTAACGAGAATCCTCTAGAACATTCTCCAACCCCCGTCTAGTGTGGCAGGTTTTGCCTCATTTTAGGCCGCGTACGAGATTGTTCTTGATTCTTCAAGAGGCCACTTGAGATACGCACTAACGGCAGCATTAAGTAGCGTGCACATTGAGAATGGAAGATTTCTAGAAGGCGTGCGCTACCTATAAAAAGCCATAGCAGCCGGCTTGTGAATTCAGTGTTGTTGAGCGATTTCTTTAGCACGGATCGAGTGTTTGTAGCGAAGTGTTGTTGTGTGGAATTCTTTATAGTTGACATTACTATTGCGTATGGACAATGTTTACTTGAATTATTGTAAGAGACTGTCTTGTTGATTACAGATTATTAAATGTGATAATTAAAGCTGTTTATTAGTGATTTCATTGGTGTATTGTATTTTGTTTTCCAGTGTACCATACGACGATGAGTTAGACAGTCGTAACAATATTTTTCTGTGTGCAAAGTCCGTCACTTAGAATTGATTGAAAATGTTTACAATTCATCAAAAACCATCTCACAATGAAGTTGAAACAGCGTTGTTTGATTTAAATTTTATTTTTAATAGTTAGCAATTATTATTATTATTATTATTATTATTATTATTTGTTGTTGTTGTTGTTGTTGTTAGTATTATTATTATTTTGTTGTTATTGTTGTTATTATTATTATTGTTGTTATTATTATTATTATTATTATTATTATTATTATTATTATTATTATTATTGGGTCCTTCAGTCTTTCTACTGGTTTGTACCCTTCCCGAATATACCTGTGGTGCGTGTGTTACGGAGTCTCTCACAGGTATATGGGACCTACAGTTTAACGCCGGATCCGAACGGCATAGTTGGGGAGGGTTTATACTAGGCAGGATACCTCCCGCTGGTTTGCCATAGCCTATTTAACAATCAAGGTAAAGAAAAATTTATTTGGGTCATATACTACCGTATTAGTATTAAAGTGAAAAATATGCACTCTCAGATTTTGTCAGTTTTGCCATATGTACGGTATAAGTAGTTGTCTATATAGTATGCCATATGTAAGTATGAAATCTTATATGTTGCAATATAAAGAAAGATAGGTACTAAAATCCCAACACGTTATATTTGGATAAAGAGTTTCTGTTATTTGCCGAACGATTGAACTGTAAATCTAAATTTCCATTTAATCGACTTTCCAACAAAACCCGGAAGAAATTTATTTTCTTCGCGAATTGAATACATTCTACTGAATCCGTCTGTCTGAGGATTTTCCAGGTCGTTACAGCGGCTAGATTTATATCAGTCGCGTCTTTGTGTTTATCTGAAACCAATACGGCACCGGCAATGATTTATTTTGGAGTCGATTGGCTCCACTTCGCTCTTCTTTTAGAGAAATAAAAAGGACTAAATTGATCCGAATCTTGAAGTAATTCTGCAAGTATGAATGTTAACCTAACAAAGTCATATTTACCTTATTTACGTCAAGAACTAGCTTATTTACCGCGCACGCAGCTAAATTAGACGTGAATTCCACGTAGAAAAAGAAAAAAAACGCGTTTTACAATATTTGGATCCCATAATTGTTTTTTGCAAAATTTTCAAAAAAAAAATTTGTGTGCGAATTTTTTACGTCCGCACCAATTGTTTACCTGTAGTTTACGTAGAAAAACAGAAAATGCCGTTTTTGCAAGTTTTGTGGCTGCCAGAGCTCAGGTTGTCACTCGGAAATATTATAGCCCAATTAACATTAATACTATTCTTAAGTCTCATTAGCTGTAAACACCAAAATTTCCTGTTGGTTTTTGGAATGTTCAAATATACAAACACAAAACAAACTAATAACTGAACAAATATAAATCAATACAAAACGACACAATTTTCAAAGCACTCAACATCGAAAATACAAACAATACTAATATATACACTACAATAATACCAATGTAAAATACCAAAAACTAACAGTAAACCATAACAACAACCAACCAACTCACAAGTACTCCACAAGATTCTAAATTAAGAAGGCTGAGGATGGGAACACTGGGGGTCCCAAAACATGTTCCAGATAAAGAAAACCACCTTGAGGTAAAGTTATTATAAATATTAAATATATAATATTCTTAAATACATGTTTATATGAATCTTTAATGATCAACATCGCTATGGCGTTACATACCATGCTCCCCCCCCCCCAAAGTACTGCATGAGACTGAACTCTGTGTCCCTGATGTAGGGGGTGAAGTATGAGTGAGTGTGTTTGTGTTACTATCGTTAGTTTCACGCTCTCACCAATGATTCATGACCCTGTTCACAGTCAGCCTGGCATCCACTCACAAAGACAATCAGACACATTACACACTTTGTAATTTTACTAAGGTCTGGTTTTCACCGTTGCGGTATTAATTGAGTCCAAAGACTGCGTGTTATTGGTTTTGTATTCATAAATTAGTAATTTTCAAGTAGTTATGTTCTAGTAACATTGCAATACAAATTTGTGACCAATCGTTTGTGTTACTAGCGTTAGTTTCACGCTCTCACTAATGATTCATGACCCTGTTCACAGTCAGCCTGGCATCCACTCACAAAGGCAATCAGACACATTACACACTTTGTAATTTTACTAAGGTCTGGTTTTCACCGTTGCGGTATTAATTGAGTCCAAAGACTGCGTGTTGTTGGTTTTGTATTCATAAATTAGTAATTTTCAAGTAGTTATGTTCTAGTAACATTGCAATACAAATTTGTGACCAATCGTTTGTGTTACTAGCGTTAGTTTCACGCTCTCACCAATGATTCATGACCCTGTTCACAGTCAGCCTAGCATCCACTCACAAAGACAATCAGACACATTACACACTTTGTAATTTTACTAAGGTCTGGTTTTCACCGTTGCGGTATTAATTGAGTCCAAAGACTGCGTTATTGGTTTTGTATTCATAAATTAGTAATTTTCAAGTAGTTATGTTCTAGTAACTTTGCAATACAAATTTGTGACCTATCGTTTGTGTTACTAGCTTTAGTTTCACGCTCTCACTAATGATTCATGACCCTGTTCACAGTCAGCCTGGCATCCACTTACAAAGACAATCAGACACATTACACACTTTGTAATTTTATTAAGGTGTGGTTTTCACCGTTGCGGTATTAATTGGGTCCAAAGACTGCGTGTTATTGGTTTTGTATTCATAAATTAGTAATTTTCAAGTAGTTATGTTCTAGTAACATTGCAATACAAATTTGTGACCAATCGTTTGTGTTACTAGCGTTAGTTTCACGCTCTCACTAATGATTCATGACCCTGTTCACAGTCAGCCTGGCATCCACTCACAAAGACAATCAGACACATTACACACTTTGTAATTTTACTAAGGTGTGGTTTTCACCGTTGCGGTATTAATTGAGTCCAAAGACTGCGTGTTATTGGTTTTGTATTCATAAATTAGTAATTTTCAAGTAGTTATGTTCTAGTAACATTGCAATACAAATTTGTGACCTGTCGTTTGTGTTACTAGCGTTAGTTTCACGCTCTCACCAATGATTCATGACCCTGTTCACAGTCAGCCTGGCATCCACTCACAAAGCCAATCAGACACATTACACACTTTGTAATTTTACTAATGTCTGGTTTTCATCGTTGCGGTATTAATTGAGTCCAAAGACTGCGTGTTATTGGTTTTTTATTCATAAGTTATTAATTTTCAAAGTTATGTTCTAGTAACATTGCAATACAAATTTGTGGCCTGTCGTTTAGGATTAGAGTACTTTCAGTTAGTGAGTGAACTATCCTGTTGTTTGTTTATTTGTAGCTGTCTGTTCACAATGTTCCTTCAAGGGTTATAAAAAAAATGAAGTTTAGATATTTACAGTGAAGGTCACAAAATAATCAGTATTATAACTGAAAAAAATTCAGAAATTCAGAATAGAAACAAGTGAAATGAAATTCTTGAGGAAAACCAAAGGTTGCACCCTTAGAGATCAAATACAAAATGAAGATATAAGAACTGAGTTAAAGGTGTATTCTATGGCCATCAGAATAAGGGAAGGACAAATAAAATGGAGGCAGTATATCGAGAGAATGGAAGATATCAGACTATCTAAACAAGTAATACGATACAGAACCCAAGGAAGACCAAGAGGTATAGGTAGACCAAGAAAGAGATGGCTTCAGTGAAGGCGGAACAGGCTGCAAGCCTATACCTTGACATTGAGAAGAAGAAGAAAACTGAAAACATTTGATGAAGAAGAACAACAAAAAACTCACTGAGATACCCACTGAATCAAGGAACAAAACGTGATGCGTATTACTGTAATAAATCCGAAGGCTTCGTTAAATACTTGAGAAAGCAAAGGAAATGCAGTTCAGAATCAAAACTCTCCACACCGGGGGAAAACTTAAAACATGTGAAAAAAGTAAACTTTTTGTTGATGATTTTAATAAATGTGTAGTAAGAAATAGTGTTGAGAATTTTTATAAAAATCAAAATGCTGTGCCCACTGTTAAAAAAAAAAAAAACTCCTACCTGTCGTGAAAGAAAGAATCCATTTCCCATGAGGCTCTAAATCATTACCGCCAGTATTTAACGTTTTGGGATTCAAGTAGAAGAAATGTACAAGTACACGAAAAATGTTAATATAAAAAGTCAAAAACAATAATGATGCGTTACAAGTACCTTGTGCAAAATAAACGTTTTCGCGAAACTGGGAGAAACATATTTTTTTAGACGAGATGAAAGTGAGCGTTGCGTGAGATTACATAATATAATGTGAATCGGTATTTCTCAGCAGTCAACGGTTTGTTTACACCACTATGCGTGCCTACGCTCGCACTCTAGTGAACATTCCTCTCAGGGACATACAGTTGTTTGTAAAGCAGTATAATCTTCATTAATGCATTCAGCAGTTTTACTAGGATGGACGCATGGAATTAAAAATAATTTTGTAATTTTAAGAGAAGGTATTGAAACCCTTATGGGCACAGTCTCAAAAATAAAATTTATGGGCGAAATATCTCAGCCATTCAAAATAAATACAGGTGTAAGACAAGGTGATGTTTTATCCCCAATTCTTTTCAATTGTGCCCTGGAGAAAGTAGTGAGAATTTGGAATGAAAAATTAAAGGAATGCAAACTATCACCAATCATGTTGGGAAGAAGGAACAAACATATTGAAATAAACTGTTTGGCATTTGCAGATGACTTTGCAATACTTTATGAACATCTGACATCTGCAGTAACACAAGTTAATTTTTTAGAGGACATAGTCAGTAGAACAGGCTTAAGAATTTCTGCTGAAAAAAAAAACAAAATTCTTACGAACATTAAAAATGCGCCAAAATTCCTGCTAACAAATAATTATTGGTCGAATAGAGAGGGTTAGAAATTTTAAGTATCTAGGGTAAATAATTCAAGAGAATGGTTTAGAAGAATCTGCTATAAAAGAAAGGATATATAAAACGGAAAGAGCATTTACAATAAAAAAGATATTTACAACAAAAAGTGCGTATCTAAAAATGGAAAAATAAGGCATTACAGTACAGTAGTGAGGCCAGAATGCCTATATGCAAGTGAATGTCTAGCATTGAATTATAATTTAGACAAACTAGAAATATTGGAAAGATAAATTATTAGGAAAATATTACCCCCACAAAAAAATTCAGAAGGTTGGAAATTAAGAAGTGTTGTTAAAATATGCCAAAGTATAGAAAATATAACAAAAACAGTGACAAAAAGAAGACTATTATTTTCTTGACATTTATATAGAATGTACAGACAATAGCTTAACAAAGTAGTTCTTCAAATGTGGATAAAGAAGTCAACATCAAGTTGGATTAAAGAATTCCAAAAGAATCTAGAAAAAAAAGTATAAACGCAGAAGAACCAATTGAACGTTTCTCGAGCAAAAGTGTTAAAAATGGAAGGAGTCCAGGCTAGAAGAGAGAAAATCCTAGGTTCAAAGTGGACTGAAGACAGGAAGAAGAGACACAGTGAAAAGATGAAAGAATATTGGAGAAAAAGAAAAGAACATGGAATAAAGAATTGAAAATGGCATGTGGTTCTCAGGTGGGCGAAACAAATAACAAGAAAACCTATATGTTAATTCAATGCATTCCTATGCGTCAACAAGTCAGTATATTGCACACAAAACACGTTAGACGTTTTTATTGAAATACGTTTACTTCAGAAAATGATGATGATTTTCCTGAGATAAAAAAGTGAAAGAACAGAAACCTTGTGGAGGAAATTTAATAATGAAAAATGTTCGGCAACTTTAGACGTCAGTGTAAATTGCATGTCGCAGCTGTGGATCCTAATATTGTACCGTGCGCCTCAGTATACGGTCATTTATAATTCAAATTCACTACGAAAGGAACATTTTTCCTATGCTTTTTCTTTGTTATCTGTACGTGTAAGTACAGAGTGTCCTATGAAAAAGTAGAACGCTTTTCATTCTAAATATGTAGTTTATTTTTCCCAAATATATTGCACGTAACACGTTTTAAGCTGACTGAATTTGCAGAAATAAATTTTGATTATGTGAATTAATACATTTATTACTTATTAATTTTTCTTTGTGACGGCAGCGGTATGCGAACATCTGCTCTCCGGTACCAGCGGTGGACACAGCGAGCCAATCCGGCATCAGCATTCGGAGCGAGTCAATCAGCGATCCCGGTTAGTGCATAAAACCCGGGCCGGCAGAAAATTTTACGCACACAGAATCGTCCGTCCACGACACTTCACTTCAGCTGCTCGCTCTGGAAGGACCTGCTCTCTTGGACCAGCTCTCTCTGGACGACTTCCGAAGCTTTGTCGCTGTTTTCAGCTGCTGCCCTGCTGCCTTCGAATTGACGAGGACAGACACACTACATCTGCTGCCCTGCTTGCTGGACATCAACAGGCCTTAGAAGAAAGAAGACTACAACTCAGCTGGCTGGTGAACTGAGTAGCCAGCACACACAGCTGAGTCCGTCGGACCTTCTAAGGGCCACCAGCCGAGTGACCCTTTTCAGGACCACCAACTGCCGTTGAAGAGGAAGCACTTTCAGCCTGCCAGAGCTTAAGGTTGGGCAGCGCATCTTGCCCGCTGACGCTCAGGCTCTTAGGTAGCGCTGCCTAGGACGATCCTTGCGAGCCCCCACCAGTGGTAAGCGAGCTTGGATATCGCCTAGGTAAAGAGGCCGGTGGACACCTCTCTTGGTAAGGAGAGGTATCTAACGAAGCCGGTCATTAGCCCAGCTCGTAGAAAGCCTGAGCGTTCCAGTTGTCCCGCTTGTGATACGGCTCGGGCCGGACCCTAGGTCCCTGGTTACCGCCGGAGGCAGCCTGGCTGCCTCTGGTCGGCGAACCTCCCGCTCGTTGGCGGATATGCCCGTTCCGGACGCGTCAACGAGCACGCAGTCGCTCGCCACCTCCATACCCCACACGAGCGATTCGCCGTGTTCTCCGGTCATGGATGCGGACCAAGCTGTAGATCCCCGGACGGTTCCGCTGCCCGGCGACGAGACCGACGCTTTCGTGGCGGTTGGGACACGGGGGCGGCCGGTTAAGAAACCGAGGCGGAACCGGTCCTCCTCAACCTCTTCCTCGGCGTCCGCCATGGAAGTTGTCCCCGCCGATGGCGAATCCGGCTGGGGGCCGACTGTGTCCGGCACTGCCCAAGCACCGCCGGCCACTCGTCGCATCCCGCCCGTGTTCGTTCACGGCGTGAACAACGTCACCGGTTTTTACCGGCGACTGATAGTGGCTCCCGGACTTTCCCCGGCCAACGTAGACTTGAAGCTCCTTGGGGGCGACACCGTCAAGATCGTTGTCCGAGGAATGGACGAGTACCGCAGTGTCATGGCGTTCGTCGAATCCGCCAACCTCCAGTACCATACCTTTACCCCGAAACACGTGAAGCCTTTGTCCTTCGTGCTCAGAGGCTTAGACGTGGACTCTCCTCTCGAGGAAATCCTCGATGAGCTGCGCGAGCTGGGCTATCCGTTTCGCGTGGTACATCGGGTATTTGCTCCTGCCGGACCAAGGCGTCCAATTCCCCTGGTTCGCATCATGGCCGAGAACAGCGAGGCAGGCGCAAGCCTACTCTCTCTTACGCGGCTTTTTGGATTCCGCGTAAAAGTGGAAAGAAGCCGCGCTCCCGGGGCTCTGCCTCAGTGCTACAGGTGCCAACGCTTCGGGCACCATTCAGAAACCTGTTCTAACGCTCCGGCGTGCGTGAGGTGCTCTCTACCTCACGCCAGTAAACACTGTGATGCCCCTGCATTCAAAAGGTGCATCAACTGCGGCGGAAGTCACCCCGCCAACTACCGGGCATGTCCGGTGTTTCAGCGGGAGCTCGAGCGGCGAAAGCCGAAAGGGCGCCTGCCACCACCGAGGCATCCGGAAGCTGGTTCCAGACCTGCTACCGAGCAGCCAGGCCCATCGCCTCCTGCTACGGCTGCCGTGTCTTTCGCCGCAGTTGCTAACAAGCAACGCAAACGTTCCAAAGGCCCGAAGCAGACACCTGCAGCACAGGCAACTCCAACTCAGGCTCCTTCACAGGCCCCTGTCCCGCCTATGGCGAAAAAGCGCCGTAATCTCGTGGCACCTAAAAGTGAGACCACTCAGCCAACAGAAAACATCTCGATTGGGGAGCCTGAGACTTCTCAATCCTCCCCAGCACCGGAGAATCCTGCCCCTGCTTTAGAAGCAGCCTCGCCTAACCTCCCGCCCCCGCGGTTTCCCAACGCAGGCAAAAAGAAGCGGCATAGAAAGCCCCGTGGCGCTCGTTCCCGGGCTCCTGCCAACCCGGCCGCACAGTCCAGACAGCCTGCACAGCGCGCGAAGTCCGACGTAATCGCATCTGTCGCTCTTCCTAGCACCTCCGCTAGAGGCGCTACACCTGGCCCTAAGAAACCCCTGGCTTCCACCAATCCCCCGATTGACAAGCCTCGGCGCTCTTATGCGCACACAGTCTCCGGGCAATCTGCCTCAAAAACCGTACCTGACGACTACCAGGTCGTCCACAACTTCCTTGCTGAGTTTGATCTCAACAAAGTTGCCCAGACCTTCAGGTCCATCCGCTCCCGCTTGGAGACTGCCGATATAACCGAGAGATTCATGCTCTTGGTGGAAGCCGCCACTTGTGTAGGTCTTCTATGAGTCGGGTCCTCAAACGAGATCTCTCAATTCTTTCCTGGAACGCCAACGGGTTGTCTAACAAGATCCAGGAACTCCAAGAATTACTGGCCCGACTCAAACCCGATGTAGTCCTTCTCAACGAGACCCACTTGACCCCTGCGAGTCGGTTACGACTGGCCAACTATGTGTGCTATCGAAACGACAGACCGGGCACTGCTGGTGGCGGTACTGCCGTCGCGGTGAGGCTCAATCTCGAGCATCACCGAGTCGTCTTGCCTGCAATGACTCACCTCGAAGGCACCGCTGAGGAGCTGTTAAACACTCTAGGCGGTGTACAGATGGTCGCGGCATATAAACCGCCGCAAAAAGAGCTCCTTCACCCCGATCTAGCTGTCGCGTTCGATGCACACAGGAGGGTCATCATGGCCGGCGACCTGAACTGTAAACATCGAGAGTGGAACAGTCGCTTGACTGCCCCAAACGGGAAACGTTTACGCAGGTTTGCCGATTCTCGCAGGATAACAGTGATTGGGCCTACCCAACCTACGTTCTACCCCTCACAACGCCACGCGGCTCCCGATGTCTTGGACATAGCGGTGATCCAAGGAATTGACTGTCCGGTCCATGTGTCCGCGCTAACGGAACTATCGTCCGATCATCTCCCCATCTTGATACACGTCGCTACCCAGCACGTCGTACACAGAGATGTCAGGAAGGTGGTAGAATGGGACCGCTATGGCCCGGCGTTAAGTCGCCGATTGCCAGAGGCGGGACCACTCGAAACCGTCCGCCAAGTCGACGACGCAGTTGCCGCGTTTGACGATGCTGTCGTATCTGCGATCGACGCGTCTTCCAGGATGAAGCCTGGCGTCACGCCCCACTGGCAGCGGATCCCAGAGGAGACGAGTGCTCTCGCTTGCGAGAGAAATCGCCTCCGGAGACGCTGGCTGCGGACCCGTGATCCGGCCGACAAGGCAGCGTACAACCGGGCGACCGGCATTTTACGTCGTGAAATGCAGGCCTACCGGAGACGCTGTTGGGAACTCGCCGTGGCACAAGCAGGGGACGGATCGGACGAAAGTAGCCCTTACCGGATACCTTCGGCGTTGGTAGGGAAGAGGCGCCGACCTCGTATCCCGGCCATTGCTGGACCTTTTGGTCAAATCCTGGCTCGCCCGGAGGCGAAGTCCGAGTACTTGGGTGCGTGTTTCGGTATTTTCCCCAGAAATTGCGTAAGGCGACGGTCATAGTGATCCCGAAGCAGGGAAAGGACGCTTCCCGTCCCGGCAACCTCCGGCCCATTAGTTTACTGTCAGCCACGTCAAAGGTTCTCGAACGTCTCGTACAACGGAGAGTACTAGACCATCTACGAAATTCCGATGTACTGGTCCCCGAACAGTTCGGCTTCCGTGTGGGGCATTCCACCACTCATCAGCTGATGAGACTGGTGGAATACATCGCGGGCGCCGGGTGTCGGAAAGAGCAGACTGTCGCCTGTTTCCTAGATGTGGAAAAGGCCTTTGATAGTGTCTGGCATGACGGGCTCTTGTTCAAGCTCCGGGAAATCCAGCTCCCAGATTGCTACCTTCGCTTGATTGCTAGCTTTCTGACGGAGAGGACTTTCTGCCTGCGAATAGACGACCATGTCTCTTCCGAGAGACGCATTACAGCCGGGGTACCTCAAGGTAGCGTGCTAGGGCCTCTCCTGTTCTCCGTGTATGTCAACGACGCACCCAGAGAGCCTGGAGTCCAGATGGCTCTGTTTGCCGACGACACGGCGGTCTATACCGCCGATCGGAACGCTGACAGAGCTATCCCACGACTTCAGCGCGCACTCGATGCGTATTCGACGTGGACGGAAAGCTGGAAAGTTGCCGTCAACGAAACCAAGAGCTCCGCGGTGCTATTCACAAAGCGCCGGAAAGAACCACGAGGCCGAGTGAGACTCGGTAGAACGTACTTGCCCTGGTCGAGAGAAGTTAAGTACCTCGGTGTCCACCTAGATCGCCGGTGCACAACCGGCACGGCGCGCGCCCTCTCCGGCTCCACCTCCAGCCCCTACAAAGGCACCAAAACGTACCGCGTCTCCTTCAGAAGCAGAGACAAGCCCTGTAGCCGTCATCTCGGTTATGGAGCCGGAGAATCAACCCTCCACCTCCGCGGAACCTCCAACTCCCGCCTCTGAACCAGAGGTAGCCTCGCCACCACTGCCACCTCCGCGATTTCCGCGAGCAGGCATCACAAAAACCAAAAAAGGGATAACCACACCGGATGCTCGCCCCCGAGCTCCTGCCTGCCCACAGCCCAAGAAAAGTCCTGCTTCCCGGTACAACAAGACCGACGAAGCGCAACAGCGTACTTTTCCTGCCGCTGATTCAAAACCGTCTGCCCCTGGTCCTGTGGCTTCCACCACGACCCGATCTGCCGTTAAACCTGGTCGCTCTTACGCGGCCTCAGTTTCCAGGCAAACCGCCCAGTCCGTCACTTCCGATGACGCACAGTTCGTCCGCGACTTTCTGTCTGGCTACGACCTCAAGAAAGTCGCATCCACCTTCAGGTCCATCCGAGACCGCCTGGAAACTGCTGACCCAACTGAGAGATTCATGCTCTTGGTGGAAGCCTGCGAAGTAATAGGTCTTCTATGAACCGAGCCCTTAGACGAGACCTCTCGCTCGTAGCCTGGAATGCTAACAACATCGGTTCCAAGCATTCCGACCTTCTTGAATTCCTGGCTCGGTTCAAACCCGACCTGACCCCGGCGGACCGGTTTCGATTACCAAATTACGTGGTCTATCGGGATTACCGAGTTGGCCGACGAGGAGGCGGCACGGCGATCGCGGTGAGGACCTCCATAGGTCATCATCGTGTCGCCTTGCCGCAGCTTACCAACCTAGAGGCCACCGCCATTGAGGTCCACGGAGCTCTTGGCGGCGTCCTCGTGGTTTCAGCATACAAGCCCCCACAAGCTGAACTCCTTGTCGGCGACCTGGACGTCATCTTCGATTCCCATCGAAGGGTAATTTTGGCCGGCGATCTGAATTGCAAGCATCGCGTTTGGAATAGTCGCCTGACTACTCCGAACGGGAGGCGCTTGCTCAGTTTTGTTGAATCGCGCCGGGCGATGGTGTTTGGTCCAGCGCAACCCACGTTCTTTCCGTCAAGGCCTAACGCGGCTCCCGATGTTCTGGATATCGCGGTGACCCAGGGAGTTGTCTGTCCGGTCGAGGTATTCTCACTTACGGAGCTGACATCCGACCACAACCCTATCTTGGTCCACGTCGCTACCCAGCACGCCTATGCACGTTCTGACAAGAAGAAGGTTATTGATTGGGATCGCTACGGCCCGACCTTGTGCCGTAGATTGCCGCCAGCGGCCCCACTCGATTCCGTTCGCCTCCTAGACGAAGCAGTTGCGGGAATCGAAGAGGCAATCATCTCGGCTATAGGCGTGTCTTCACGTACGCGAGCTGGTTTTACGCCTGACTATCAACGCATCCCTGCGGAAGTCTCTCTTCTCTCTCGCGAGAGGAATTACTTCCGGAAACGTTGGCAGAGGACCCGTGATCCGACCGATAAGGCAGCATACAATCGGCTCACCGGACGACTGCATGGCAGTCTGAAGGCGTTCCGACGTAGCTGTTGGGAACTCGACGTGGCCCGAACGGGGCATGCGGACCCGCAAAGTCACCCGTACAGAATACCTACCGCATTGACGGGACGGAGGCGCCGACCTCCACTTCCCGCCATTGTTGGACCGTTCGGTCGACTCCTGGGTCGCCCGGAGGAGAAGGCCGAGTACTTGGGCTTGTGTTTCGAGCGACAGTTCGCTCCCAACCCGCCCATGGACTGGGACTTCGACGAGCAAGTCGAGATGGCTGTGGAAGACTTTCTGTCTCTTCCGATCACGGCGGAGCCCGAACCCATCTCTTTGGAAGAGGTCTCAGATCGGCTCGCTGAACTTCAGCCAAGAAAAGCTCCAGGCCCGGACGGTGTTACCAACACCGCTCTACGACTTCTTCCCGAGCCTGGAGTTCAATTCTTGACTGATTTGTTCAACGCGTGTCTCAGACTGGCCTACTTTCCCAAGAAATGGAGAAAGGCGACGGTTATCGTGATCCCGAAGCAGGAAAAGGATACCACCCGCTCGGAAAACCTCCGGCCTATCAGCCTACTCTCCGCTACGTCCAAGGTTTTTGAGCGCCTCGTACAGCGTCGTGTACGAGAACATCTAACCAACTTTGACGTGCTGGTCCCCGAACAGTTCGGCTTTCGTGTGGGGCATTCGACCACTCATCAACTGATGAGACTGGTGGAAAGCATCACGGAAGCCGGGTGTCGGAGAGAACGGACCGTTGGCTGTTTCTTGGATGTTGAGAAAGCCTTCGACAGCGTATGGCATGATGGCCTGTTATTCAAACTTAGGGAAGTCCAGCTCCCGGACTGCTACCTCCATCTGGTTGCTAGCTTTCTGACGGAGAGGACCTTCTGCGTGAGAGTTGGCGATTCAGTCTCTTCCGAGAGACGAATCACAGCCGGCGTCCCTCAAGGTAGTGTTCTTCTAGGCCCCCTTCTGTTCTCGATCTACGTCAACGACGTGCCGAGACAGCCTGGAGTCCCGATGGCCCTCTTCGCTGACGACACGGCAGTATTTACGGCCGATCGTCATGAGGAAAGGGCCGTTCTACGACTGCAGCGCCAGCTCGACACGCTCGTGGACTGGACCGAGAATTGGAGAGTGCAACTCAACGCTACCAAGAGTGTAGCCGTCGAATTCTCTATGCGACGGAAGACCCCGTTAGGCAGCTACGTATCGGCAGAACGTACTTGCGCTGGTCCAACGAGGTCGAGTACCTCGGCTTACACCTTGACCGTCGGCTCACCTGGCGTACCCACGCACAGACAGTTCTTAAGCGAGCATCCACTCGCCTGTGCGCACTGTTTCCACTCCTGATCAGCTCAGCCATGTCCAGGAAACTGGGTAGGATGATCGTCGGCGCGTATCTGCTGCCGGTCATTACCTACGCCTGCCCGGTCTGGGGTTACCTCGCCGCAATGCATAAAAAGACGTTGCAGAGCGTCCTCGACAGGGGGCTTCGGCTAGCGGCCAAAGTCCCCCGTCGCTTCTCATCTCGCCTTCTAAGGAGAGGACTTGGCGTCCGCTCCTTAGACGACACTTTCAGGCGGCTTGCACGCAAATTTTATGCACGTGCGGCGAGGTTCCCAGACAATCCTCTAGTGACTGGGCTGGGAAGGTACCGTATACGTCCAGGTGATTCGTGGAAACGCCCTCGGTGTATACTGCGCTAGTGTAGGCCAGCACAACAGCCGAGAATCGGCCTGCTATAGAGCACGCGCCCTACTTGGGCAGGGCCACGAGGCAGGAGCTCCAGAAGGTAGCTCGGAACTCAGTTACCGTGCGGTTCGTCTCTGCGACGCACAACCGCAAAGCCCAGAGCGAAAAAAAAAAAAGATCGTCGGCTCACTGGCGTGCCCACGCTGAGACGATGCGAAAGAAAGCGTCCGCTCGTCTCGCGCAACTGTTTCCGATACTCGTTAACAAGGCTATGACCCGCAAGCTGGGTAAGCTGATCGTCAACGCGTATCTGTTGCCGATCATTACTTATGCTATTCCCGTCTGGGGCTACCTCGCAACCGTTCATAAAAAAAGGTTGCAAAGCGTTCTCGATAGAGCTCTTCGGCTAGCGGCCAAAGTCCCCATCGGTTTTCTTCTCGTCTTTTGAGAAGAGGACTCGGTGTCCGCTCCTTGGAAGACACCGCAAGGCGACTTGCACGTAAATTTTACGTCCGAGCTGCGAGGACCCAGACAAACCCACTCATAGCTGGCCTTGGCGAGTACCGATCACGTCCAGGTGATTCTTGGAAACGGCCTCGACAAATACTGTACTAGTCGACCTAGTACGAGCATGTCGTTGTAGCGACCACTAAAAATTAAATAAATAATATTCCGTCTGGACAGGACCACTAGGCGTGAGCCCCTACCGGAGGCTCGGTACTAGGAACCCATTGGGTCGTCTCACGACGCACAACCCAACAGCTCTGACGGCCATTTTACGCACTCTTCATCGCCACGCCATCGGACGCACTTCATCTCCTGTCCTCTCTCGGATGACATCCGCGCGGAGTCAGCCGGAAGGAACGGCCGAAGAATAGAACCGGCGTTCTTGCGTCTTCGCCCTCCAGTTCCGCGCCAGCGATGGATTTCGCTTGGCCGGCAGCCGACTCTACAACCGGTGCCGGAAGACGAGGAGGACTGCAGTCGCCACGAACAGCGGGCGCAGCCGCCGAACATCTCAGCGCGGCACTACCAACATCACCGTTCTCGTCACTCGGTCCTTTTTAGGGCCACCAATATAACTAGAGTGTACGATTGGCGCCATTTGTTATGCAGCAAGCCTTTTGTCCGGTGACATCTTATAAAACTCATTCAGTTGTATCTGAAAATTGTGAGCATGTAAATATATAAATAATAAAATATTTGACAGCTAAAGAATTAGTATTCTCGGTTCTCTTCTATGGTGTAAAATCTTGGACTTTCACTGAAGCCACAACTAAAAAATTGGAATCTTTCGAAATTTAGCTCTACCGTAGAATACTGAGCATTTCATGAACAGCACATATAACTAATGTTGAAGTTCTTAGAAAGATGAAGAAAGAATGAGAAGTTATTAACACAGTGAAGATAAGAAAGCTTCAGTATCTGGACATCTCATGAGAAATAAACAGAGATTTTACTTCATGCAGTTCAGACTACAGGAAAAGTACTTGGAAAGAGAGGAGTTGGGTGACCGAGAATATCATGGCTGAGAAATTTAAGGACCTGGTTTGGCATGAATATAACTGACTTATTCCGTGCAGCAGTACAGAAAGTTAAAATAACCTGTATGATATCCAATATCCGAAATGGATAGGAACTATCAAAATAAGATATCATGTGTAATGTTCTCTTCTCACCAACATTGAAAGACAAAAACAAATTCTTCTTTTCTTAATTTGTCATGACTTCAAGAAAGACAAAACACAAAAAGGTAATGCAACACAAATTATAATTGTTGTCTATAATCTTATGTAGCATTTTTTATTTTTTTTTCGAATTGTTAAAGACTGGTCCTTATTAGGGGCAGACTCAGGCTGTTCTGGGACAAGCCTTCTTCAGCCGTGTCGGTAGGAGTGTTGGTTGGTTGGGTGCTCGCGCCAGCGCAGACCGGCCGTTGAGAAGGTGGTGATCCTTAAAGTTAAGAGAAAGTGCCTGAGATGGTGTTGGTGTGGCAGCCTCTAGTAGAGGGAGAGAGGGGTGTTTTAGTTCAAAACGTAAAGATATAGGCGACCAGAGACGAGCAGAGTGTGATGCTGAAGATGGTGGGAAGCGTCGTGATGGCGTCAAGGGATCAGCGTGGGTCAGGTTTTGTAGATTTTATATTGGATATTTATGTTTTGTGGGAATTAGTTATTTTATTTTATTATTGCGTAGTTGGAGTAGATGATGTTTGTGGTCGGGGCAGAGTAGTTGTGTACACTTTAATTTAATTTATTTTATTCAGTTTGTCATGCCATTTTCGCTCACTAGTCGGGCTCGGGGACCCTCCTGATGCGGGTTCTTCTTCGTCGATTTCTGGGTGGAGGCTCATCCGCAAGAGCCAGAAGGCGTTTGATGAGAAAGTGGGGGCGCCGGGTATTTCGGACTGGTCTATTGATGGGAGTGGCGATGGATTGTATTGCTGTGCGGGTTTTGGCTGTTGTGGCGTATTTCCACTGTATTTTGTGTAGAACGGTGTCTAAGTCTGGGAATGTCGTATCCAGAGTATATAAAGCAGTACTGGAGGTTTTGGTGCGGAGAGATCGGCGGTCTATTAAGCGTAAATCTTATGTGACCAAAACAAAAAATTTTGAGGATGCGACTTTCATCTTACTCTGTACAAAAAAAGTGTGTGAGTTGATGTACTCAGCCATGTGCTGATAGTGACATAGTTAGTTACACCTGACAAGATTACAGGCCGCGGATTAAGTGGTTGTTGTGGAAAATGATTACTGTGTTATACGAGGATCACTTGAAAAATTCGCGGAACGACATCTATAGCTCAGTGGTAGAACTAAAATCTTTCGTGTGCTGCAAGACGTATATTTCGCGTAAACACCTATTAATTTCCAGATACATCTGTCAATTTATTCACTTTTTATCAGCTATTTGAAATGTTCGTGTCACGCGTGTTTTTAAAATGCACAATATCAAACATCGTGTAGTGATGAATTCTCTGTTAAAAAGGTTTTAGCGTCAACGGAAAATCAAAAAGAAATTATAAATGTGTTAGAAGATCGTGCGCCTTCAGAAACAACGGTAAATGGGGCACACTCGAGTTTAAACGTGGTCGTTCAAGCACTGAAGACGACCCAAGCAGTGGACGTCCAAAAAGTGCAACAACAAAATGGCATTATTGAAAAATTTCATAGTGTGTTGGAAGACCGCAAATTGAGGAGTGGATGACGTTGCTTAAATCGTAGACATCTCATATGAGCTTGTGCATCATACTTTAACTCAAGAACTTGGTGTGAAAAAGCGTTGTGCAAGATGGCTGCCGCATGTGGATTTGTTGGATTTTTTGTACGTCCAGTGCTCGCATCATCTTCAATAGTCGTAAGACCTCGTTTAACTCAAGTATCTACTTACAAACCGTTGGTTTTGAAGAAAAAGCATTTCCTGATACATTTAAAATTTTGTTCTGAATTTCCGTTAGCGCTAAACAATGGTTGATTTTGTCCGGTTTTCAAAACACGCATGACACGTCAATTTAGACAGTTTCTAAACAAAGAATAAATTGATAGATAGATTTGGGAGTTAACGGGAGTTTACATAAAATATACTTCATGCGGTAAACGAAAAAGTTTAGTTTTACATGTCGAAACGAGTAAGCTACACATGTCGCTCAGCAAACTTTTCAACTGACCCTCGTAATTAGTGCGGAACTCTTGATAGTAGACATTCTTATTGGGTTGAAAAATTGTTGACAAAATTAACTTGAATTACTGGATGCCAGTATCTTGTTGATTTCAAATTGTTATTACGCTCTGAAAAAGTACAGATCTCATTTAGTCTGATATAATAGTTTGTATGGTCGCCTATAAACATGAGAAAACGGGAAAGTTTGGTTTCATGATGTTGTTTTGCATTTTATCCAACGTTGGATAATATCCGATTATCTTCTTCAGATAGTTCCTACCCGTTTTGGATGTTGGATATCATACGGACTATTTTAACTTTCTGCACTGCTGCATAGAATAAGTCAAATGTATTCATGCCAAACCAGGTCCTTAAATTTGTCAGCCATACATTTCTCGGCAGCCCAACCACTCTCTTTCCAAGTACTTTTCCCTGTAGTATAGACTGCAATAAGTAAAATCTCTGTTCATTTCTCATGAGATTTTCCAGATACTGAAGCTTTCTTATCTTCACTGTGTTAATAACTTCCCTTTCTTTCTTCATCTTTCTAAGAACATCAACTTTAGTTATATGTGCTGTCCATGAAATGCTCAGTATTCTACGGTAAAGTGACATTTCGAAACATTCCAATTTTTTCGTTGTGGCTTCAGTCAAAGTCCAAGATTCCGCACCGTAAAGCAGGACTGAGAATACGTAGCATCGTAAAAGTCCCATCTTTGTGTTTATTGTTAAATCATGACTTTTGAATATCCGATTTAAGCACACAATTTCAGTTAATGGAATGCGACAGTTATTTGCATATTATATGAACGTACAGAGGCTACGTTAACGACATCTGTGGGAGATATTGGGTAGCAGTAATTAAATCAGGTTACCCGTCTACCTACCCCACTAAATCAATATCGGTTGGAATACAAAAGACGGAATCTCATTACGGGTAACAGTATTAGCACGAACATATAACAGACACAGCTGAAGGTCCCGTTTGTAGAGCGCAGATATACGTGTAATTATAATTACACTATAATATTATATTATATATATATTATATTATATTATATATATATATTAGATATATATATTATTATATTATAATTACACAATTAATTATACTATAATTATAGGAGATAACGTTTAATATGACGTCGATTATAACGACCAATCGGTGATAACCTAAATGCTTGAGGTGTATATTTAGGACATTAATAATAATAATTAGCTGTTGTAAAATATAAATGAAGAAAGTTGTGTTAGTGGTTATAATCACAAACAGAATCAACAGTAAAAATGAAAAGCTAAAAATGAACCAAAACAAAAGAATTATGCATGCAGGGTCATTGGTATACGTAGGATTACATACCAGAAAAATCAAACAATGTTTTAAAAAATACGGAGTAGATATAGCGATTAAAAAATGTGAACAGTAGAAAAAGTCCCAATCTTACAGTGAAGGGGAGTTTATAAAGTAAAATGTAAAGAGTGCAACAAAGTGTACCTAGGTGAGACAGGACGCAACTTTGAATGCAGGTTGTCTGACCACAAACGTGGAGAAGGTAATAAAACAACAAATTCGTTATATGCAAGTCATTTCATAGAAGAAAACCATACATTTTAAAAGTAGTGAGTAATACATTTGAAAGAAGGCTTAGAGAAAAGTTAGAAATATTGAAAGAAAGAGAGAAAGGCTAGATAATTTAATGAATACTAAAACTAAATTTGAAAATGGAGAAATATTTTATAATATAATTAAAAGAAAAAGGTAGTGGACGGATGGAAAGCATTAAGAACGAAAGTACATTGCATGTATGGAATGTTTTTGAAATAAGGGTGGGTGACCGCGCCCATAGGCGATGATAGGAAGGAACGAAAAGGGTGTTAAGAAAGACAGAGGGGAGTTTTTGACAATTTATCGCATTTTAAAACTGTGTCGAAAAGGAACTTGCAGTTAAAAGTGTGAATGAGAAAGGTTTTAAAACGTACACACAAGAATGCGCGCGCGCGCGCGCGCACACACACACACACACACACACACACAATGTACTAGAAAGAAAGGTAAAGGTACAGACACGGGTGACTGAACTCGCTAATTAATAATAGCCAGAAAGGACATTTAACTTAAAGGTTGTTTACGAAAATGTGACCGCGCAGTAGGGCAAGTGTCGGTATAAAAAAGTTGTCTAGTCCTTTTATTGTTAATTCCGATCTGATGATGAGCTGTAAAGCTTGAAAGCGCTAATCGGAATAATTTTTCTATAGTGGTGTGTGCAACAGTGTTAATTCTTTCGTAAACAATAGAAACTGAACTAGTAAGTTCGCTGCAATGTATAATTGACTCACCATTCTGAACAAAGAAGTATATTTGTAGAGTTTCTAAAGTCTGTCACGACTGGCGTCAACGTAGTTGGAAACATTGTTATCGGATTGTTAGGCCGGAAACATTATTATCGGATTGTTAGGTCGGAAACATTATTATCGGATTGTTAGGCCGGAAACATTATTATCGGATTGTTAGGTCGGAAACATTATTATCGGATTGTTAGGTCGGAAACATTATTATCGGATTGTTAGGCCGGAAACATTGTTATCGGATTGTTAGGCCGGAAACATTATTATCGGATTGTTAGGTCGGAAACATTATTATCGGATTGTTAGGCCGGAAACATTATTATCGGATTGTTAGGCCGTGGCCTATTGTTTGTGTTTACAGACGTTTCGAGCCCACCATCGAAGGTCATCTTCAGTGTAAGAAGCAATTGGCACGGTGTCCGTCAATTCACCCCACTGATAAGGTAGAGACTGTTTGAGTTGGTGGACACCGTGCCAGTCACTTCTAGCACTGAAGATGTCCTCCGATGGTGGGTCTGAAATGTTTGTAAACACAAACACAGACCACGGCTTAACAACCCGGTAAATATTATTTCCAGATTTGAAGTATATTTATTAATGGATCAATTCTGATATTACAATTTTTACTTCCATATTCCTTAAGGAATGGAAGTATGGTGATGGCAAAAAAAATCGTGTTCGAGATTATTGCAGATTCTGATTCTACTACACTCAAAACATGAAAAAAAGTCGTTTTCCGAAAAGTGTCTGTGTGTGTGTCTGTAGATTTTTTTTCTATGGCAAACGATAACTGCCGCAAATTCAAACAGAATCAAATAATTTTTTGCATACGTCAGTGAATTGTAGAGGACTCAAGGCCTTTAGATTTTGGTGAAGATCAGTTAAGGGGAAGGGGTAGTTTACCTGCAACCTTTTACGTTTTAACAAGAGTAAAGTACTTGAAAATTCATTTAAACTTTTTCAAACAATGGTAATTGTTGAAAATAAAATAATTTTGTTGCCAGGCAATCTGAAAATTTCAGATTTTGTACCACAAAATCTGAAAAGATTATACGATAGTTTATGAAATGGTTAATAATACGTCAGTGGAAGGTGTAATGAGAAATTAGCAGAAATGGAAACCTGGGGAATGGTAACTGTTCTGTAGATACAATTTTGTCAGAATGTTTGGAAATGATCATCAACATTGAAGAAAAAGTAAGCATATTAAGAAACATATGTAAGTACTTATTATAAAAAAATAATGTTTGTTTTTTGATAAAGTCATTTTGATTATAAAATATAAATATTTACAACAAGAAAAGAATTTTCAGTTTTCAAAATTTAAATATATTTTTATAAAACAATGGGTTCTTCATTGAGGTGGGGACCATGTCACTCACTCCATCTCAAGCCTCCTCTCCCATTTTGCAGAAAAAGAGGACCCTGTCAAGGCTGATACTTTGACGACAGTGACAGGGCTTTCCACCAAATTCAGCAGAGTGACAGGTAGGCCCAACTCTGATTGGCTCCTCAGATTTCTCCAGCGTTAGTAGGTTCCATGAAAATATTTTATTTCAAAAATGATTTTAAATATAAATCTTAGATATGTTTTATAAATCTCATGTTTTATGTTTTAACATGGGTAATTTTTTATATGACGAACCATAACTGCCGTAAATTCAAACAGAATCAAATAATTTTTTACATATGTGCCTGAGCTATAGAGAACTCAATGTCTGTTGATTTTGGTGAAGATCGGTTACGGGGAAAGGGCAGTTTACCAGAAACATTTTTTGTTGTAACATGAGTAAAGTACTTAATTTTGATAAAGTATCCTGATAAGATCTTAATAATCCACTGTAGAAACGTAGATGAAATATCTATAAATGAAGAGGCTAGTTGAACGGGCTGGGGGTAATTTTCTATAAATCAAAATTATAGTTGAAGGGGGAGGGGATAATATTTTTTATATGTGTACTACGTTATTGGCAAGAAAGAAGTATTTTTTTGTTAAAATTCCTTCCCTGGCTGTTTGGCTGAAAATGATTTTAAATATAAATCTTAGAATATGGAAGTCATGTATGGTTCTCCATACCGATATTTTTAATTGCCACAAAAAAAATTTTAACCTGGTAGTCGTGGGACTACCGGTAGACATGGAATCATGGGCAGACTTGTGCTTTGGGAAGGAATGAAGGGTTGGTTAAATGAACAGCTACATAAGTTTCAATGTATTTTATTTATTCAGACGCTCGATCTGAGTCGCTTTGGGGGCACGCCGGATGACCCAGGTATCGGAGATGCGGGCCGCTTGGGCGCTGACGGGGTTTCGTCAATCTTCAAATGGTTGCCATTTTCTAAGTTCTCGGCCGATTTCTTTGATTTTAGTCTCAAACGATAGGCCTGTTGACGCTCTGCTTAGGATTTGCCGGTTTTTGGTTTGAAATGTTTGGTTCGAGTTTTATCGCGATTTTTAGGTCGAGGCATTTCAGATGTTGTTATTATTTTCTGTGAGTGCTTCTGGTACTCGAAATTGGTATTATTGAAGAGATTTTGTTCTGAGGGGCACAACGCACTTTGTATTTTCGCGATCGGACTTGTAGTTCCCGAGATATTTAAGTTTTAGTGGAGCAATTTAAAAATGTTCGGCGCAAAAACACCCTCACGCAGACAAAGCCTAGAGGCGACTGAAGTCAGCTGTCAAAATTCTCAGTACTATTGTTGGAAGGGGGCCGAGTGACTCGATCACCTGACACCTGGTTTGCTGGGATTGGTTGAGCGGTTCGTGAGATAGTGGTATGCCGAAAGTACATTTGAAACATAACGGTCGATTTTCGCGAAACGTGCGAGTAAGACATTACATACCTATGGATTCCATGTCAATATGAAGTCCCGATTACCCCAAACTGTTTTATTTAGTGAAGTAACAATTGTAGAAAAATTATACAATAAACGGTAACTTTTAAAACAGCCGGATTTATGTTAGAATTCCATTTAATGTGGCAACCGGCGGGATCTTTACGTTTTTAAAATTTTTGATCCCATTTTTAGGCCCTAGGGTTATTATTTATTTATTAAAATTTCCAAAACTGTACACTATATTCCGATTTTTCTTGAACTTCTCTTTAATTTGATATCCCACACAAATTTTTTTTGCGCTTTATCAAACTTTTGCCCCCTTTTTTGGACCCTGACATCACGAGACTTCGAAATTTACAAATATTAACATTACATGCAGAGTATATCTTTACAATAATCATTTGATAATGTAAAAACTATCTCAGCTCCTTCGCGTATACAAGGATACACACATACGCACGCGCACACACTCAAATACACAAACACGTTCACTCAAATAATTGTTCTGTTGCGTTTGACATTTCTTTTGTCATCATCACAGGTCCTGATGATGACAATAAACATTGGCGAAACGTCGACACAAATAAATTAAAATTTGTGTTACATTTTTTGACCCATCCACACAAACCTTCACCGGAAAAATTTATAAACAAAAACGTACAACAAGATACTAATTGGAACCGTAGGCTTCTGGGCCAGCGTCAACTCTGTTGAAATTTGATTGCCTACTCTCCGAGCTATTAGGCCGCGTGGTCCTCTACTGCCGCATGAAACAGGCGTTTCGGCCCCTCTGTTGGAACCCATATTCATTGTAAAACGACTGGAATAAGTGGAACGGGACTTCACCAGTCAACCACGTTGCTGGTTACACGAGATCTTTCGCCACAGTACTGCGTTTAACTGGTTACGATTCGTACCAGTTATTCCAGTCGTGCCATGGAATGGGAATACCGATACGAAACGAACACCTGTACACACTATGCTTCGCCGATGACCAGGTAGTTAAAGTCCAGGATGAAGAAGATCTAAGCTACATGGTCAGAAAGCTGAATGAATAATACACAAAGATGGGATTGGAAATAAACATAAAAAAGACTGAATACTTGGCAATTAGAGATGAAGAAACAACAGATTTAGAAGTAGACGGAAATGTTAAAATTAGAGGAACAGATAAATTCAAGTACCTAGGATTCACACTGAGTAAACAAGGCACAACGGAAGAAGAAATAAAAAGTAGATTAGAGCAGACTAGAACAGGGATTAGACAATTACGCAGTGTTATACGAGACAAAAATATTAGAAAAAGCACCAAAAATTATATATCAGACCACAGTCCAAAGGATTATGACGATGCAGCAAAAGTATGGGTTATTAACAAAAAGAATGAAACAAAGATTCTTGCAACAGAGATGGAATATTGGAGGAGGTGCTGTGGAATAATGAGAGCAGACCGAATAACAAACGAGGAGATCTAAAGAAGAATCGAAACGGAAAGAAGTGTAATTGACTACAACGAAGAAAAAGATTGGTGTGTACGGTCATGTCCGGAAAGCCCAAAATTGGTGGATCAACAAAGTGACGGAATGGAGTCCATTAGGAAGGAAAAAAAGGGGAAGACCGAGAAGATCTTGGATTGATGAAGTGGATGAATCTATGCAACGTCTAGGACTTAAGGAAGGACAATGGGAACATCGGGAGAATTGGAAAGCCAGCTTGAAGGAAGGGAGACGGCACTAATTGTAACAACCCTATTATATATTATATACATTCCAGTCGTTTTATACTGAAGTGTAAACAACTCCAACAATGGGGCCGAAACGTCTGTCCCATGAGGACTATGGTCTAATATCCCGGTGAGTATTCAATCAAATTTCAACAAAAGGATACACATTGTAGACTTCACGTTTAAACGTCAACATACAAAACAAACTGTTGGAACAAAGGGAGAGGTTATCTGAAGTAGAAGTAGTTGAACAATGATGATGTTGGTAATGATAATAAAAACGTAATGTATGATTGAATCAAGAGAATTATATAGGACTGTTGTTTCTGGTTGCTTTGCCAATTTTGCTGGTCTTTAGGTAAGGAAAATGTGTGAATATCTCCAAAGGAAACCTTCGGTGTAGCAGTCCGGCCCACTTACCGTCTTACACTGTTTGTTTGTTTGATAATAATAAAAATAAATTATTATCTTCATAGGACATAGCCAGTAGAACAGGCTTACGAATTTCTACAGAAAAAACAAATTTCACACGAACATTAAAAATGCGCCAAAATTCCTGCTAAAAGATATTGGTCGAATAGAGAGTGTTAGATAATTTAAGTATCTAGGGGGAGTAATTCAAGAGAATGGTTTAGAAAAATCTCCTAAAGAAGAAAGGATTCATAAAATGGAAATACCATAAGGTATAACTAAAGATATTTACAATAAAAAGTGCATATCTAAAAATGCGAAAATAAGAGATTACAGTACACTAGTGAAGCCAGAATGGCTATATGCAAGTGAATCCCAAGCATTGAATTATAATTTAGACAAACTAGAAATATTGGAAAGACGAATTATTAGGAAAAAATATTAGGCCCACGGAAAACTTCAGAAGATTGGAAATTAAGAAGTAATGATGAAATATATCAAAGTATAGAAAATATAACAGAAACAATGAGAAAAAGAAGACTATTATTTTTTGGACATTTATATAGAATCGACGAAAATAGCTTAACAAAGCAGATCTTCAAATATCTGTGGTAGAAGAAGTCAACATCAAGTTGGCTTAAAGAAATCCAAAATGATTTAAATAAAAATAATATAAACGCAGAAGAAGCAACTGAAAGAGAAGTTTTTCGGGCAGAAGTGTTAAAAATGGATGGAGTCTAGGGTAGGAGAGAGAAAAACGCAGGTTGAAAGTGGACTGAAGACATGAAGAAGAGACGCAGTGAAAAGATGAAAAAATATTGAAGAAAAAGAAAAGAACAAAGAATGAAGAATTGAAATTGGCATGTGGTCCTCAGATGGCCGATACAAATAAAACAAATACGGGTAGTATCATTGTATCGTTGTAGTATATTTTATTAAAAACAATAATAGATTCGAAAACTTTAAAGGCATTTAGATTAGGTTCAGCAGCAGTTTACAATAGTGTACAGTTGAAATATTTGTTTACTGTCGTCATATAATAATAATCAACTCACATATCAATACAATTCAATTGTCTGTGAGTATTGAATATTAAATTCCCTTAGTCGCCTTAACTGTCTGGTCGCAATATAGTGAGGCAAAATCCGGTAATAACTCGATTTACGGTCGATGCATACAATTTACAATTAATTTAATTTCAAAAACAGATGTTATGTACGAGTGTGTAATGTACACATATTTTAACGTGACGTATATTCAACAGACCTAATGAAAGCAAGAATATCTACGCAGCACAAAGATAAATGATAAAAAAGTATGTTATTATGTATGTTGATCCTCTTCTTCTTCTCCTCTTCAAGGATTAGGTTATATAAACCTGTTCCGGCACCCATCTCATCCTCGGACGACCCACGTCTCTTCTACCAACGACTTTATAGTTCAGTGCCGCTTTCGGCAATCGATCGTCTGTCATCCTTCGCACCATTGTCTTCTGTAAATTGCAATAATCACACATATGTCCTGTACTTGGAGTTCTGCTCTGATATCGCCATTCCTTATTCCATCTTGCAATGAATAATTTAAAGTATTTCGAAGAAACTGCATTTCAGCACTTTGAATCTTGCCGCTTTCCTTTTTTTGTCATGACCCACGCCTCACTCGCATAAATCAACGTGGGTATTGCAATTGTCTTATAAAATTTAATCCTTGTGCTGTGTTTTGTTTTATTTCTAAGATTTCTATGAATTGTACCACAAATATTCCCAACTTGATTTATCTTCTTTCTTATATCATATTCAGATTCATACCTTACTGCACAGCCGAGATATTTGAAACGGCTCATTTGTTCTAAAGTGCTGTTGTTTATCACTATCTTAATCGTCACTGGATATTTACCTTTAAAGGCCATGGTTTTGTTCTTTCTTAATGTATGTTGATATTTTTTGAGATCATCTAAACTAAATATTCTCTTATATTATTTTTTCTAACAATCTTGCTTAAGTCAAATTTAATTATTGTCTTTGGTATTCATGAATTAAAATTAAAGTGTTTTTAAATGTTTATAAGTATCGGACATGTTGCTTGAAGGACGAATTGCTCTCATATCTTCTTCTGCTTAAGTGAGTTGATTTAGGCTGTGGCGTTTCTCTTCAATCCGCTGTAGGTTCACCTTTATTCGTTAGATCCTATAATTGTTCAGCAATTAATATTATTATCTTAGGGTTTGTTTTGTACTGGTTTACTAATAATATTTCACTTTAAACAATAATGTAATAGCTTTACTTAGTAACAATAATCAATAATTATTAAGTTGATGTGAATGTTCAAAGTTCAGTTTAAATCTAACCTCTAAAGCTGGCGTAACTGGTGTAAAAATTGTCAGGAAAATAAAAATCACCTGTAGAATTATACCAAGTGTTTATTTATTCAATTTAATTATAATAAAAAGTTTTACTAAGTGCTGAGTGATCGAGTATTCGATCAGTGTAATACTAAAGTTCGCAGTTTGTAGTCGACCTTCAAGCGTGCGTGTGAGTTTTGTGCGTGTATTCAGTCTGTGCGATTGGTGTTTTGTACGTAGATTCCATAGTGGTAAGTTTTATTTAATTATTTATATTCTTATTTGTTATGTATATACTTTACTATGTTTTGACACACTGTCGATTGTGAGACAGAGTATTTTGTTTACTTTCTATCTGTAATGTTCTAGTGTTTGTTTGGCCCTGTAGACGGCTACAGATTTGCTGCGTAGTTGAACCGTCGCTTTACATTAAAAAAGACGATGTTGGAAGAAGTCCGTCCCCCTCTAGTAGGGTTAATGTTTATGACTCATCGCTGACGTCTTTTGCAAAAACCGTATAGTGAGAAGGAAAAGAAGTAAAATACCAACGAAGAGAAGAATAGAAATTTTGACACGTTATTGATAACACTCATCAGAGTATTTCTGAAATGTCTGGGGTTCTTTACGTACTATAAATATGGACACAACCCACATAATTATCCCCGGGCCCACCTGAAGAGTTTCAAAGGTAAAATAAAATAAAATGAAGTAAAATAGAACAAAAGAAAGCGATCTGCAAGAATTTTTGCCTATAATGTTAACATTAAATCTGTAAAAATTGTTACAGGTTGTATTGTCCTGGAACAAGTTAGCAATTTTGAATACCTGGGCTACAGTGTGTCTTATAATGCATGCAACGACGTTGTGAATAAGTTGCATAAGTTTAACCTTATGTGCAAGACCATTAGGCGAATCCTTGAGTCAGCAAGTAAAGAAACACACATACAATTCTACAAGGTGACGGCCCTTCCCACACTTCTTTATGGGTCTGAGAATTGGACTATAACGAAAGGTCAGGCCAGTCGCATCCAAGCTGCTGAAATGAGATTTCTCAGGCACGTTGCAGAGTATAATCTCCATGATCATAGAAGAAACACAGATATACGGCGGGGACTGAGCATACTCGACAGGATCTCCCAGTAGCGGCTGAATTGGTGGAAACATCTTTGGGAATGGATGACTGCCGCATCCCCAAACAACTCTGGTACTATACGGAGAAGTGTGGGACGTCCGAGGAAGCGCTGGAGTGACCAGCTCTAATCTTTGCCTGTTTGAGACCGAAACAAACCATCCTTGGTTTAATCCGTGAAGTAGACGATGATGATGATGAAAAGAAAATCCATACAACCTTCCTGCCCACTATATAAAACCGACACAAATTGTCCTACGCCGTTTCTTCTGCTTGTCGCCATTACGACGTTCCTCGTCTCTGTCTGTATTAGTTTGGCGTATGTATAGTTCCTAAGTATGTTTGGTAGATATCTTGATGTTGGTAGATATCAACATTTATCTTGATGTTGTTAAGATAAATGATATTACCATTTGTAACGGCCACTTAGGCCGTTACGTAATATTTAATAACTAGAACACTTGGCCTAGACGAAGCGAAAGGTGTGCTGGAGCCCAGGTGACAGGACCTGCAATGAAATACTCTTGTAACCAGTAACAAGTTTTTATTAGTACTATTGTCTTTAAGAACATCGACTAGATTATTATAAAATATTTAGCTATAATTCTTTCAAACAATTCCGATTCTAATATCGCTTATCTTAACGACATCAATTTAAGTTATGCCAAAATGTTTAGTTACAATTTTATTAGAAACAGCTGAACCTCTAGTACGCTTTTGTTTAAGAGCATTTCTTTATGTTAGTATAAAATTTCAGTTACAGTTGATTTTGAAACAGTTGGAGTTGTTGTTGACTGAAGTTTAATATTTGGAACCCTCCCACCTGTACTTGTTGAAGAACTGAAATGGTACCGTAGACCAGTTGGGCGTTGAGTGCTGGTGGTAGTCCTTGAAGTGTGCAGAAGTTCCAGCTAGTCTCATTCCGGGCAGATGTCTTAAGGTGTTCTGTAGTAGGAGTATTTCTGGGCCTGACGGCTTCGGGGAGTATCCAGCTGCACTGCTCTGCAGATGGTGATCGGTGTAAGTGTCACCATCTCCGCATTCCCTTTCTCCCGACTGTACGGGGACGCTAGAACATTTTTTATTTGTAGATTGGCTGTCAGAAAATACACCCACCCCTACACTCTCTCGCCTCGGAACACACACACTACACTCAGTAACACAATTTTTTATCAACACTTTAGTTGCTCTAATTAATTTGCTATGGTTTATTTTATCCATTTACTTTCAACTAAACCTTTACTTTTCTTTATTTTTTTTTACTGTAACATTTACTTTTCACTTTATCAAAGATAGTTAAACATAAGGTCGCCAAGTGTTCCCAGACCGGAAGTAACGTGTAATTCAATTTTACGATAGGAAAGTATTACAATAAAATAGGCTTTACAAACGTGTGGATCACACACACATACACAAATATAACGCACATAACCCATCATTAAATTAACATCGAACAGAATAATTGAGCTCACCTGAAACCCTTTACTAACTTACGAAGTCATATGAAAGATCCACGAAACGCTTATCCCTGGGCCGTCAGACCACCGAACACTCTATTGGAAGGTTGGCGACGAAATGAGAAAGAAACCCGTATCCTTCGATCCCACCAGGCTACATAAACTCAACCTGTTGCGAATTGCCGGTCGTAACCTTTGGCAAGCAACCCATCAAGCCGCACACAAACAGCTGATACGGTTTACTAGATAGCTTCGCCGTAGCGCAGACACGGCCTTAATGATCGAGTTAGCTGTGCCGCCCAGCTGCTACGCGCTTTGGCGGCACTGATCTTTCAAATCACGCCGGGAAATTTCAAACCCTGGCACACCGGTACAGTGTTGAAAAAGCTTTTCTCGTATTAGATATGCTTATCTAGTAATTCTGGAGAAGATAATATTTTTATATTTTTCAGTGTCTTATTTTCGTGATACTTTGCGTAATATATTTACCTAATGGGCTGCTATGAACAAGAATTTATTTGGTATTCTAATGATACGCACCGTACTTCTATTGTGCTGCATTATATAATACATATAGTGCTTATCTCTGAGCTCGGCCAGTTTGAGTAACGACCGAATTAAGCTGCAATAATATGGTTCTTAGTTGGTTGGGCTGATTGTTGCGGATTTACATATAAATTGTAGTGAAACACTATCATTATTGTGTGTCGTATCTTTTATCATCATAACGACGTGAAATACGATGTTCGCCAGAGAACATAAAAGTGATATTATTAGGGAGATTATAAATTTAATTTAAACTTTTATGACGTCATAAACACCAGCCGCTGATTGCACTATCAGCGGAAAGTGAATTACGTCGCATCGTCTCTCCGCCATTAAGTTGTTATTTTATGACTGTCTTATCCGCGGAAACTCATACAGTACAATAATAGTGCTTATCCTTTATGCATCTGTTTACAAAGATTTTGATATCACATGTAAGATATTAATGTTAAGCCTACTAGAAGGGCAGACCCCTTCCATCAATGGCTTTTGTATTTATATACGGTTGTATTTAGCGACGGTTTGGCTAAGCAACAAATCTGTATCCATCTTCAGGCCAAGACAAACACTAAAATATCAGGAATAAAAAATAAAATATACTCTCTGTTATAACGTACTAAGTCAAAACATACCAAAGTATTTTCATAACCAAAACACCATACACAAACAAACAGTCGCCCAAACACGCATGCTTTTCAAGGTCAACTACAAGCTGCGACAGGCGGTACTAAGTCATTACCCTTTATATAGACAACCGGAAGTCACTCCCCCCGCCCCACCAACTAACAACCTACAGTCAGTAAAACACGCTAACCTAGTCCAAAGCCTAACGTACCCAAAGACTAAACTATTTTTCTGATGGAACGAAACCAGATATTTTGAATTTCACTGCTTACTTAATAATACAGTTACTATTAGTCGGAAAAATGCGGCTTCCTTAACGCTACGTTTGAATTATTTCTTTTCTTTATAAATAACTTTCACTTTATCCCATAAGACTTTGTGTTGCGCCCGCCACACATCTTCAGCAATGCTTGATCGTAATATTTCTCTTTTATACATTTATTTCGTGTTTATTCACGCGGACCTGGAGAGGTCGACAAGTTTCGCCCACATATTCACACGGGATACTATAAACCATGTTTTCTGTATTAAACACATGGTCAGTTGGTTTTCTACCGTACGGTCAATAATAGTTTTCTTAACGTATGGTGAGGGTATCCGCCCCGAACTCACAGGCTATCCTCCTAATTTTTCCTGATGCACCACGTGCGTAAGGGATAACCCACTGACGTCAGGGATCACTGACGTATTTTGGAGGTATTACGGAAGATATTCAATTCATTATTGTGTTTATCGAATAGAAGTGTATATTTCAACTTTCAAAGATACTATATTAAATTTTACGATTAAGTGCAGCGTCTATTGTACTATATTGCTACGCTGAGATGAAAAATAATCAACGCTGGTACGTAACATTTTACACGCGGAAACGCTGGAGTTTGTTCCGGACACGCGTTGTTGTAGACGTTTGTTGATTGTTCTGCCGACATACGGTCAGCAAAATGTGTACTAAGGTCGGAAGGACCTTGACATAGTAGGCCTATCGAAAACGATCCAGGTTCTTTAACTACGCAATTATTTCCCGAATCGTCATACTTGAACGTACTTGAAACTTACGTTCCGAAGTAGTTTTTCTTGAACCTCTGCGGGATATAAGGAAGCAGCATCCACCGGCCGGCCGAGTTTAAGTTTTACCTTTCTGTTTTTCTCTGCAGTCCTTAAAAAAAAAAGTATATTCTGCGAGGGAGTATCATATTTTTTTCTTCATGAATTAACTGTGCTACTACTAATTGTTTAAATTTTATTAATCACATATATTAGACATTTTTTCGCTAGATAGACACTCGGTAAATTCTTAGTAAATCCTTTCTACGGTACTACCGGCTTTTAGAATTTCTGTTGTCCTTAAGGATTACTGTGAGTAAAACACTACTTCATTTAGGCAGCGTACAAAAAATTCTGTCTGCAGCAGTTTGACCGTTCCTAAGTACGTTTTGAATGAGAAGTCGGTTACGAATGAACTGCGGACAAGAATATTTATATACGCTACATGTAAACTAGGACGTAATGCAGCCTACAGTAGAAGATGGAGAAATATGTAATAAACTAATACACGAAGGAACGCAATTTTCAACACAAGTTCCAAAATAGTGTTAAAGCAAACGAAAGCTAAAAGCGTTCACTGAAGAGACGAAACTGAACCATGAAACCGCTCAACAGACCTAACGTAGAAATGACGAACAACAGGAAGAAGAACGTGAAGACTTAAACATGATCTGATAATTACTGTAATAGTCTATAAAACAGGTTTTCAATTTTACTGTTAGTCTAATTAATTGTACAAAAATAATGTACAGAGGAATATAGAGGAATACAAGTATTTAGTGGTAAAAATTACGGCCAGTGGAAAGCAAGACAAAGACATACAATGTAGAATTAATTTGGGAAAGATGGCTATATCTACATTAAATGGAATCCTGTGAGATAAGCAAATTATAACAGAAACTATAACCAAAATATTTAAAACCATTATTAGAAGTATCATGACTTATGGGTCAAAAGTTTGGACAACTAATAAACACACAAGAACAAAATTAATGACAGCAGAGAAGGACTTTTGGAGACGTTCGTTAAGAGTATCCAGACGTGAGAAAATTAGAAATGAAGTCATTAAGGACACAATTAATGTAAAAAATTTAATTGTTGGATTTACCCAAACAAAAATATTACAATGGTATGGACACACGAAAAGAATGGCACAGGAAAGATTGCCAAGGAGAGTTATGGAATGGATCCCACCAAGAAGAAGGAAAAGAGGAAGACCACCTGTCACCTGGATAGAAGAAATTCAGACTATATTGAGCAAACGAGAAATCGAAGAAGATCTTTAGGTAGACAAGCAGCAGTGGGAGATGAGAATTCAGTCGCTTCTGTAATATCTGGTTTCGGAAAGTCTGTAAAGATTGTACAGCCGGAATAATAATTACAAAAAAATGTAAAGATAATGTTAAAAGACAGATAAAAATCTTATAAATACAACATTCGTTTATTAGATACTTATAGAAAACATGAGTGTAATATTTCAAAAGCGATAACGTCTCGTTATACGTGAGGAGAGAGAACTAACGTAGCCACGTTAGTACTGACAATCGTTCACAAACAATAAAGTTAGCCGGAGGCGCGGCTCGTGTTAAAATTAATTTAGTGTTCTCTCGGCGCGACCGCATTCGCAACGTGTTACCAACTTTCCAAAACCACTTGTCTAGAACTGTGTAGAGCGTTAACTACTCTGGACAACAGCGTTTTGTTATTAGCTCAGCAAAACTGACACGAAACGAATTATATTTAGCTCAGTCTGTCTGTTATTTACAACGTCGACACAAATACAAAGTCATATTTTGTTTCTATAAACCTATACACCATTAAAATGTGCTTTCGTATTGTTACAACAATCTCACGGATCATCGTATTGTAGAGTGGAAACAAAATACAGACACCAATGTAGTCACTAATTACCAGCTTTAATTAGTCACAAATAACAATTTTAAATGAACAAGGTAGTCTCATACAACAATTCAAGTTAAATTTGTCAGTAAACAGACCCGTCTCCAAAGTACTACACCCCTGGGGCTAACGTACGACACACCGTGTTAGGTTGAATAGGTACATTCACTGAAGATGGCAGCCAGTGGTGCTGCTCAAACGTTTTGCTTTAATGAAAACCTAGGACCGCGGCCAAACAGCCCGGCAGATAGTTTAATTTCAACTGACACCGGCAGTGAAAGCCTTCACACGAAATACAAAATGGGAATATTTGTTATTCTTTTTGACTCTCCATCAAATGCTGACAGAGTATTATTTATTACTGATTGATTACTTACATTCATCATATATTAGTTCGCAGTTAGTGTGAAGATGTCTGCCGATTGTTTGGATGGCCGGAAAATTACGCTCATAATTTTTCTGTTATAGGAAAACTCCATCATTTAGTTTCTAATATCTATAATCCATAACAAACATTTTTACTTCGATGTTCCATAAGGAAATGGAAGTATGGTGAGGGCAAAAAAATCGTGTTCGAGATAAGGGCTGATTTTGATTGTACTACCCTCAAAACATGAAGAAATGTCATTTTTCGAAAAGTGTCTGTGTATGTGCCTTTATGTATAATTTTTCTTATGGCAAACGATAACTGCCGCAAATTCAGACAGAATCAAATAATTTTTTTATATTTGCCTGAATTGTAGAGGACTCAAGACCTATTGATTTTGGTGAAGATCGGTTAAGGGGAAGAGGTAGTTTACCTGCAACATCTTATGTTTTATCAAGAGTAATTTTTTTAATGAGGAATGATAACTACCGTAAATTCAAACAAAATCAAATAATGTTTTGGATATGTACCTGAGTTGTAGAGGACTCAAGGTCTATTGATTTTGGTAACGATTGGTTAGGAGGAAGGGGTAGTTTACCGGCAACGTTTTAGGTTTTAACAAGAGTAAAGTACCTACTTAATTTTGATAAATAAAGTATCCTGAAACGAAGGTCATAATAATCCACTGTAGAAAAGTAGACAAAATATATATAAATGAAAATGATAATTGAATGGGGAGGGGATAATTTTTTATGTGTACTAACAAAGAAGTAATTTGTTGTTAAAACTCCTTCCCCTGCTTTTTGGCCGTGGTCCAATGTTTTCTGCAAAACCAGACGTTTCGGCAGTTCCATCGACTGCCATAATCAGTGAAAATCGAGTGCGCTAACGTGAAGTGGTATACGTTAGTTACCACAGTACTGTGGTTAAGGCTGAAGCAAGAAGTAGAAAGAAGTAGTTTCTATGGAAATATTTCATTTCGAAAATGATTTTAAACATAAATCTTAGAACACGGAAGTCATTTATGGTTCTCCATACCGATATTTTAAACAAGTAGTAAACGAGAATGGGTGCAGGTTTGAAGGTAGGTTTTAAGATTTTTTTACACATTTCGGTGGGGGCTTACACGGCCGCAGTCAATGCTATTAAAATCCCATTCCCGGGCTGTTTGGCTGTGGTCCATTGTTTTGTTCTAAAACAGACATTTCTACAGTACCATCGTCAGTGTAAAACGTCGATCTGCACTAGCGTATGGTGGTACACGTTAGAGACCACAGTACTGTGGTTAAGGCTGAATCACAGTATACGTTACCCTTAACCACAGTACTGTGTTCTCTAAGGTGTGGTTTCTCATATAAAACACATAAAATGCTCGTTCCTTTGTGTTGTTGTAGAACTTTCCCATTTCATATAATTCTTCCCTACTGTTTCCTTTATAATCCTGAAAAGTGTACATTCAAGGTTCTATAGTGTAAAGATTATAAATTTCTGTTTACTACAAAATTTTTTAAAATTATTTTTGCAAAACTACAATTAATTCAATTTATTCTCACTTTGTTATCTCCGCCTAGGGTTTAGAAATATAGCCACTTCTAAAAGGCTGAACTACAATACACGATGCCTTAACCACGGTACTGTGGTTTCTAACGTGTACCACCATAAGTAAGTGCAGCCCGACCTTTTCCACTGATGATGGCAGTCGATGGTATTGCGGAAAGGTCTGTTTCGTACCAAAACAATGGACCACGGCGAAACAGTCTCGGAATGGATTTGAATAACAAACATATCGTATATTTACAATAAAACGTCGGCGTACTAGCAGCTTTAGAGACGAAATTTGCGAATTAATGCGCAAACTAGTTCGGTAGCTGTCGAGTTTATGTAAGAAACGTGTACTGCCGTCTGTGTACGAGAGCACGCTCGTGGCCGCAGCGGTACACCTGACCACACAATCGTGTACAGCGCCGGCTGAGGTCACAAAGTTATACACACCGTCTGACGTATTCTCTATGCGGTCAGCAGCCTGCTGTGTCGTGTGTTGCTGCCTTCTCCTCCTCCACCTCGTCTCCAACAAAACTAATACAACAGAAATGTTTTAATTTTTTTTTTTTAAGTTAAATACCTGGGGCTGCATTTGGACGACAAATTAACATGGAAATCCCACATTCAGGCTAAGAAACAACAACTCCACTTAAAAGCTAGGCAAATGTACTAGCTCATAGGTAGAAAATCTCAACTATCTCTCGCAAACAAAGTCATCATATATAAAGCTGTGCTCAGACCAATCTGGACTTACGGTATAGAATTGTGGGGCTGCTCTAAACCTTCCAACACAAAGATTCTGCAGACAGTTCAGTCAAAAATCTTGCCCTGCATAACGAATGCTCCCTGGTTCATCTCTAATTATACTCTTCACAAAGACCTCAACATTCCATACATTTCTGATGTCATCAAGATGCACGCCGCTAAGTACAGGAACCGCAACATAGGACACAGCAATAACCTGATCAACGAGCTCCTCAATCCATCACTGGATGTAAGAAGGCTGAAGAGGCAGTGGCCAGATGACCTGACCCGGTGAACGTGGTAATCATCGCTGGATGGTTCCCACCTCTCAAGTAACGACTTATACATCACTTTTACTTATTACTCTGTGAAATGAGTAGATTGTAAAACTGAATTATAATAAATAAATAAATAAATAAAAAATAATAATTTTTTTTTACACAAAAAGGTTAGCCGTGGACCACGCGAATATCATTTCCTTTTCTTCTCCTGACAGAAGGCCCTCATTCACACACTGCGCCGCTTTCCTTTCACCGTCCACCTCTTTCTCGTCTTCTTGTCACCGCAGAGAACCTCTAGATTTTGAATTTTGTTTGTGTATGTATTTCTGTCCACACAGTCGTTTAATAATCTTCTCCTTTAGTTGTTTGGTATATCCTTTTCGACTGGAAAGTTGCCAAATATAGTTGAAAATTTTTTATTTAATCTGGGCTGATCCATCCGAACCATATCTCCAAGGAATCTCAGTCTTTTCCTTCGTAAAACCGTTTCCTGATCTTCCACATCCCTTCTTTGAGACTATGCCTGGACCCATCTTCGGTTTTCTTGGGACCAACATTTTTTCAAAGAATTCTTTTTTCAATTTTAAGAAGAGGTTCCAAATTTTGAAAGCACATTGTTTCTACTCCGTACATTATCACCGGCCTGATTACAGTGCTATAATGGCGGACTTTCGCACTTCTGGAGAGGTTTTCCTTGCGTACAGTTCCCGGGTTAGAGTAAAGACCTTTGCTAATTTGAGTTCCTTATATTAAAAGATTCTTTGCTTGAGGCGTTTTGGGATATTTCTCCTCAAGATATTTAAAGTTGTTAGTATATTTTATTTCCCCATACGTAGTGTCCAGGCACGTTTTCGGGAATTTAAATAGGGTGGTAATAATTTTAGCAAAGGAGATTAGGAGGCCAGTTTTCTCCGCCATCTCTTTGAGATCTTCTACTTGCTTTCTTGCTGCTTCTTCTGAGTCAACGAAAACGTTTTAATTATTATAATATTTTTTCAGTTAAGTATATTTGTTTCACTCCGAGATTAATTACATGTATTATGTTTGCTGCAGAGGTGAATCTTCAGAATAAACAACGCCAGCAGTGCTTGCCCACAGAAAATGAGGCAAAAGTAAATAAATGTTTACGTAACCAACATTATTGTTGTCACAAGAAACTGTTTCACGTGCATTCTTATCGTCCATCTTTTGGAAATCGGAGGCGCATTTCTCATCTGTCTTCCAGCCAGATGACTTGATTTGATCAAAGTTATTAATATCTCTTCGTTGGCAGTTCTGTGCGCTGGTTTAACAGATGACTAACCGCTCCGCCGGCAAGGCAATCACCTCAAAAAAAAAATGCTTCTCACCCTGGAAACTTGTGAGTACGAGTGCCCAGTCAACCCGGTACAAAAGTACTACCTATCCGAATTCCTTCGATCCCAGTTAAGAGTGAATAAGTGAATAAATAGAACATTCAAGCTTATATGCAAGTGAATGTCTAGCTTTGAATTATAATTTAGACAAACTAGAAACATTGGAAAGACGAATTGTTAGGAAACTACTAGGTCCACGAAAAACTTCAGGAGGTTGGAAATTAAGAAGTAATGATGAAATATGTAAAAGTATAAAAAATATAACAGAAACAATGAGAAAAAGAAGACTATTATTTTTTGGACATTTATATAGAATGGACGACAATAGGTTGACAAAGCAAATCTTCAGATATCTGTGGGGGAAGAAGTCAACATCAAGTTGGATTAAAGAAGTCCAAAAGGATTTATAAAAAAATAATATACAACCATAAGAAGCAATTTAAAGAGACGTTTTTCGGACAAAAGTGTTAAAAATGGAACGAGTCCAGGGTAGGAGAGAGAAAAACGCAGGTTCAATGTAAACTGAAGACAGGAAGAAGACATAGTGAAAAGATGAAAGAATATTGGAGAAAAAGAAAAGAACAAAGAATAAAGAATTTAAAAATTGGCATTTGGTCCTTAGATGGCCGATAAAAAAGAAAACATTCTAGACCAATCCCAGTTAAAATAATAATTTAATATTTTTTTATTAAATGTAATAGAGTAATAATTACAGTGGTTTGTTTAAGACACGATCGCGGGACGCATAAACTGGAGTGGTGTCATAAGCCGCGAGTTGGAAATCATCGCTCTGATCTAGATCTCCGCCTGATCTAGCAAACCCCGCCCATCGTAAACAACTGGGTATCCCAATGGATACCAATGCCGCCGGTAAAGCAGGAGAAACAACTGACGGCCTCACAATTGGATGGATGATACGGAAATAACCATAGCGAGAAATAAGAAGAAGAAGGATATGAAATTAACTGATATTAAGAATTTAAAACGTAAGGCTAGTGAAAAAGGCAAGAGATAGCTAACCAGACACCAAGAGGAACATTGGTCGGCCAAGGAAGAGTTTGAGTGACGGCATGTAGGACCGTTGTTACAGAATAGGGCAGAGTCCTAAGAAAGAAGAAGAAGAAGAAGAAGAAGAAGAAGAAGAAGAAGAAGAAGAAGAAGAAGAAGAAGAAGAAGAAGAAGAAGAAGAAGAAGAAGAAGAAGAAGAAGAAGAAGAGCATAAGAAGAAGGAGGAGGAGGAGAAGAAGAAGAAGAAGAAGAAGAAGAAGAAGAAGAAGAAGAAGAAGAAGAAGAAGAAGAAGAAGAAGAAGAAGAAGAAGAAGAATATTCTGTCCCTCACACCACATTCGCAAATCATCACGTACGTAGTTATACGCTTGTTCACTGCGTCCTCAGTGCAGAAATGCGATAGTATAACTAAGTGTTAAAAGTAGAAATAAGTGGAATTTTCTTGTACACGTACCTTACAAACGTATTAACATATTAATAGGTATTTTTAAAAAGTTATTACTTTTCCTTTACGTACAAAGGAATTTGCCTTGAAGTATGCAAAGGAATTTTTGCATGTGTTAACAACTGTGCAACTCAGATACGTATTGGCTCTTACCACGCTTGCTCACGGTTGAATATTTAGCGTAAATTTAGCGTTAAAAATGTTAGCGTTTAATGAGATAAACGTTTTCTAAAGTGCATTTTTATTAACATCTCTTGTGACGCTGACCCACTTCGACTCCTCGTCGTCAGCAGATTAGAATTCTCGTTTATTACGATGCAGTCAAGTGCGAAGTATCTGAATAGTGAAACGGTCTAATTAATATTCTATAAGGACTCCTTACGTAGCACATCCTTCCCGCCAAAGCAACGAAATAACGCTTCTATGTAACAAGGAAAATACGCTTTCAAATACTACGTCCTTAGTTTTTTTTACAAAAAGGACGTAGTATTTATGATAAACTAATTGACGGTTGTTCTTCTTCTTCTTCTTCTTCTTCTTCTTCTTCTTCTTCTTCTTCTTCTTCTTCTTCTTCTTCTTCTTCTTCTTCTTCTTCTTCTTCTTCTTCTTCTTCTCCTCCTCCTCCTCCTCCTCCTCCTCCTCCTCCTCCTCCTCCTCCTCCTCCTCCTCCTCCACCTCCTCCTCCTCCTTTTTCTTCTTTTTCTTCATCTTCATCATATTCTTCTTCTTATTATTTACCTTCATCATCATCATCATCACCTTCTTCCTCTTCTTTTTTTCTTCTTTTTCTCCTCAACCCCAAAGTTTTTTTATACACTTATTCATTTATAAGTTCGCTGCAATAGCATCGGTCATTAGAGACCACAAAAATTATAAAAATGAAATAATATACAGAATTTGTAAATCATACAGAATTGTCATACAAATGCAGTAAAACATATTAAACTAGAAGGTGCTTAGTGAAGAAAAACATTACACAGGAACTGGTATGATTTAAAAATTACATTAGTTATTTGTTTAAATACCAGCAATAATACAAAATAAAATGATATATATTGCCCCACAAAACACAAATATTATAAATACAAAGCAAGCAGATGTATAACCCACACGTTGGTGGGATGCAATTTCTTGCTTTCCGTAGACAACCTCTTGATAACCACATACCTTCTACCTTCTTTTGCCCCATCCATGTTCTCCTGGCTGTTCTTTATCCTCCCACTACTTTCACGATCATGTTCTTTATCAGTTTGAATGGCGTAACAGATGATCAATAATATTGCTTCTCCTCTCCCCAGTGGATCCAATCAACGTATATTTACCACCCTCTATGTTCAAACTTCATCACTATATACTCTTACCTACCCCGAGACGCCTCCAGCGCCACATCTCAAAAGGTTCTAGGGAGCGCCTATCCACTTTCATCAAAGTCCGAGTCTGCGAGGCATATGTACACATACTAATAATACTTTTATTAAATTTCTTTCTGGTTTTCAGGGACTTTTTTAGATGCCAGAAGAGGGTTTTCTTAAAATATACTCATTTGATTTTGCGATTATGCCTTTTACATCACTGGAGTTTCTGATATATGAAGTAATGCACCTTACAAGATAATTAAAGGGAGCTAGTTACACCACTTTCTACCGCTCTAAAATACCTTTCCCTCCCGTTTGCAAGTTCTGGATCATTTCGTTCCTTTTGGTATTTCTTTATTTATTATTGTGTCGCATTTACCTTTTAGGATCGTGTTGATTTGGCGAAGTGCATTCTGTAGGTCTTTGTCGTTGTTTCCTAAAAGTAAAATGTCATCTGCAAGACGGACTTGCCGTTAATTGTTATTCCATCGTTCCATTATTCCTTGCCTAACACCTTTTGATCTTGTAGACTTGCAGGATAATTCTTCTATCCCTATAGTCCACCTTAGGACTCTATCCCTATATCCCTATCTCTCTTAGGACTTTCATCATAAAACGTTAAGTTAATAAAAAATACTAGTAAAAAGTATTTTTGCTTTTTATTTTATTTTTTTAATTTATTTTATTGTTTTATGTTATTTAGGTATTTTATTTTTTATTTTTACTCTTTACTCCCCGTGGTAGAGAGGGATCAACGTTTGTATATCAAGCGGCTAACGAACACAGGGTCCGAATATCACCCGGGATAAGTTGATCCCCTCTATCAAGTGCCAATGACCTCCTTGGAGGGCAGCTGAGTGGATAGAGGACAGGGCACCCTATTGTCTTAGGGATGAGAAATCACTTCTAAAGGCGGAGAAACGGGTATACGTCAACGCCACATGATGCAGAAGGCAAGGGGAGAAACCACTGCATTACAGATCTGTTTAGGATATGCCTAGTATCAGCAGCTCTATGATAGATGCTTCTCTTCTACAAAGAGAATAATAGAAGGAACAATTGAAGGAAAGGGAAGAATCACAGAGGTCGACCCCGTTTAGACTACTTGAAATACCTTATGATCGATATGGACTACACATCGTATTGTGAGTTGAAAAGAAAAGCAGAGAAATGTGAAGAATGGTAAGCCTATGGGCTGTTAACCTGGAAGAGGAACTAGTAAAAAATGTTAAGTAATACAAAATTATACTGAAAATTACGTTTAAGAAGTTTATATTATTTTAAAAATTTAACTTAGTTTTATTACTCAAAGCATTTTGTTTCTATTTCTAAAAAACAATATTATTATTCAAATATATTGCAACTTACCGTCTGCGGCTTCCAGAAACAACGTCTTCATAAAGTTGACTTGTTTCGGGACACTTGTCCCATCATCAGAACTTAAAATAATTGTGTATCATTTAAGTTGATACATTTCTCAATTAATTAAAATATTAAAATTCAACATGAAATAAATAATTTAAAACAATATAAATACGTAAATGTCTAAAAGCGAGCGCGAACGTTTAACGATGTACATGAATGTATTTCATGTTGAATTTTAATATTTTAATTAATTGACAAATGTATCAACTTAAATGATACACAATTATTTTAAGTTCTGATGATGGGACAAGTGTCCCGAAACATGTCAACTTTGTGAAGACGTTGTTTCTGGAAGCCGCAGACGGTAAGTTGCAATATATTTGATTGAATAACACGTGGCTTGGTACTAAATATTTGGAATTATTCCTTTTAAACATTATTATTATTATTATTATTATTAAAATTATTTATAATTGATGACTCGTTGGGCACTTGATGATTGGTACGTTCACAGTTTTTATCTAACTCTGACAGCTGTTTCAGCTTATTAAGCTACTGTCAAAGAGATCTGTGAACAACTAAATTAACAAAGAATATAAGGATGGTGAACATGTGTTTAGGGCGTGTATCCGGATATGTGAGGGGTGTGTATCCGGACATGTGAGGGGTGTGTATAATGGAGGAGGATGGAGAAGTTACAAGAAAGGTCAAGGGTCTGTAAAAACTAAGTGTAATCGGAAGGAAAAATATGAAAATTAACTAAACTAAATAACAACTTTTAATAAAGGGGATACAAAAAAATTAGGTTGTTCGTTTGTTAAATTTTTGTTACGTTTGATTGTTTTTATAATTTCTAAAATTTCTAATAAATCCATTTTCTTACCTTTTTTGTTGTTGTGCAGTATTGTTGTGTTTTTTGTATCTATGAAGTGATTGTGTTGTAAGAAATGACCTGTAAAACCTGTATTGGCTGTGTTAGTTAAAATCGCTTTCTCATGTTCAGAAATGTGAACAATTTCAGCGCACGGCCACATTGTCCGATATAAATAGCATCGCATTCTGCACAGTGTATTTGATCAATCCAATTTTTCTGTAGTGTGTTTGATTTTTTGTTTATTGTTTACTATTAATGAAAAACTAGTTTATTCTTATTTATTATTATTAAGTTTAGATGAAAATTATTAAGTTGATAACAATTTCTGTTCTACAAAGAACAGCCTGCGCTAAAATTAGTTTAGTTTGTCGCGACCACATTTGTTACAAAGTTCTGCAGACAAACCGCGCTTGTCCAGGACAGAAACACGCAAACAATTTGGTCAGCACCGAAGGAAACTCAAACGCGTTACATTAAGCTTTGTTTCATATTCATGGAAACGCGGTTTGTTTGTAAGTTATAGAAACACTGTCTCCTGCTTAGTAAGGTAATATCGGGGGACCGAGCTTTGGTCGGTTTTGATATTTATTTATATATATATACGGATTATTTTTACATTAAATTTTCTAGGATTTGTAAACATAAGCAGAAATTTGTAAACGTAAACAGAAACTATACGTGTATTGTATAAACATTTAAAATATTAGCAATTGCATTATACACATATAAAAAATACAAGTAAATTGAATAATACAAAATACAGTATAGTACGAAAATAATACAAAATTATTGGAAAGTTATAGTAAAGTCTTCTAGTATTTAGTATTTCTTTCCATCCAACGTTTCGTGTATGGTGAGGATTTTCTGGTGGCAAAAGAACTTTTAAGCTGCTTCGTCTTTTTACTCTAGAAAATGCTACATACAACATTCCATGCATAAAAACTGATATAAGTAAGTAGATACCAACGAATTCAAATGTTTGTCCTTGAGCTTTGTGGATGGCCATAGCAAAAGCAGGTCTTATGGGGAACTGATGCCGTTGCATAGTACATCCAAGTTGATTTTTGCTAGAATCTAATGTGATTCTTGGGATATGGACTTCTCGGCCTGCATTCTCTCCAGTGATAATCTTTGATTTAATAATATTGTTACACAACTCAGTAACTATTAACCTTGTTCCATTGCATAGTCCTTCGGAGACATCCAAGTTTTGCAAGAGCAATATTATTGTATTTTTTACAAGTTTCAGTTCACGTGGTGGTAGATCAGCCATTTCAACGGAATTCAGGAATTCAGAAGTAAATTCGAGACCTCCTTCTGGTTGATCTTTGACAGAATCATAACTGTTGTAAACTTTGCACTCTCAAGGAAGCTTTTCAATAATTTCTGCATGAATTTTATTAACATCTTTATTATTGGTTCTAGTATAGCCCTGTCCTTCGTATCTTCATATCTGTTTTAACCAGACAGTCTCCGAATACTTCTTCAGTAAGATTGCCGTTGGAAAGAATGCCCTCTGGTAGTTCAATCTCATGCATAGCATTTACTGGAAAGCTCCATTACCAACTTTTAATAAATATTCAGCAAAGTCTCTTTGCTCTGGATTCACACGCATATTTTCTGTCAGTGAAAAGAAGTTAAAATGACGCCAAAAACTGTTTTTCTTAATCGAAAGGTCTACCAACTCACTGCGGTTAGCACGAGGTTGAACGGGCAAACATTGCCGGAAATCTCCTCCAAAGACAACAATCTTTCCACCAAAGGCTATATTAGGATTTCCTATAGAACGAAGTAGTGGATCCATATTGTATAATCCATATTTAGGTAACATACCCCACGCACCAACCCGAGCGTTTTACTCCATAATAAAACGTACCTTTCTGTTGTAAGTCACAAAGAAGCAAAAGCAACAGTTTCAAAAAACTAATAAATTATTATTAACTTTAGCTTACTAACAACCTTTTTCGAACGTTTCAATACAATCCTTGAATGTTTTTCTTCATGGCGTATCCGTGTATTAATACTTACCTCAGAGGACACAGAAAACACAACAGCGTACAGGGAACACGTTATAAATTAAATACGTTATTGCTCGCTTAATATTATTACATAGGGTAAACAATTATTGCTCGTCTCAACTCTTATTTTGTTTATTTACATTGATTGCAGCAGCTATTTACTCTTCTTCATATATAAACATATCGATACTGCGGCGTTTGCAGTTATCGACGGCTGGTTAGAAATTGCAGTTGCCTAGCAATAATTAATTGTCGCGCGGTAGGCGGTCTCGCGATATTTTAAAATAAAGGCCCTCAGATTTTGCCCTTAGACGAATTTTGCGGAAAATAAGACCGAGTCCAAGCGATTCCTGGTGTCAACATACCCTTAAGTACCAACTTCCGAGAAAATCGTTAGAGCCGTTTTCAAGAAAAAAAAAACATAGCTACATACAATTATTGATTGCTTAGTATTATAGGAGTCAGTGAAAAAAAGTGAAAATGACACCAAAGACTGTTTTTCTTAATCGAAAGGTCTACCAACTCACTGCGGTTAGCACAAGGTTGAACGGGCAAACATCGCCGGAAATCTCCTCCAAAGACAACAATCTTTCCACAAAAGGCTATATTAGGATTCCTATAGAACGAAGTAGTCGATCCATATTGTGTAATCCATATTTAGTTAACATATCCCACGCACCAACCCGAGCGTTTTACTCTATAATAAAACGTACCTTTCTGTTGTAAGTCGCAAAGAAGCAAAAGCAACAGTTTCAAAAAACTAATAAATTATTATTAACTTTAGCTTACTAACAACCTTTTTCGAACGTTTCAATACAATCCTTGAATTTTTTTGTTCATGACGTGTCCGTGTATTAATGCTTACGGTACCTCAGAGAACAGAGAAAACAAAACGGCGTACAGGGAACACGTTATAAATTAAATACGTTATTGCTCGCTTAATATTATTACATAGGGTAAACAATTATTGCTCGTCTCAACTCTTATTTTGTTTATTTACATTGATTGCAGCAGCTATTTACTCTTCTTCATATATAAACATATCGATACTGCGGCGTTTGCAGTTATCGACGGCTGGTTAGAAATTGCAGTTGCCTAGCAATAATTAATTGTCGCGCGGTAGGCGGTCTCGCGATATTTTAAAATAAAGGCCCTCAGATTTTGCCCTTAGACGAATTTTGCGGAAAATAAGACCGAGTCCAAGCGATTCCTGGTGTCAACATACCCTTAAGTACCAACTTCCGAGAAAATCGTTAGAGCCGTTTTCAAGAAAAAAAAAACATAGCTACATACAATTATTGATTGCTTAGTATTATAGGAGTCAGTGAAAAAAAGTGAAAATGACACCAAAGACTGTTTTTCTTAATCGAAAGGTCTACCAACTCACTGCGGTTAGCACGAGGTTGAACGGGCAAACATAGCCGGAAATCTCCTCCAAAGACAACAATCTTTCCACCAAAGGCTATATTAGGATTTCCTATAGAACGAAGTAGTCGATCCATATTCTATAATCCATATTTAGTTAACATATCCCACGCACCAACCCGAGCGTTTTACTCTATAATAAAACGTACCTTTCTGTTGTAAGTCGCAAAGAAGCAAAAGCAACAGTTTCAAAAAACTCATAAATTATTATTAACTTTAGCTTACTAACAACCTTTTTCGAACGTTTCTATACAATCCTTGAATGTTTTTCTTCATGGCGTATCCGTGTATTAATACTTACCTCAGAGGACACAGAAAACACAACAGCGTACAGGGAACACGTTATAAATTAAATACGTTATTGCTCGCTTAATATTATTACATAGGGTAAACAATTATTGCTCGTCTCAACTCTTATTTTGTTTATTTACATTGATTGCAGCAGCTATTTACTCTTCTTCATATATAAACATATCGATACTGCGGCGTTTGCAGTTATCGACGGCTGGTTAGAAATTGCAGTTGCCTAGCAATAATTAATTGTCGCGCGGTAGGCGGTCTCGCGATATTTTAAAATAAAGGCCCTCAGATTTTGCCCTTAGACGAATTTTGCGGAAAATAAGACCGAGTCCAAGCGATTCCTGGTGTCAACATACCCTTAAGTACCAACTTCCGAGAAAATCGTTAGAGCCGTTTTCAAGAAAAAAAAAACATAGCTACATACAATTATTGATTGCTTAGTATTATAGGAGTCAGTGAAAAAAAGTGAAAATGACACCAAAGACTGTTTTTCTTAATCGAAAGGTCTACCAACTCACTGCGGTTAGCACAAGGTTGAACGGGCAAACATCGCCGGAAATCTCCTCCAAAGACAACAATCTTTCCACAAAAGGCTATATTAGGATTCCTATAGAACGAAGTAGTCGATCCATATTGTGTAATCCATATTTAGTTAACATATCCCACGCACCAACCCGAGCGTTTTACTCTATAATAAAACGTACCTTTCTGTTGTAAGTCGCAAAGAAGCAAAAGCAACAGTTTCAAAAAACTCATAAATTATTATTAACTTTAGCTTACTAACAACCTTTTTCGAACGTTTCAATACAATCCTTGAATTTTTTTGTTCATGACGTGTCCGTGTATTAATGCTTACGGTACCTCAGAGAACAGAGAAAACAAAACGGCGTACAGGGAACACGTTATAAATTAAATACGTTATTGCTCGCTTAATATTATTACATAGGGTAAACAATTATTGCTCGTCTCAACTCTTATTTTGTTTATTTACATTGATTGCAGCAGCTATTTACTCTTCTTCATATATAAACATATCGATACTGCGGCGTTTGCAGTTATCGACGGCTGGTTAGATATTGCAGTTGCCTAGCAATAATTAATTGTCGCGCGGTATCGGTCTCGCGATATTTTAAAATAAAGGCCCTCAGATTTTGCCCTTAGACGAATTTTGCGGAAAATAAGACCGAGTCCAAGCGATTCCTGGTGTCAACATACCCTTAAGTACCAACTTCCGAGAAAATCGTTAGAGCCGTTTTCAAGAAAAAAAAAAACATAGCTACATACAATTATTGATTGCTTAGTATTATAGGAGTCAGTGAAAAAAAGTGAAAATGACACCAAAGACTGTTTTTCTTAATCGAAAGGTCTACCAACTCACTGCGGTTAGCACAAGGTTGAACGGGCAAACATCGCCGGAAATCTCCTCCAAAGACAACCATCTTTCCACAAAAGGCTATATTAGGATTCCTATAGAACGAAGTAGTCGATCCATATTGCGTAATCCATATTTAGGTAACATACCCCACGCACCAACCCGAGCGTTTTACTCTATAATAAAACGTACCTTTCTGTTGTAAGTCGCAAAGAAGCAAAAGCAACAGTTTCAAAAAACTAATAAATTATTATTAACTTTAGCTTACTAACAACCTTTTTCGAACGTTTCAATACAATCCTTGAATTTTTTTGTTCATGACGTGTCCGTGTATTAATGCTTACGGTACCTCAGAAAACAGAGAAAACAAAACAGCGTACAGGGAACACGTTATAAATTAAATATGTTATTGCTCGCTTAATATTATTAGATAGGGTATACAATTATTGTTCGTCTCAACTCTTATTTTGTTTATTTACATTGATTGCAACAGCTATTTATTCTTCTTCATGTATAAACATATCGATACTGCGCCGTTTGCATTTATCGACGGCTGGTTAGAAATTGCAGTTGCCTAGCAATAATTAATTGTCGCGCGGTATCGATCCCGCGATATTTTAAAATAAAGGCCCTCAGATGTGGCCCTTAGACGAATTTTGCGGAAAATGAGATCGAGTCCAAGCGATTCTTGGTGTCAAAATAACCTTAAGTACCAACTTCCGAGAAAATCGTTAGAGCCGTTTTCGAGAAAAAAACGTAGCTACGTACAATTATTGCTGTCTTAATAGTATAGGATTAAATTATTAGGACGAAAAACAGTTTAATATGTTCACGAATATGTTTATATGCACCCCTAATATAAACCAAAGACAAGTTGAACGTGTAAGCAAATTTACATATCTTGGTACTATGGTTAACGGACAATGGGACAGGTATCAAGAAATAAAGAGCAGAATTGAAAAGACAAGGGCAGTGTACACTAGAATGATCAGTTTATTCAAAAGTCACGATTTGACAAAAACACACAAAGATAAGACTTTTACGCTGCTACGTATTATCGGTCCTCTTCTACGGTGTAGAATCTTAGACTATGACTGAAGCCACAACTAAAAAATTGGAATCTTTCGAAATGTGGCTTTACCGTAGAATACTGAGCACTTCATGGACAGTTGAAGTTCTTAGATAGATGAAGAGATGAAGAAAGAAAGGGAAGTTACTAACACAGCGAAGATAAGAAAGCTTCTGGGACTCCTCGTGACAAAAGAACAGAGATTTTACTTATTGCAGTCCAAACTATAGGGAAAAGTACTTGGAAAGAGAGGAGTTGGGCGGACGAGAATATCGTGGCTGAGAAATTTAAGGACCTGGTTTGGCATGGATACAACTGACTTATTCCGTGCAGCAGTACAGAAAGTTAAAATAGGTTGTATGATATCCAACATCCGAATCGGATAGGAACTATCAGAAGAATGGAGGACGCAAAACTGGAATTCGGGGCGGTGTTCATTTGGTACTAATAAAAACTGAACTTTGTGGCGGTGTTAATATATTACAAGCGGTCCTTTACATTCGCTCCTTTACTAACGAAAAATTAAGTCGATTGGGATTTTTGAAATTTTTCTCGTAATTGAGAAATTATCTAATTTAAAAATTTATCGAATTTTTTATACTTGGTTTAAAACAGTGTGCGATTTCTCCAGTTCAAGGAGCACACATACCAGTACTTTGTACATGAAATACCGTAAAGTCAATGGTTGATCTCCAAGACAAATTTAACGGTAACAATCAGTTCTTCTGTTCTGACAGTTCCTATCCGTGTCGGATGTTGTATATCATACAGAATATTTTACCTTTCTGTACTGCTGCATGGAATAAGTAAGACATAGCCATGACGATATGAAACGTCCCCCAAAATTTTATATTACATTTTTTTTTTGAGGGGCGTCACTTAATTTTTAAAACTAGACTCTTGGTCTAGATGGAAGAAAAAAATGTGCTGGAGCCCACAGTGACAGAACTCGTAATAAAACACTTGTTTAAACAAACAACAACCTTTTATTAGTGTTTCATAAAAATATTCTTTTACGGTGTTCAACAATAGATTCCTGTGTATCACCAAAATTATGTATATATGTGCATAAGTACAGTTACATTAATTACTCATTCAATCAATTGAATTATCCGATTAAATTGTATCTTAATAGCTGCTCTTGATTGTATCAACAAAAAAATATATGTATGTCCATAAATACAGTTACCTTAATAAATTATTCAATTAAAATCTATTATTCTATTATATTTAGAAACTTTTCCAATAGCATTAATAATTATTATAAATGTTAAAAACAGGATAAGCCTTGTGTGCCCATGACCTTAATTGCTAAAATCGTTCCCCAAATATACGTGTATACGACACTTTCTTGTTAAATTGCAGCTCGTAATTGTTATTCCATCAACCACTTATATATTTTTATAAATTCCTTATAGATATAGGGATATTCATTATAAATTACATTAAAGAAATTACTACAGTTGCATGACTACACCCAATTCAAGACGTCAGTCCCAGACATGCATATGCAAGACATGTCTTAAACATATTTTAATTATTAAAATGTGAACACCCTTTTGTAGTAGGCAATATATATATATATATATATATATATTCAATTGGTATGAATGATAAATACTAGTATTATGTATAATTAAATCAATCTCACACTTAACAGTTAATAATATAAATTACAGATCTGCGCCCCAGAGAATTTGTCTAACAGAATTGTTTTTTAATCATCACAAATGTCAAATGCTGTCTACATGATTATAGTTTATTTTGTGGCTGAAAACCGGTGAAGTGTGGTTGTTGTAGATTAAATAAATGGTCGGATCCCACCTGTGACTTGAATATTGGTGATACATTTGGAGTATGCGAGACGTGTGCAGTGATGTGTTGGAGGATTCTTTTAAACTGCTTTCCGATGAAGATTACTTAGGAGTCATGGAAACTCTCTCCCGACCTGACGGAGATGGGGAGCGTAGATATGCTGCTCTCCCCGTGGAGAAAGATCTTGAGTTCCACATTTCGGCATTTCCTCACTCTCGGCTTGTCCGAGGACCCTGCAATGTTCATTAAACACAGTAGGCCGCCAGTATACTAACTACCCCTAAGTATTTCTCGCCTCGTAACACCTTAACCACTCACGCACACAATCACCATGCATACATATTAATTCTTCGTTGCCAGCAATATAGTTCTGTATCATGAATGATCTTGCAAATTCATATTTACGCTTTTCATTAATACGTGCAAGCATTTAAAACGTCTACATCACTTACAGTTACAATCATTTTTACTCTGAGTTTAACTTTTACTTGAATAGTTGAATTTTGGGTTATCAATTTTGCTTTAAATATCTTAAGTCCTGAAGTACAAAAAAATTGGCACATGTTCACACATCTGCCGGAAGTAACACACACATCTACGCTTAACAGGCAACAATTAAATTAAGACACGAAATATTCCTTACTACATTAAACATATAACCCTTTTATTGAATCATTATTGAATAAGGTGTTTACCTGAGACACTTTAAGCCGTTACGAACGCATTCAGAAGATTGATTACCCTTCCGTCAGACCTGAAGTTCTCCGTTGAAGGTTTCGGATTGAAATGTGGACGAGACACGTGTGCCCCCAGCTAACCGGTAGCGAATTGTAACGTCGGTGAAAACAGCTGATAGTGAGTACTTAATTTCTTCGCTGTAGCTCAGTACAGCGTCGCGGACGCGCGGCGACCTTTACCTTACCGATTTATTAGGCGCAGGGTGCAGACAACCGTCGCGGCGGTTCAATTTAAATTTAATTTCAAATCACGCCGAGGAAATCGATTTTAAAATTTGCCTCGGCAAAGATATTACTAGAGATAACTAAAAGATCTTTAATGTAGTGGTTTCTCGTTGTCTTCTGCATCCCAATGTCGTTGACTAGTAACTAGTTCGTCCGCTTTCGGGGCCGATTTCTCAACCCCAGGGCAATGAGGTGCCCTACCGCTTGCCACTTCATCCACCCGAAGCTGTTGACTAGCAAGTGGGAGACTACTTATTCCGGTAGTCACTCGGTTGCCTCGTCAGTTAAACCGAGGTTGTACTTCGAGAAGGTGTCGTTGGCATTCGTACGTGAGAGGCTAGGCTACACATTGCGCATGATACACCTTTACACCCCTAAACAAATCAGTTAAATATAATTTTATCATTATGTAATAATGATACGTTAATGCTATACATACTTTTTCAACATACTTTTACATAGTGAACTTACCGAAAAATAAAAGTACGATTGGCTACTAAAAACATTTTCTGTTATTATAAGTATTTTTGGAGCGGTCGTGTCGTAGTGGCTAGCGTGTGGCGCTGCTACGCTGTCGGCGCGGGTTCAATTCCCGCCGGGGGCCATCTCATTTAGATACCACCGTTCCTCTTCGCAAGGCAATGGAAAACCAGCGAGAGGTATCCTGCTTAGTATAAACCTTCCCCAACTATGCCGTTCGGATCCGGCGTTAAACTGTAGGTCCCATATACCTGTGAGAGACTCAGTACCACACGCACCACGGGTATATGCGGGGAGGGTACAAACCAGTCGAAAGGCTGAAGGACTACGAAATAAGTATTTTACAACAAAGGTGGCGACTAGTAGAATAATGTCCTGGGTTTTTAAAAACGTTTCTTATCGTTGGTTGTTGAAGGAATAATTAACTGTATAGGCTACTCTGCAACGATATTTAACTGTTTCAAAACGCAAACGGGTAAAAAGAGTTAAATTTCAATTCTCACAAAACTTTACAAAACTTTGGTACACAAAGAACTACAATGTACCTTTGTTAATGAGTAAGAGTTCGTAATACGCGAGACAGGACGCTAATGAAGGTGAATAAGTTTAAACACAAAAGCAGATGAGTTAAAAGATAATTTACTCAAGTAAACTTTTTTACGCTTTTGATATAATGAAGAACGACAGTACGAGTGAGTATGCAAAGATGTTTGAAGGATTAAAATTTTTGCTACGAAAATCTTTTCTACAAAAATGTTTTTACATATTTTTACATTCCCCTGAATTTTAAGGAGCTTTAAGGACTTCAGCTAACAACAACAAATGTAAGCAACTGCGTTTACAGAAAACAGTAAACAAGTTTCCTTTTAAAGTTAACTATATGAAAAATATATTGTACTAACCGTCTGTGACTTCTCGTTACAGACGGTTAGTACAATATATTTTTCATATAGTTAACGGACACGTGGCTCGGTACTAAAACAGGTTTATTCCTACTAAAACTTTTAAAGTTATTAATCGACACTTTACGCATTTTCACTCGCACATCTTTGCACCATGAACTTTTAGTAACAACACTTTTTATGTTGACTATCAAATCTTAGTAATATCATTGTTATTATCCTTAAATTCGTAGTGACCGACAATCAGGACATGTTCATGAGTACAAAAGAAATGTCAAACACAACAGAAGAATTACTTGTTTGTGTATGTGAGTGTGTGTGCGTGCGTATGCATGTATCATTTTATATGTGAAGGAGTTGAGATAGTTTGTTTTACATATGTCAAACCGATGATGACAATAAACATTGTCGAAACGTCTATACAAATAAGTTAAAATTTGTGTTATATTTTTGACCGATCCTCACAAACCCTTCACCGGAAAATTCATTGTTATTATCACAATAATATGGATTATTGCTGTTAACAGTAAAATAAAAATGTGCTTGTCTAGACAAAAGTGTTGTAATGAATATAACAATATAACCTTACATTGACGTTTTTAGGGTAGCAGGTAGCAGGATTTTGGGTATAGTAATAATATCTTTATTACCGAGGAAAAGATAGAGAGAATGATTGGAGAAGAACAAGCAGGTTTTACAGCCGGGAGATCACGCGTAGACCAGATACATACAATCCAACAGATGATAGAAAATAAAAAAGCGAAGAACAGGGTAGTACATCTAGCGTTTATCGACCTTAGAAAAGCATATGATACAGTACCCAGACAAGAAATGTTTAAAGGTCTATCACAATTGGAAATACCGAAAGTCCTGACGCAAGCAGTAAAAAATCTATATAAAAACAACAACGTACAAATTAAAGTAGGTAACAAAATTGTCTGTAGGTTTGAAACATCCAAAGGGTTATTGCAAGGCTGCCCAACATCGCCCACGCTGTTTAAGATATTTTTAGAATATGCATTAACTATGTGGAAACAGAAATGCCATGGAATGGGAATACCGATACGAAATGAACACCTGTACACACTATGCTTCGCCGATGAGAAGGTAGTTATAGCCCAGGATGAAGAAGATGTAACCTACATGGTCAGAAAGCTGAATGAAGAATACACAAATATGGGATTGGAAATAAACATAAAAAAGACTGAATATTTGGCAATTAGAGATGAAGAAACAACAGATTTAGAAGTAGACGCAAATGTTAAAATTAGAGGAACAGACAAATTCAAGTACCTAGGATTTACACTGAGTAAACAAGGCACAACGGAAGAGGAAATAAAAAGTAGATTAGGGCAGACTAGAACAGGGATTAGACAATTACACAGTGTTATATGGGACAAAAATATTAGAAAAAGCACACAAAAAATGATATATCAGACCATAGTCCAAAGCATTATGAGGTATGCAGCGGAAGTATGGGTTATTAACAAAAAGAATGAAAGAAAGATTCTTGCAACGGAGATGGAATATTGGAGGAGGTGCTGTGGAATAACGAGAGCAGACCGAATAACAAACGAGGAGATCAGAAGAAGAATGTAAACGGAAAGAAGTGTAATTAACTACATCGAAGAAAAAAGATTCGTGTGGTACGGTCATATCCGGAGAGCCCAAAATAGGTGGATCAACAAAGTGACGGAATGGAGTTCATTAGGAAGGAGAAAAAGGGGAAGACCGAGAAGATCTTGGAGGGACGAAGTGGATGAATCTATGCAACGTATAGGACTTGAGGAAGGACAATGGGAACATCGGGAGAATTGGAAAACCAGGTTGAAGGAAGGGAGACGGCACTAGCTGTAGCAACCCTATTATATGTATATATATATATATATATATATAATATCTTTATTAATAAAGTTTACTTAATGAGTTCTTTAGGCTTCTCTCAATTGAAGACACTATTCAGGAAACGCGTCAACGAAAGATAATGATCTTGAAGAGGTTTTTTATCAAAGGCGCATCACATACATTATAAAGGAATACACATAACATCAAAGTGACTTTATTACCGGGATTCAACATCACCATCCCTGTGTTTCCAACCCTTTATTAGATTTTATATTGTTTTGCTTTACGCTGTAAACGGTTTTACTTTGTCATAACATACTGTGTGCCGACACAGGATATAACGTTTCTAAAAACGGCCTTCGTTTATTGTTCAACCAAGTTTATTTTATAAACACCTCATAATTTATTGAGTTAAGCTAAGGTTAACAAAATGTAATTCATACTTTGATCTAAATTACAGCAACTTTTTTTTTGTTTCGGCCATCTGAGGACCACATGCTAATTTCAATTCTTTATTCTCTGTTCTTTTCTTTTCCTTCAATAATCTTTCATCTTTTCACTGTGTTTCTTCTTCCTGTCTTCAGTCTACTTTGAACCTGCATTTATCTCTCTTCCACCCTGGACTCCTTCCATTTCTAACATTTTTGCCCGAAAACTCCTCTTCAATTGCTCCTTCTGCGTTTATATTATTTTTTCGAAATTCTTTTGGATTTCTTTAATCCAACTTGATGTTGACTTCTTTCTCCACAGACATTTAAAGATCTGCTTTGTTAACCTACTGTCGTCCATTCTCTATAAATGTCCAAAAAATAATATTGTCCTCTTTTTCTCATTTTTTCTGTTATATTTTCTACACTTTTATATCTTTCATCATTACTTCTTAATTTCCAACTTTCTGTAGTCTTTTGCTAAGTTTCCTAAGTAAGTCTTTTCTAATCTTTTCCTAAGTTCGTCTTTCCAATATTTCTAGTTGGTCTAAATTATAATTCAGTGCTAGAAACTCACTTGCATATAGGCATTCTGGCTTCACTACTCTATTGTAATGCCTTATTTTCGCATTTTTAGGTATGCACTTTTTATTGTAAATATCTTTAGTTAATGCATATGATATTTTGTTTTTTCGTGTAGTTTTCCTAAATTTTAAATCTAACAACACAATTGTGTAAATAGAAAAAGTTTTTTTTTGTTCAGAAAGTTAAAAATTTGCAATTACTTTGATTTTATCTTTGATAATTCTCTAAAACTGTCTCCGCTTTTCACCTTTAGATTGCAAGTTCAAGAGGTCAAATCGTTGTCTAATCAAGGTAACCTTAAGAACGACAAACGTTCAAATTTAAGTTCTTAAGTTTTCACCGCCTGCTTCAACATTAAGGGATCAGCCGGCCTGTTAGGGCGTGGTCCAATTTGTCGTTATTGACAAACGTTTCGGCCCCAGTGTCTAGATTGGCACGGAGCCCGCCAATTCACTTCAGAGGTGAGGTAGAGACTATTTATTAGGTTAATTGGTATACATCATGCCAATCTAAGCACTGATGATGGCCTCCGACGGTGGGGCAGAAACGATAACTGTGGACCGCGGCATTACTGCCCAGCCGATAATAATAATTTCAACAATGCTCAAATTTAAGTTTGAATACGAAATATACACATTGTTTGAAGTTTGAATACACATTGTTTAGAATTTTTTTTGTAGATTATTACACATATTATATATTTTATTGTGCTATGTTTATTTCATATTGTGTAAGGAATATATAATTTGTATACAAATTATACATATATATTAATAATTATACATATTGTGTATTCGTCTTGTAACACGTATTTCTACTTGAAATAGAACTTGTAGTCCAGTCGCCAGAGATTTTGACTTGATAAAAAATTGGGGCAAAGCAATATTTGGTGCACGTGTTAAATAAACGTTAATAATTAATATAAAAAAATCTTTGCATGTTTACCTTTCTAGGGTTTTCTGAAAATGGTCTGGAAAAATCGTAAAGACAGATTTTCTTAAAGCACTCCGTAAATATGTACAGTTGGAAGAAATAAAAAGGTGTATATTGAAGAGCAAACAATTTCCTTCAGAAAGTCTCCTTACATATTTTTACGTTAATGGAACTGTTTTCCTGAAAATTGGTAATGATGAGCGCTGCGTTTTAAAAAGAGCGTTTGCCCCCGATCTTGCGTAATTCGCTAAATTAGCCAGGCGCGTCTATTCAAAAATATCATAACTTTCTTTAATCTAAGCATAGCCAGTTAAATAAAGGCTAGTTTTGAAGGGGAACAGTATAGCTTTCAAAATTTGTTGATTTTTACATAAATATTTTATTTGAACATAAAGACTATAGTGTATAAATATTTACTGTAGATACAAAAAGAAGTGAAACCACAAAATTACAAGTACTATACAATAAAATTTTAAAAAATAGTAGTTCTTTACTAATTTACCTTTAAAAGAGATAAACTTTTTATTTTATAATAATGAAAAATACTTTTGAAGTTGTTATTTAAAAAAAAAACACCTTTTCAAAAGTGAGTATTTCGACGTATTTTAAATTTACTCGAAAATTCAGAGTTTATCTGCCTTTATTAATCTTAAAAATAGAGATATCGAAATACAAAAAATTGTATTTGAAAGCTGCAAGTGTTCTGCATCAAAAACTATACTCATAAAAATTAAAATCATTTTCAAAATTAAAAAAAATAAATAAAAATTGTGTATACTAAAAAAAGGTGCCTCCTTTGCGTTACATACATGTATCTTTTAAGTGGGTTTATTTGAGTACTTGAAATTAACGTTACAGCTACTACAATACTAAATCTATCTATTCATGTTATTTCTCTTACCTGATTATACCTATACTCTAAAAACAAGACCCTAGAAAACAGGTAAAATTTTTAAACGGCGCGGCGTTCTATTCCCCTCGAGTGTGAACTGTAAATGTAGCTGCGCGCGCAACACCCATTGTTGTGGTGTGCCATACAAACATCTGCTATACAAGAACGGAGCAGTAACGCAGTTGATATTTCTTCAAAGGTTATAATCAAAACATTACAAATATTTTTGTTTTTATCATATAAAACAGGTAAAAAAATTGCAGTTTAAAGTTTTTATTTACACTTTTTATACATGCTAATATTTATTTATTTGTGAGCACGTGTAGTGGAGTCAAAATAAAAATCAAATGTGAATTGTTTTGGGAGTCGATTTTTTGTGTGCTAAATTGGTTAATGGGATCAAGTTGACCTAATAGTTAAGTTTTGTGTAAAAACAACCCGTTTATTTTTTTATTAACAATTTAAGTTGCAAAATAGCGTTTTTATAAATATCTTTGGACCTAACAAGCCGATTTTAATGTGATTTTTTTTCAGTATTCTATAATAAATTAAGAACATTTCTAGCCTTAATACGGAAGTCGATGTTATTATTATTGTTAATAAATAAATAAAGTGGCGATGGCGTTTATAAACAAATTGCTGTTGTTTTAACGCAAATTAATGAAAGTTGATAAAACTTGAGGGAAAGGTAACCTTTGTGGAGTACTATAAACCCCAAAAATTTCATATTGAAATGTCGAATATTACCTCAAAAAAATCGCAATTCACAAAAAAACTTTTAGTGTTCATAAAGTACGGCAAGATTGTGGCACAAAGGTGTACGACGGCTTAAATTAAAGCTTATTAAAAATACTTTCGGGTGGTTAATTAACAAAATTTTTTGGCCTTTCTGACACCATTTTTTGACCATTAAAAAAAATTAAACATAGACATGGATAGCCTCAAAAAAAGATGAAAATGAAGAAAAAAGAAAAATCTTAAAATCTGCAGCAGCAATTATTCGAAACGATGTTAATCTGAAGAAAAGTAATACAGAATTTTATCCTCCAAGTGATAATATATTCCAAAATATTAATGAGAATATCCCAGAATCCCTTCAGTTTCTGATAGAAGAAATAATTTTAAAAAATAAAAAAGGTGATATTAGTTCATATGAAACAAAATGCACAGCAATTACTCATTCAATTATGAGTTGCATAAGACCTAGAACCTTTCTATCACCATTGCAAGTTGGTCTGTCTGTAATGTTGCACAGGAAATTTGCTTCAAAACGAATTATAGATATATTGTCGCATCTGGGAGTGTGTTCATCATACAAAGAAGCAACACTTTATGAGGATAGTGTATTGCTTAGTCCACGTTCTCCATTTAGATCTGGTTGTTTTGCACAATTGGCATTTGACAATTCAGATATTAACATCAATACTATAGACGGGAAAAATACTTTTCATAGTATGGGAGGTATTATGATTGTAAGTCCCAGAGATTGTTATTATAACAAAGTTCCCTTAAAACGATTGACAGTTAAGCCTACTGCAAAAGAAATTAGCAAAATTGACAAAATACGAGTACCATTCCAAATTTTTGAAAATATTAATACACATGCACTCCAAAACATTGTTTTTGAAAAAGTAGATAACCCGAGTTTTAATAATATAGATTTTTCTAATGCTGACTTGCTTTGGATTTATGGAGTGACCAAACCAGGCATTACTGGCTGGAATGCCTTTATGTCCAAGCTTTTGGAAAATATGACGTATACATTATCTAAAATTGTTTGCTTGCCTTTTGTACACTCTCCTCCAACTGACAAAAATACAATATACACCGTTTTAAAATACGCTGTAAAACTAGTGAAAACTTAAATCTATTTAATTGTTTTGTTACTTTCGATCAACCTTTGTATCAGAAAGCGTTTAAAATGGTCCAATCCTCACCTGATGATGATATACATAATGTAATTGTTCGACTTGGAGGATTTCATCTGCTTATGTCTTTTCTTGGTTCAATCGGTTATGTGATGGCAGGAAGCGGTTTAAAAGAAGCATTAAGCTGTTACTATGCGCCAGGAACTGTAGATAAGATGTTAGATGGCCATGCTTATGCTAGAGCAGTACGAGGCCACACATTAATTTGGATAGTTTTGTGTAAAAAGATTATTGAGGAAATGAATCTTTCAGAAGTTGAATATTCAAATATGAAATTTTTACTACAAGAATTTTTAGATGACAATCTTACTTACAAAGAAGTACAAGATCATAATTTTTTTAACATCTTAAATGGTAAATTTCTAGAAAAAAATTATTGAAATTGAGGAATGCGGTAAAACTGCAAAATTATGGATACAGTACATACGAATGATCTCTATTGCAAAAGCATTTGCGCGCTCTGAAAAAATGGGTAATATAAAAATTCAATTACAAGTTATTCAGCAAATGTTGCCATAGTTTTATGCGACTGGACATTTTAATTATACGAAATCAGCCTTATTATATGTACAATATATGAATCAATTTATAAAAGAATCTGAAAAACTTTTCACCTCAATGCAAAACCAAAATGTAATTCCAGAAACTACCGCTTTAAAAATTAAAGAACTTCAAAATTTTATAAATAACAGATTTTGTACTGTAAGACGAACTGAGAAATTCTGGTCAGGAACTCATACTGATATGACAATCGAACAGGACTTAATGAGAGTCATGAAAGTTGATGGTGGTATGATTGGACGGGGAGTAACTACCAGTACTGCAAATAAATGGATTTTAGCGATGAAGTAGAAAATTTTTGTGGTATACAATTTTCTACTTCCGATCAGCATGTAGATGCTAGAGATTCTCGAATAAAACGAGATACTGAAGATATTCTCAAAATAAAATCCTGGTTTGATTGTCACGAGACATTTCTTATCAAGATTCAATAATGTCTATATCTACTGGCGTTACTGGCGGTAATAATATTAACTGTCATAATGCTTTTGAGGTTGGAAAAGCAGGGTTAGAAGAAATTGCTGGTACAAACTTCCATAAAGTTTCGTTTAAACGAAAAAATAGAGTACTGTCATTAAAAAGTGTTAATAGTAGTCTGAAAATTCAAGAGGAAATTGTCCCTATAGATCCAATGTTTATATTTCAACGCATTTGTGTAGCAAGAAAAAGTGACGACGAATTAAAAGATTACATGCGTTATGAACTTGCACCGTACCCAACATCTATGTTTTACGAAGGTGTATTTCGGAAAACAGATAAGTCTAAACTATATGATATGTTTGAAGTGGACCGCGCTGAGATTAACCTTGAAGATTGCATTTACGTCATTGATGGTGGTATGTTACTGCATAGAGTAGTATGGTCAAAAAATGACAAGTTCAAATGTATTTTTCAAAGATACGTAAATTATGTCAAGAGACACTTTGGATCAAAAGTTACTGTAGTTTTTGATGGCTATACAAACAATTCTAACAGCATCAAAGCTATGGAGCGTTATCGCCGTACCAATCAAAATTCCTCTTTAGATATTTTATTCTATGAAGATATGTGTGTCACAGTGACCCAAGAACAATTTCTTTCGAATAAAACTAATAAAACTCGATTTATTGAAATTTTAACGAGATATTTGGAAGAAGAAAGCTAACGTTAAACAAGCTGACGATGATGCAGACTTATTAATTGTGAAAACAGCCTTAGAATTATATGATAAATTATATGCACGTCAAATTGTTACTTACATTGAAATTCCCTTTAATTTGATACCCCACGTGCGGTATTTTCATATTTTCCATTTTTGACATCACCCCTCCGCCAATTCCACTAATTTATTGAGCCCAAAATTTTTAAAAACCAAAATTTTTAATAGTGCGTATATGCATGTCACATATGATATTTCATATTTTCCATTTTTTACACCCCTCCATTACAACCCATTTATTGAGCCCCAGGGCCCAAATGTATTCAATAGTACGTATATGCATGTAAAATTGTTACTTGCATTGAAATTCCCTTTAATTTGATACCCCACAGTATTTTCATATTTCATATTTTTCATTTTTGACATCCCCCGGGCCCAAAACACCTATCTTATGTTGGTTCTCCCATTGCGTAAAAAATTTGTGCCAAGTTTGGTGGAAATCGGTCCAGTTTCATATTTTCCATTTTTGACCTCCCCCAAAACCACCCATTTATTGAGCCCCAGGGCCCAAGAATTTTCAATAGTGCTTATATGCATGAAAAATTGTTACTTGCATTGAAATCCCCTTTAATTTGATACCCTACATGCGGTATTTTCATATTTTCCATTTTTGACATCCCCCAGGGCCCAAAACACCTATCTTATGTTGGTTCTCCCGTTGCATAAAATATTTGTGCTAAGTTTTGTTGAAATCGGTCCAGTGGTTTAGTAGGAGGTGTGAAATATAAATACACACAATGACTTTTATGTATATTAAGATACACATATTTAATAATATTATTCAACAGAGGAAGATTTGTTAAAATTGACCATTCCGTCTATCGATTTAATACTCCTAACGATGAAATAATAACAAAATCGTTATTTTGATTTTATTACTATTAATATTTGAACTATTTTAAACAAAAAGAATGAAGACTTTATCATGATCCAATGGTTTATTTAGTAGTAAGAAAAGAAATTCACGGAATGTAAACGTTTTTATCGATTTTACCGCGCGCTGCCCTTAAATAAGGTTTTTTTTTAAAGCCTGACCTTATAAACATGCAAAGATGATTTTAAACCGATATTTAGACCTTTTTCAATAACTATACCAAATATCACTTTGCCTCAATTTTTTACGAAATTTTACCATTATTTTTACTCTGGCGACTGGACTATTGTTGGTAAACAATTCTGCACACTTCTGTGAAGCTATATTTTCGACAACTATTTATGTTTGCAACTAGACTAACAGTATAATTAATCCCTTACTTTTGAGCAAGCGTTACAAAGTTTTACTTCACTGCGTAAAACTGTGACTTGTGTCCCCCTTAATTTACGTATAAACTATGAAGTGTTAATCTCTAACTCAAAGCGCATTTTACAGCTAATATACTCTTTGTTTTATGACTACGGTTTTGTTGAGATAAAATTATTTTTCCTTTGTAGATGCTGAAGATTAATGTTTTCCTTTTCTTTATCAAAGATATTTAAACGCAGAGACAATAGGAACTGTACAGATTTTCTACGGGTAAATCCTGTATTCGGAATCCTTTGCTTCCATTGTAATATTTTTCTTGTTTAACGTATAGATCTGTAGAAGGCGTTTGACAGGGTAAATCGGAGCAACCTCTAGGCAATAATGGGAAGCATAGGGATTCCTCAACAACTAATGAGAGCTGTACAGAGTCTTCATGTTGAGAATAACATCTTAATAGAAGCAGGGAAACCGAGAACAGCTCCTAGGGTTGGCCTGATCAACAGTGGAGTACGACAAAGGTGTCCATTATCACCTCCCCTTTTTAATTTATATATTGACGAAATCCTACAAAACTGGAAGAAGTGTCTTCCAGAGCCAGTGTTTATGATTAGCCACTCTGCAATTGACACTTCGTTGTTTGCGGACGATCAGGCTATTCTGTCGGACTCGGAAAACGGGTTGCAGATGGGTATACATTTGTTAAATCGAATCTGCGAAGAGTCTGGATTACAAATAGACCAAGGTTATGGCTTTCCGTGGACCCGATCTCCCGTACGGCCAAAAGTGTTATAGTTGGCACTGTCCTGGGACAAGTCACAATTTTAAATACCTGGGCTACAGTGTGTCTTATAATACTAGAGCGACATTGTGAATAAGTTGCATAAGTTCAACCTTATGTGCGGGACTATTAGGCAAACCTTTAAGTCAGAAAATAAAGGAAGACGCCTAAAATTCTATAAGGTACGTCTTCCCACACGTTTTTATAGGTCAGAGAGTAGGACTTTAACGAAAGGCCAGGCCAATCGCATCCAAGCGGCTGAAATGAGATTTATCAGGCACGTGGCAGTGTATACTCTCCATGATCATAGACGAAACACAGACATACACCAGGAACTGAATATTATGAGTATACTCGACAGGATCGTCCAGTAGCGACTGAATTGGTGGGAACATCTTTGCCGAATGGATGACTGCTGCATCCCCAAACAACTATGGAACTATAAGCCGAGGTGACGGAGAGGTGTGGGACGTCCGAGGAAGCGCTGGAGTGACCAGCTGTAATCTTTGCCTATTTGAGACGGGAACAAACCATCCTTGGTTTGATCCTTGATGATTATGATGATGATGATGATTTACTTCAAAACGTCTTATGATAGCACTATCGTGGTCTTAGAATTCTGGACGCAGATAGGCTATATATTTCTGCCAAAACTTTCTTAAACATACATAATGTCTCAAATAAAATTTTGTGCAACATAAAATACTTGAAGCACTTGTGCGTCCGTTTAGTGTGCTGTGAGAGCAGGTACGTATATTAGCAAATACAGGGGTAAACAAATTTTATTAGCCACAACACATTCTGTAATCCTGTGTTATGGTTCTACCGTAATATCTCTCAGAGTACTAAACCACTGCTAAGATAGGTTTAACCAAAGTTTATGCATAAACGTAGAAAGCGCGGAGACTATAAACGTACAACACCCGTCCGCTGATGTTGATAATAGTTGGGAATTAAAACTTTTATTGTATCGACCAACACAAACGACGCATGTAGCGTAATATTAATACTGTTTGGTCTGCAGCACAATGAAGCGACATTTTGTTTCGCGACAAAACCATTTTGACGCATCGTGTTGGTAAGCTTAGCTTCGGTAGAGACCTGAGATTTTGCCTCACGACAAAATATTTTCTCGTCAGCGTTGTTTTTGAGCTCAAAAATTCTGTTGTTCGTAGGTTCCTGACAGGCATTATTTCTCATTAGTTTCAGTTTCAACTCCACCTACACTTGTTTCCGCTTTTATACTTTTAGCAAATAATAATAATAATAATAAATACACAACAATAAACAAGAATTACTTTCTACGGACGTGTTCAAAGAATGAATCCTGACAGACTAACAGGGAAGCTTTTTAACTATTTCAGAAAGCTCAAAATGTCTAAACGTAGTTTAATGAAACAGAAAAAGAAATAGAAAAACTCCAGGTTATTCACGAATACATTGAAGAATGCTTGTCACTCAAAAAGAAATTTAAAAATGTCCAAGTTTTCAGGGAAACCCCAAGAAGAGGACAGGTGCCATCTGGACTGACGATAGGAGGAGAGATATCGATCAAGAATGAAGGAAATGTGGGAGAGGAGGAAGAGAGAAAAAAATCCAGTTGAACCAAACGTAGTCCGCAGTAGGTCATACGCAAAAAAAAAAAAATACACGACAGAATGCAAGAATCAGAAGAAAAGAACATTGCACGCACGCAGTGTAATATAAACTCCTCGCCTTGTGCGGTTAGGATCCTGCGCATGCGTACTTCAAGAAATCGCAAGTTGTTTTGTTGCGAGACATAACTTGAGGGGGCTTCGTCTTTCGTCGCGACGACTCTATACAATGTCGCAGCCAGTGTGTCTGTAAGGCTTTATGGATTCTAATGGCAGTAAAGTCGTCTGCGACGCTTTGTGACACAATGAGCCAAAACGGTTCTGTCGCGAAACAAAATTTCCCTACAGTGTGCGGTTTGCCATGCCTAGTCTTGAACGTATTGGCCAGATACAAGGGTAGATGATGTATGATCATCATCATCATCTTCACGGATTAAACCAAGGATGGTTTTTTCCGGTCTCAAATAGGCAAAGATTAGAGCTGGTCACTCCAGCGCTTTCTCCGACGTCCCACACCTCTCCGTCCCCCCGGCTTATAGTTCCAGAGTTGTTTGGGGACGCAGCAGTCATCCATTCGCCAAAGATGTTCCCACCAATTCAGCCGATACTGAGCAATCCTGTCGAGTATACTTATAATATTCAGTTTCTGCCGTATATCTGTGTTTCTTCTATGATCATGGAGAGTATACCCTGCCACGAGCCTGAGAAATCTCATTTCAACCGCTTGTATGGGACTGGCCTGGCCTGGCAATTTTCAGACCCATAAAGAAGTGTGGGAAGGGCTATCACCTTGTAGAATTTTAGGCGTGCTCCTTTACTTGCTGACTTAGTGGTTCGCCTAATGGCCCCACACATAAGGTTGAACTTATTCACGAAGTTGAAGTAGATGATGTATGTTTTCTGTATTGTTAGACCTGTATTGGATATAAAGTACGGTCAACAATGACACTTACATTGAGCTGAGTCATGACTATTAATACTATACAGATTAGCAACAGAGGCAGATTAATTGCGAAACTTTGACGTCTAAAATTACACCACATAACAGAGGATTACAGCTACCAAATTCAATGTCCGCCAGAAACTGAATATGGCAAACTACATTCAATATATAATGTTACATTAACTCTAATTAGATAACTTTAAATGTGTCATAACAAATTGCTCAGCTTACTGGTAAACTAATAATGTTCAACAACATAGTCTTATATGCAAGTTCTTAAATTTTCACGGCTGGGTTCAACATTGTTGAAATTATCATTATCAGCCGGGCTGTTAGACCCGTGGTGCATTGTTGTCGTTGTTGACAAACGTTTCAGCCCCAACATCGGAGGCCACCATCAGTGTCTAGATTGTGCTAATCTAGGGTGTCCCCTAATTCACCTCATAGATGAGTTAGAGGCTATAGTATAGTGTATGATGAGGATCAATTGAAAAGTTCGCGGAGCGACATCTAAAGCTCAGTGGTAGAACTAAAATCTTTCGTGTGCTGCAAGACGAATATTTCGCGTAAACACCTGTTAATTTCCAGATACAGCTAACAATTTTTTTCATTTTTACCAGCTGTTTGAGATGTTCCTGTCACACGTGTTTTTAAAATGTACAAAATCAAACATCTAGTTGCGATGAATTCTCTGTTAAAAACGCCAACGGAAAATCAAAATAAAATTGAAAATGTGTTAGGAGACGTTGCGCCTTTTAAAACAACGGTAAGTGGAGCACACTCGAGTTTAATTGTGCTCGTACAAGCAATGAAGACTATCCTAGGAGTGGACGTCCAAAAAGTGCAACAAAAAATTGCATTATTGAAAAAATTTCATAGTGTGTTGAAAGGCCGCAGATTGAGGAGTGGATGACGTTACTGAAATCATAGGTATCTCATACTTTAACTCAATAACGTGTGCATCATACTTTAACTCAAGAACTTGGTGTGAAAAAGCGTTGTGCAAGATGGCTGCCGCATCTGGAGTTGTTGAATTCTTTGGGCGTCCAGTGCGACCACGTTTTCAATGCTCGTACGACCACGTTTAAACTCAAGTGCCTACTTAAAAACCGTTGGCTTCAAAGTCGCAGTATCTCCTGACACATTTACAATTTTCTTTTGAATGTCCGTTGACGCTAAACAATTTTTAACAAAGAATCACACCACGATGTTTGATTTTGTCCATTTTTCAAAACACGCAAGACACGTCAGTTTTAAACAACTTCTAATCAATGAATAAATTGATAGATAGATCTTGAAATTAACAGGAGTTCACATATGATACAAATCAGCACACGAAAATCTTTAGTTTTACCTCTAAGCTACAGATGTCGCTCGGCAAACTTTTCAACTAACCCTCGTACGTTCAGTATTTTCAAGACATTGCACCGTCCTTTAATAAAGCTGTATTTTATACATCTGTGAATGTTTGTACTTTCGCAACCAGACTAACAGTTTAATTAATGTCTTAAAACTGAACAAGTGGTACAAAGTTTTACCTCACAGCGCAAACCTGTGATTTGTGTTTCATATAATTTACGTATAAACTTTGAAGTGTTAATCTCTAACAAACTAAGCGTCTTTTACAGAGTATACTATCTCTCTTTCCCTTGGAGAAATCGAATATGACTTTACAAAAGTGTTGCCAGTGATCCCTTCTCTGTTCGTTTCAGTAACAAGTAACAACTTCTTACTCGCCCAAAGAGGCTAAATTATCATCATCATCTTCATAACGGTTTTAGACTTTAGCGGCGTGTTCCTATTCCACAGTCCACCTTTCCTTAGGTCTACCAACTTTTCTTCTGTCTCTAGGGTTGTAATCTTTTGCTATCTTCGGTATTCTGCTTTCTTACTATTCCATCTTCCTACTCTACTTTCGGTATTATATCTATGTGCTGAATCCATTTTCTCCTATATTCATTTTTTAATTCTTTCATTAACTGCACAATATATCTAAATCACATCTTATCTCCTCATTTCTTATAAGATTTCGTCTATTACACCTTTTAACTTAGCTCAAAAATTTCATTTCCGCTGTTTGTATACTCTGTTCATCTTTTCTCTTTATGACCCAATTTTCAGAACCATACAGTACTGTAGGTATTGTCAATGTTTTATACAATTTCATTTGAGTTTGGGACCTTAGGATGTTATCACATCCAGGAGTAGGATATGCGGAACATAGAGCCGTTTGGACCAGAGCCTCTATCTACTCTAGACCGTCATGCGTGGTGAAGGCCCACACCCTTTTCCAGATGGTCCTATAACAGAACACAACGGATCTGGACCAGAGAAGATCGTTAATATATCCATCCGGCATAGCGTCGGCTGCCCTATACGGTGGTCTCAATCAACAACTCGCAATTCCAACAGTAGCCAAGAAACCCAGAGGATAAATTAATAGTGAATTTTACTTTTTAATTTAATAGTGAGGATAAATTAATAGTTTTTAATTTGTAACTATTTCATTTGTAAAAATCTTCAACGAATTTGGTTAAAATATTGTGAACTAAGCAAGAAAGCCAAAGTTAAAATAAAATGGTGTGCAGATTATTAAATTACTTACTAACATAGAAGTGACCAACGTTTTAAAATAAGGAAATTTCATATTTTCGTTGAACAGGAGGTCCAAAAAGGACAATAAGTTAAAAATATGTTTTAAAAATGTACGACAATGTCTAAAGCAAAAAAAAAGGTTTTTATGGAAAAATTTCATGTTAAGTAGTATTAACCTTAAAATTATCTTTACGTGTGACACAATATAGGTAATAATAATATTTTACTATAATTACATTTTAATAGCTACGTTATATCTTATAGTTTCAAAAACATTTATAGACATTGCAATTCCGAAGGTCTGTAAAACACTCATATTGTATATGTAAACGATTTGCATTTTATCTGTCAATTTATTAATGTATTCTTCTTTTCTACAAGGACTGAATTATACAAACCTGTTACGCCACCAATCTCATCCTCGGACGACCCACGTCTCTTCTACCAACGGGTTTATAGTTCAGTTCCGCTTTCGGCAATTGATCCTCTGTCATCCTTTGCAGACGATCCCACCAATGTCTTTTGTAAAGTGAAATAAACTTCATTTATGTCCTTTTTACTTCGAGGTTTGCTCTGATGCCCTTACTCCTTATTCTATCTTGCAATATATAATTTAAAGTATTTCGAAGAAACTGCATTTCAGCACTCTGAATCTTACCGCATTCCTTTTTTGTCATGCCCCACGCCTCACTTGCTTAAATCAATGTCGGTATTGGAATTGTTTTGTAAAATTTAATCCTTGTGCTGTATCTGGTTTTATTTCTAAGATTTCTGTGAGTCGCTCCACAAATATTCCTAAATTTATTTATCTTCTCTCTTATATCATATTCTGATTTATAGCTTACTGCTCAGCCGAGATATTTGAAACGGCTCACTTGTTCTAAAGTGGTGTTGTTTATAACTATTTTAGTCCTCACTGGATATTTTGCCTTTAAAGGCCATGATTTTGGTCTTTCTTACTGAAATTGTTAGTGAGTACTCTCTTGCCACTTCTTGTAACTGAAACATAGCTCTTTGTAAATCATCCTCATTTTCTTGAATAAGAACTATGTCATCCGCATATAGCAAGCAACCCATTCAAGTTGATTTGTTAAGCTGTATTCCCTATGTCACTCTAGATTTCCATGCTCTCAACATGTCATCAATGTATACATTAAACAAGGTTGGGGAAACTCAGAATCCCTGCCTAACTCTCTTTATTTATTGGAATGTCACCTAAGAGCCTTCCATTCAGATCCAGGACAACAGATGTACTTTTATAAAAAATCTTGATTGAATTTATTAAATGCTGTGGATATCCTCTTTTATCCATAATATTCCATAACGTTTGACGGTCTGTATTATTATGAAACGCTTTTTCCAGATCAACAAAAGCGATATGTTTTTTCTGGTTATACTCCCTTTTCTCTATTATCTGTCGTAATACAAACAATGCATCCACAGTCGACCTAACCTTTCTAAAAGCAGGTTACTCTTCAAGAAGTAATGCATCTGCAGTGACTCTTAATCTCTGATTCAGAATTCTTGTACATATTTTGTACGTTGAGTCCAGCTTATCCTCTATGATTATTTGCATCTGTTCTGTCTCCTTTTAGGGAGACAATATCTACTTCTGTCATCAATCTATAGGAAGAGAGATATTAACGAAATTTAATCCTGTAATAGGAAGTAAATTGATATAACGTATTACACACAACATTGTATGGTGTGGGTTGAACACTGTTACATATTACTGTTAATCATCGAGATTTATTACACTTTTGTAATTACTAATATTATTATACGAATCTATCGTCGAACCCCGTGCATTACAATTACGAAGGCACGTATATGTGCAGTCTGTAATTTATGTTGCTTTATGAAGTGTTTTCCGTCACCTTTGTAATCTGTTTCAATGGCGTGTATATTACAGCTATTCTTTAAACGTGGTGTTGCTTTTTAAATATAGCGTAGACCGAATAATTATTTGTTTTATGTTTCTAAGGTTATTTAAACTATACACACACACATATATATATATATATTGCACCAGTAGGCCTATATACTGAGGTAGAAATTGTAGTAAAACTGTAAAAACTTTTAATCTGTAGCATAATGTTGTCAGCCATCTTGGATGTCTGTGTAAAGCCTAGAATCAAGCATCTTACACTCTAGACCACCTACTGACAGGCCAGCTAATAATATTTCCAACTATGAGGCAGAGACAATGTATTTTGTCTAAGTAGGCCCACTTATATAAACTCTAGACCACGGCCTAACAGCCAGACTAATAATGTTTCCAACTATGAGGCAGAGACAATGTATTTTGTCTAAGTAGGCCCACTTATATAAACTCTAGACCACGGCCTAACAGCCAGACTAATAATGTTTCCAACTATGAGGCAGAGACAATGTATTTTGTCTAAGTAGGCCCACTTATATAAACTCTAGACCACGGCCTAACAGCCAGACTAATAATGTTTCCAACTATGAGGCAGAGACAATGTATTTTGTCTAAGTAGGCCCACTTATATAAACTTTAGACCATGGCCTAACAGCCAGACTAATAATGTTTCCAACTATGAGGCAGAGACAATGTATTTTGTCTCAGTAGGCCCACTTATATAAACTCTAGACCATGGCCTAACAGCCAGATTAATAATGTTTCCAACTATGAGGCAGAGACAATGTATTTTGTCTCAGTAGGCCCACGTATATAAACTCTAGACCATGGCCTAACAGCCAGACTAATAATGTTTCGAACGATGTAGACGCCCTGGCCGTGAAAGCCTTACGAAATCTACGGAATCATATTTTTTTTAATTTAACTAACAGAATATTAGTACGTCATGGATAATTAAGGTCAAATTAACGTGATACGATTCCGCTAGCAGTTCACTCTGTAGGATTGAATAATGAACGTCATACATAAAGCCTGTGTTGGACAGCGTCATGAACACACAGTAATCAGTGTGAACGCTACGGAACAACATAAGCGTAGCTGTACATACATGTCAGTCAGTGTACGTACATTGTGACGTCATGTTCTGTATGACACACACATAGCTTTCAGCTGATACACGTCATGGCTTGCCATAATACAATTTTATTGATTTTCCTCTGACATTTCAATTAACTAAACACGTCTAACGGTGGCTATTGTATTCATTGATATGACAAATATTAATCATCATATATATATATACTGTTAATGATTTCGAGGTTCGGTCATTAATTATGAAAACTCAGTTTTGCGACATTTCGAGATTTATTCTTCTCATAATCATGCCTACAACATTAAAATATAGTCTTACTACAATTATATTATTTGTAAGTGTGTATAGGTGTGTGTAAAGTCATACATTACTATAACTATTTACTTACATTAACTGTGAGATGAGCTACAGCAACCACATTACACTAAATTTGAAAGATTTTTCTATTCCGACGTGAGTCGTGTACCTTCTGCACAGTTTTCCCTAGAATCGTCTTAATATAAACAAAATTTATATCATTTTAAAACGTCGTGTTGAGTAAATATTTACCATACGGTTGACATTGCCAGAATGCTGAGAATTCGGCTTAGTCAGTGCGCAATAAGAACGTTATCAACGGATAGTGAAGTAAGTGTTTTATCAAATCAAGGTCTTGATTAACGGTGACATCGAAGCGTTACATTTATAACTGTAATTCCAAATTGGCAAAAACTGTGCATCGTTTTCTTCACGTTGACTGGTTCTAGGTTCTGTTTATTTTCTCTTTCCTAATTCAGTTCTTCTCGTTGAGGGTAACACGTAATAGTGAGATATGTGTGACTTGCATGAGTGAGAAGACAGCCGAGATCCGATGTCAAGAAACGACTTTCCTTGCTAAGTCGACGGAGAGGTATGACGACACGTGCAAAGACGCGTTGATGTATGGAATACATCTGTTTGGAACCGGAACAAACGTTTTTTGGTTTTAATCTTTACGAAAGGTGACGATGATAACTATACTTAATTATGAATTGCACACCGAGACGCCCGAATACAGATGCTAGAGAGCTGGCCGAGAGCTTGGGAGCAAGAAGAGCGAGGTCGCTGGACGAGAAGGGTCATGAAGCTAGCGCAGCCGTGAGCGGAGAGGAATCTTGGGGAGATCGACTATTACCCCATCCAGTTTTTGACTGGAAACGGGTATTTTTGATCTTACCTGAAGAAAGCTGGAAAGGCCGAGTCACCAGAACTAAAGGCAGACCCCTAAACAAGTGTGAGAAGAGCCATCAGCTTGTAGAATTTTAGGCGTGTTCCTTTACTTGATGACTTAAGGGTTCGCCTGACGGCCCCGCACATAAGGTTGAAATTATGCAACTTATGCACCACGTCGTTTCTTGCATTATAACACACACTGTAGCCCAGGTATTCAAAACTGCTAACTTGTTTCAGGAAAGTAACATCTATAACAATTTTTTTGCCCGTACGGGATCAGTTCCACAAAAGCCATCACCTTGGTTTTAATTGTGGATATCTCCAATCTAGAGTCTTTGGAGACTCCATTTAATAAATGTATACCCACCTGAAATGTTAACATCGTAGAGATTTTAAAAGCAGGGTTTTATTTGGTGTTCTACCCCAAGGCAGGTAAGACTTCAAATGGTAAGAGCTCTCCAAGCTGTCCTATTGCGTGCCAGTCTTTTCGTTTCTTCGTCACACCCTTTCATTTTAATGCTATCTATTAACTTCATTATTCTATGCCCTATTCTTTTTTCCCCTTCTATGACACCTTCCATGGCAGTTGTAGGCAAGCAGTCTCTTCTTAAACAATGACCTAACCAATTCCTTTTCCTATTTTCTATTACCTTCAGAATCCTTCTCTCTTATCCTATTCAAAGCAGGGTTAGGTTTTACTAAATTAAATTCTGTAAAGCTATGTTTCGGTTCCACCATAAATTAACAGCATTGAACACCCTCAAAGTTCATCACATAACGTGAGCACAGACGTTTATCTATTCTTCCGAATAACATGGGATGAAATGTAATTTTCGTGCCCTCTTGCACCGTCTCGTTTTACTTCCATGCTCCATAAGGGGAATGGCGAAAAAATCGTGTTCGAGATAACGACTGATTCTGATTGTGCTACCCTCAAAACATGAAGAAAAGCCATTTTCCGAAAAGTGTCTGTGTGTCTATGTGTCCTTGTGTATGTCTGTGTGTAGAATCTTTTCTATGACGAACGATAACTGCCGCAAATTCAAACAGAATCAAATAATATTTTGCATATATGCCCGAGTTGCAGACGACTTAAGGCCTGTTGATTCTTTGTGAAGATCGGTTGAGGGGAAGGGGTAATTTACCTGCAACGTTTTATGTTTTAGCAAGCTAATTTTGTTCTATGGCGAACGATAACTACCCCAAATTTAAACAAAATCAAATAATGTTTTGCATATGTACCCGAGATGCAGACGATTCAAGGCCTATTGATTTTGGTGAAGATCTGTTAAGGGAAAGGGATAGTTTACCAGCAACATTTTATGTTTTAACAAGAGTAAAGTACTTAATTCTGATCAATAAAGTACCCTGAAAAGAAGGTCATAATAATTCACTGTAGAAAGGTAGATGAAATATCTATAAATGTAAAGGGTAGTTGAAGGGGGAGGGTATAATTTTTTATATGTGAAAAATATGCCTTTATCGGCAACAAAGAAGTAGTTTGTTGTTAAAATTCCTTCCCGGGCTGTTTGGTCGTGGTCCAATGTTTTCTGCAAAACCATAGGTTTCGGCAACACAATCAACTGCCATAATCAGTAAAAATCGATTGCGCTATACGTTAGTGCCCACAGTATTGTGGCTAAGGCTGAAGAAAGAAGTAGAAAGAAATAATTTATATGGAAATAGTTCATTTCGACAATGATTTTAAATATAAATCTTAGAACATGGAATTCATGTATGGTTCTCCATACCGATATTTCTTATTAGGAAGGCGAGTTTATGGTAAATGTAAACTATTGAAAAGCAACCTCCTGAAAATGATAATATGTAAGACACTCGTTGGTTATCGGTTGTTGGTTATGGATGTGAAACGTAGACATTAGCCAAAACAGAAGGTTTAAAGGAAGCCTTGTACGATGTATTTATGGCCCGGCTAAGAAAAATGCCAAATAACCAGGAGATAAATTAGCTATTGAAGCATGAGTACATTGTAAGGCTCAACGAATACAACGACTAGGTCACCTAGTCGTTGGACCGATGATGTTTGTATGTCAAAGAAAATCCTGATGGCAGTGGTATATAAAAACAAAAATAGAGGTTGAACTAGGATCAGAATGTTGGATGATGTGCTGGAAAATTTCAAAACAATGGTTGTGAAGGATTACGCTAAAATAGAAACGGATTGAAGACATTGGAGAGAACTGGTGTTGGAAGCCTGGGCTCTTGTTAAGCTGCAGTACTGCTAAAGAAGAAGAACAAACGTTCAGCGTTACGTGACGACATGATTGCGTCCAGTGTAGTACCATAGAAATAACTAAATTACTGATTACTGAACTAACTGAATTAAATCTTCAACTGACAACTCAACGCTGAAGTAATCTGACTACATACTTATTCTGCAACTGGTCACAAGAGCAGTTGCAAGCTGTTTTACTGGCCTACAACGGATTTCACGTCTCCTTCCAATCAGTCGCGTAATGTAATAGAGGCCTAAAATTAAAGCTATTGTTACGACGGTCTACTGATTGTTGTATGGTACAGTGGAAAACAATAAAGAAGCCACCAATTAAGTCACTAATCACCAGCTTTAATTATCACAATTAAACAGTTTGTAATCAACAAAATAGTCTCTTACAACAAATCAAATAAAAATTGTTCACACGCAATAATAATGTCAACTATAGAGTCTCGCACAATTATAAAACACATATCACTTCGCCACAATACTTCGAACCTCACTGGAATAAATTGCTATTAAAACATAAACTAAGCGCCGCTGAATGCCTATATTTATACCCCGCTGAAATTCCAGAATCGTCCATGCTACGCGTCAGCGCTACGCTAGAGCTTTGCGGCCTTGACGCAATGCGCGCGGAGTCGGTGAAGTCTGGAACAATCTGGCTGACGCATGTTGAGATCACGTCCGCACACAACATTACAGCCGGGCTCCGCTGGAATAGCCCAGCAACACAGCAAGTTCTGTAATGTCGCAAAACTATGATCTACTATCAACAACAAATTGGAAACACTAATCAGCCATAATACAACATTCAAGGCACAAACCAGTGTGTGTCACAAATCACTCATTTATCCTGGTTATCTGTGTATTTTGTGTATGTCCATGATTTTCAGATTATCCACGTCTGCAAAACATGATCATTTTCATCATATTTTTATTAACTGTACTACCTTTACAATTTCTTCGCGCTAGTCACTAAGATTATAAATTAACATCATTATCATCATCAACCTCAAGGATATATATATATATATATATATATTGTAAAGCGTCGGCGATATACAGCAGGCTTGTCTTACCCCCTTATTAGTGGGAACTTTCTCAGTCATCCGTCCTCTTATAACAAGTCGTACATTTGTTTCTACATAGAGACACTTTATAGTTTCTCTAAGATGTATTGGGTACAAGGATCCCCAATAATCAAGAAAGGAAGGTTTCTCTTCTGTCAAGGATTCGCTATAATAATGTTCTTTTAACACTGTCAAAGGCTTTTGTCAAATCTACAAAGACCAAGTCTTTAGTACAAACTCTTGTACAGAAATTTGAAGAAAAAAAAACAGGTATAGTTTAATTATCTACTACAGGAAAGTTTATATTAATTTTATTATGTACGGTTTCAAATCACCGCAACGAAAATTAAATTTTAGACAACAAAGTGGTCGAATGTTTACATAAATAAATATTCAACTCCTGTACAGAGCGACATGTAAACGCTTTGATCGCTTATCCGTGAACAGCGCCACTACAAACACTGTCCCCTATTGTGCAAAGATTGTAGTGTCCGTGGCATCGATACCAACGTTAGTTTACACGGTGCCAAAGCTGAATTTACATTTTATTGACACAGAGTTCTATTCACATAGTAAACGCACAGTTTGTGTGCGTACGTCTAGGTTGTAACACATTGTAGAACTTAAACAAATTGATACACAAGCAAACGATTAAGGAAAATAAGGATTTTTGTTTGTAATTTGAATGGTTTTTTTCCTTTTGTTCAGATCTTACAGCTGTTAAACGATAGTAAATTAACTAAAACTCTCCAATATTTGTACCTGCACTACACGCAATTTTTTGAATATCGATATACTACGATGTGAAGAAGGAGAAGGAGAAGGAGAAGAAGAAGGAGGAGGAGGAGGAGGAGGAGGAGGAGGAGGAGGAGGAGGAGGAGGAGGAGGAGGAGGAGGAGGAGGAGGAGGAGGAGGAGGAGGAGAAGAAGAAGAAGAAGAAGAAGAAGAAGAAGAAGAAGAAGAAGAAGAAGAAGAAGAAGAAGAAGAAGAAGAAGAAGAAGAAGAAGTGTACTAATTGTGACTTATTCTGTTTCATAGTGTAAAGAAAATATGTGTTGTTTTCATGTTTGGTTAGGTAGGTTAGGTTGCTAATTTGGTTCATTTTTGATATGTGTTGTTAGGTAATAATGGTTTTTGGTTTTTAGCTTACTGTTTAAAGAAATAAAATCCTTGGTTGGGAAAAGTATGACGTTGAATGTGTGTCTACACGCTTGAAAGAGAGAAACATTAAAACGAAGGAACATAATGTCATTTTAACGAAAACAATAACAGAAAAAGTAAAAAATACAATTATTTCTGAATAGTAAGATTGAAACAAACAAAAAACAACGTTTTAACGTTAGGTGGTCAATATTCTTTTATGTTATTCAGTAAAATAACGAAAACTTTACTGGAAGAAAACTTTGTACAGAAAAACATTGGGATCATGTATAGCACCCCCCTTCCTTCTAGTTGGTTGTTATTCCTAGTGATCTGGACGAAAACACCGAGTATTAGTGGAAAACGAGCTCTGTCATAAAAAGGGAGACATGCATAGTAACAGGCAAGGGATGGCATTTGGGGAGAGGTACATACTCTAGTGAAGTCTACAAGACTACTTCAGTTAGTATAATTCTGTATGCGAGTGACTGCTAATTCTTATCAATATGTATTAAAAACTTCATCACCTTCACAATACGGCATACGGCCTGTTCCGCCTTCAAAAATCCCCCCCCCATCCATCTCTTCCTAGGTCTACCCACACACCTGTGTCCTACAGGTTTGGATTTCCAGACTTGTTTGACCAGTCTGTAATCTGACATTCTTTCCATGTGCTCTTTCAACCGTTGTTTGTAATGTTCTAATTGTTCATTTAACTTAAAAACTTGTAACTCTTCTCTTATGATGGCTTCCGTTCCTTATACGGTCAAGTTTAGAACAGCTTTTAACTCCTCTTAAGAACACCATTTCCGAGGCCTGTATTTCACTGTTTTGTTTCTTGATTGTTGTCCATAATTTACACCCATTGGTCAGGGGGCACACCCATAGGACCGTTAGGACTATGGGAATGTTATAACTTTGTAGAACTTTTATTTTGTATTTCAACCCATCATGTTTCTTTTGATTTACAGACAGATCGTCTGTGTCGTGTACACCGAAGGGTGGATAACTATTCCTAGTGGAGGGCAGCAATAGCCACCAGTGCCAAGTCAGGGCGTAAAGCAAATGATCCTGGACCAGCTTACCTTTGGAGTATTACAGGCGGGAACCTAGTTGTGTTTAGCCGGCTGTAATACTGCTTACTATTGTTATAGGATTAACATATTTAAAATTTGTAATTACTTTAACTCAAGATTTTTTCCCTCTTATTTGGGACATGTTTCGGCAAACATATTGTTACCATCCTCAGCCTTCTTAATTTTGAATCGTGTCTTGTGTCTTGGTTGGTTGTTGTTGTTGTGGTTTCCTGTTGGTTTTTGTTATTTTAAATTTGTATTATTGTTTTTTGTGGTGTGGATTATATATACAAAATTAGGCTATGTTTTGTATTGATTTGTATTGTTTCGGTGTTAGTTTGTTTTGTGTTTTATATTTGTATATTTGTAACATTCTCATATGTTCATATTGTGCCTTTGTGTTATGTGTTTTATTAGTGTCAAGTTGGTTATGTCTGGGAATTCATGTCCTGTGTTTATTGCATGTGTGGCTAAATTAGATTTATGTTTCTTGTTTTTTGTATTCGTTTAGATGCTCAAAATAAAGATATTTCAGTTGTTTTTTTGTTTGCCCGATGTAACATTCATTGCAATCTTGACATTCGATTTTGTATATACCATTGGTTGTTGTATTATCTTTGTTGTGAGGGTTATTTAGTTTTTGTGTAAATTATTTTTATTAGTTTTGTATGGTATTTTCATGTCTCTTTTTTAATAGTTTTGTTGGTTTTGTCATCTTATTATTTATGTATGTGAATGTGATCCATTTTTTATTGTTGTTATTATTTATGTGTTGTTTATTTGGCCATTTCTTAATTGTTCTGTTTTTATTTTTTATTTTATTTTATTTTATTTTTTGATTATAGTATTTTAATTGTATTCATTTTCGTAAGCAATTTGGTATATTATATTTCTTTCTTTCTTTGTTTCCTGTTTGTTTAGGGGTATTTACACATGATTATATTTTGTTGCTGCATTGGAGTTTGGTGTTGGGTATCAAAGGCTAGTGGTAGACAACCCTGTATAAAAATTACCGGGAGTCATGGCCCGTACGGAGGCAGTCCCTCCACATGACTTACTATCTATTGGCTGGTCCCTATAATGGGGAATTAATTTAATTTATTCGCTACTTTCAAAGAACACGGCCGGACGGAGATACTAAAGAAAGTTTGTCAGAAAATGAAAGGCGCAAAGCAATTATCGCTGAAAAATTTCAAGTGAGGAAGTATCAAAGACAATTTCTTCTTCTTCTTCTTCTTCTTCTTCTTCTTCTTCTTCTTCTTCTTCTTCTTCTTCTTCTTCTTCTTCTTCTTCTTCTTCTCCTTCTCCTCGTCATCAAGAATTAAGTTATATACACCAGTTCCGGCACCCATCTCATCCTCGGACGACCCATGTCTCTTCTACCAATGGCTTTATAGTTCAGTGCCGCTTTCGGCAATCGATCCTCTGTCATCCTTTGCAGATGATCCCACCATTGTCTTCTGTAAATTGAAATAATTTCATTTATGTCCTTTACTTCGAGTTCTGCTTTGATATTCTCATTCCTTATTATATCTTGCAATGTATAATTTACAGTATTTCGAAGAAACTGCATTTCAGCACTCTGATCTTGCCGCTTTCCTTTTTTTGTCATGACCCACGCCACAATCGCATAAATCAAAGTGGCTATTGCAATTGTCTTATAAAATTTAATCCTTTTGCTGTGTCTTCTTTTATTTATAAGATTTCTACGAATCGTACCACAAATATTCGTAAATTTATTTATTTTTTTCTTACGTAATATTCAGATTTGTTGCTTACTGCACAGCCAAGTTATTTGAAACGACTCACTTTGTCTAAAGTGCTGTTGTTTATAACTGTCTTAGTCCTCACTGGATATTTACCTTTAAAAGCCATGGTTTTGGCCTTTCTTACTAAAATTGTCAGTGAGTATTATCTTGTCACTTCTTGTAATTGAAACTTAGCTCTTTGTAAATCATCCTCATTTTCTTGAATAAGAACTATGTCATCCTCATATAGAAGGAAACCCGTACAAATTGTTTCGAAGACAATTTTTAAAGTGCATAACTTGTCATTACTTAAAAATAATATTTAACAAAATAATATGTTGTTTTGACATGCAGTATATATTTATATACCGCACACGGTTCTTATATATAAGAACTTGAAAATGTAGTCCCTTTTATTTCTCAAGAGTTATAGTTTTTCAATGAGAAATAATTTATCGAACCCCTTTACTACCACCAAATCTCCGCTGTAATTTATTGTTCCACATTATGTTTAAAGAAGGAACCGGGGTGTACGTGTAACAGAAGCTGAGTATTATTAAGATGCTTATAATGTTACTACACATTACACTACTGTCGTTATTCACCTGGCTGATACATCACTCGCTTCGCCTCACCCAATTTAGTATTCAACTGCAAGAGCTTTGTTCGAATGTGGCATATTTCGATCTACGTAATACCGCGCTACTACAAAATCGTGTAATTAGGAAAGGTTATCAACTTCAAAGATTTTTATTTAATGAATATCGGTAGCGGTAATTTTAAAATCCCTAGACGATGGGTAATTTTTTACGCGTATTCCTTTACTTGCATTGATTTCGTCGTAATGGGTTTTTATCTTGCTTGCGATCGTCGTCAGAAACTAAACACCATAAAACTACTTATGTATAATAAAATATTCTTCTTCTTCTATGGAGTCACAGTTCGAATTCGATCCTTAGACTCCATAATCATCCGCCTCCATTTTTCCCTGTCCTTGGCCATCGATGTCCATCGTTTTATTTCAAGTAAATTATCAGCATCCCTCGCTACTGCGTCAACCCAGCGATGCTTGGGTCTTTCGACAGTCCTTCTATACTCGATTTGACTAAACAGTACTTTCCTAGATATTCGTTTACCTTCCATCCTAATGATGTGTCCTGCTCATTGCAATCTATGCAGTCGGATGGTGGTGCCCAGATCATTGTTTTTATACAGCTTGTATAGCTCCTCATTGTGACACATTCTCCTTGGATTAGTCCGTATATTCTCCTCAAAATACTTCGTTCATAAGTATTGACTATGTCAGCGACTTGTTTGTTCAGAGTCCAAGTCTCGCTGCCATATGTTATCACCGGTCCAATCATAGCTTTATATAATGTGACCTTGGACTGACGGTGGATATTCCTTGTCTTGATTATAGATGTCAACGAAGCATATGCTCTATTTGCGGCCTGTATTCTTTTCCTTATTTCATTTATTTCTTCATTATTTTCTGCCATCTAACATGGCAAATATTTAAACGGATTAACTATTTCCAGTTTTAGTGGCTCGACTTCAAACTGTTCAGGTTTTCTGGTTTTCTTTCGAGTGGTGATCATAACCTTTGTTTTATCGGTATTAAACTGTAATCGTATATCTTCTGCTTCTCCTTTGAGTTCCTGGAAGGTCACGTTTGCTCTTCCTTGCGATCTTGCCATAATATTAATATCATCTGCATATCCTACGATCTATACCATTCTATGTTCTAATGTTGAATTCCTATCAATTGACAATTTCCTGATCACATATTCGAATGCTAAGTTGAACAGTGTTGCCCTGTTTTAACCCTCTCGTGACATGAAAAGGATAATAAAACATTACACAAACAAAATATTGTCAAAAATTGTAGAAAGTACGTACAAAGGTGGAAACATTATTTGCCGGATCGTCAGGCCATGGTCTCCCGTTTGTGTCTGCAGACGTTTCGGCCCACCATCGGAAGCCATCTTCAGTGCTGGAAGCAATTGGCACGGTGTCCGCCAATTCACTCCAGTGATGAGGTAGAGAACTGTGTTTTTGGCTAAGGAGGTCTACTTATATAAACGATCATGTCAGCACGATCTAAGCTGGAAAGTAACATCAAACGTAAGGGAAGAAAGCCTGCTATCGAACAGGATCTGGCACGCTGTGCTCCCAGGCTAATCAGATAGCGTTTGAAACTGACTGGTTGATGTTGCTTTGTAACTTAGATCGTGCTGCCATGATCGTTTATATAAGTGGGTCAGGCTCAGTTGACCAATGATTTTCGACAATAGTGATGACTATAAAATAGGTTAATTACCTTCTGTCAACGTTTCTTAAAATCCTTTTCGGGATAACTCGAGTTTCGACACCAATGGTGTCATCATCAGATCGGATATGAATTAGGTCAAAACATTATTGATGTATATACATCTCGTCAGATATTAAAAAATTAAAAACAACACATACATTACACAAATAATAAATAAAATATATCATAACAAAACAACAATACAACAACGAAATATAAAAACACGCGGCCGCAAACGAACCTGCACAGGAACGCCCCCACGGTAAGACTAATCAATGCCGGTTTGACCTTGGTTCAATTTTATCGATCTGATATAGCCGATTTCTCGTTCTATATGATCGATTCTATTAAATAAAATATTATTTGTATGTATTGCTTTTTCATTTAGGACACGATTGTGATCCTCCTTTATGGCTTTATATATCTCGAACCTTTCAAGGGTGTCCAGCTTTAGTGACTTTTTACATTTATGTAGGATATCTAAAAAGATATGTACGTATGTATGGATAATGTAAAAAGTCACTAAAGCTGGACACCCTTGAAAGGTTCGAGATATATAAAGCCATAAAGGAGGATCACAATCGTGTCCTAAATGAAAAAGCAATACATACAAATAATATTTTATTTAATAGAATCGATCATATAGAACGAGAAATCGGCTATATCAGATCGATAAAATTGAACCAAGGTCAAACCGGCATTGATTAGTCTTACCGTGGGGGCGTTCCTGTGCAGGTTCGTTTACGGCCGCGTGTTTTTATATTTCGTTGTTGTATTGTTGTTTTGTTATGATATATTTTATTTATTATTTGTGTAATGTATGTGTTGTTTTTAATTTTTTAATATCTGACGAGATGTATATTGTAACGTTCAGTTTAATATATATAATCCTCCTTATGTATCCAGCGAATGTGGAAGGCCCCACTTCTGAGCGTCAATTTGTAACGTTCAGTTACTATATATAATCCTCCTTTTGTATCCAGTGAATGTGGAAGGCCCCACTTCTGAGCGTCAATAAGTAATATCAAAACAAATTAGTATCTCTTACTAATAAAGTATAACCTGTTTTATTTTTTAAATAGAGGATTATTCATCTGAACCTCAGGGTCAACATACAATTTACATATAGAACAAACAATACAACTTTGATGCATGAGACTCGGTATTACAGTGTTGTTAATGTCTGTTGAATGTTTGTGGGTCCTTTTAAACTACTATTAACTATAACAAAAACTCTTATTATTAATGACTATTGTATACTAGTGTACAAAAATAATTCACAATTATAATGTTTTTATATTGATTTTTAGTTATTGTTTTTGTTGTAATTCAATCTTTACTGTCATAATGTTTGGTCGAATATTTGATTTAGTCATGGAGTGATCTCACCAATCTAGCAGTTTTCTTAACGGATTTATTGGTTGATTCTTTATTCCTGGACATCTGGTTTTTTGGTCTCTTGATTAAAACAGCATTCTTCTAGGTTTTGCATTTTTTCCTGGTCCTCTCATCTTTTATTGGTCTTCAATTTGTATCCAATTCAGGAGTCACACCTTAAACGTTCTCTTGCAATTCACAATTTTTTTAACAACAATCATCTTCACTCAAAACATTAATTTCATTAGTTAAAGGCCATGGCTATATTTTTTATGGGTCACAGGTTCGGTTTACCATTTCTAATTAGTAATATTCTGTTGACCTTTACTTTATTTTTCCTTCGTAACTATATTATTATAAGTTTTTTAACGTAAGAGTTTCTATCTTTTAAATTATTTACACTTGGTTTAATCTCACTATATGGGTACATAACTGCATCATATAGATTATATGTTTCATTCAATGCTCATATTATAATATTTAATCACTTTCCTTATATCTGATTTTTTCCTTTTTAAAGTCTATCACTGTTCTTTTCACTTTCTAGCACTATCACACAACCTAACTTACATAATTATAGTTTGATTTATTATATTTGTAAAATCTATAACATTCACTGTTTGTAGTTCAATGATACAAAACAACTGTCTGAGGCACGCAGACCTCCTCATAGTTTTAATCTAATGCTTATGAACTAACAAATGTCTTTTTACTTATTTTCTAAGTTTAACATTTGTACCTTATAATTCTATTAATTAATTATTATTTACATGTTAATGAGTATGTTATGTTTTATGTTTAGTGAAACGACACGTTACATAAAGCCCCCCGTTTAAGACAAGTTATTTCAGTAATGGTGGTTTTAGGAGTTACTGAAATAAATGGCAAAAATCTACAAAAACTGTCTTCACTTTTCATAAAACCTCTTTATCTCGGTTTGGTTATATATTCCTTGGGGTATTGCTACAATGGGGTTGGTAATTGACAAACTACTCTTTCCTATAATATCTTCTTTTATCATGAGCTGGATTTACTTTCTTACAGCTTTCTTGAACAACTGTTTAACCGGATATTATTTAAATTCTTCTCTTTATTCGGTGAGCTGGAGAATACGATGCAGTAATTATTGTAATAGTTCACTAACCTCTTCTTTTGTGCCACACTCATGATCTCTGTATATCCTTTTCCTTGGAATGCCCTGATTTCCTGCAGTCTTTCCTGCCATGATTCTGGTCTGTTACGGTTTATTTGTTTCCTATGGGTACCCTAACATTTTCCCTAACTTAGTATGAATTCCCGTCCTGAGGGGCACTTGTGCTTCCTATTATCTCAGCGGATCATTCATAATTGCAGAGTGGCGCCGTAGCATACAACACTCTGTTTATACCTTAAAGAGTAACCCTTGGGTTACTAATAACACCATAGGAATTCCTATTCCTTCTCTCGTAACATTCAGGTTTATGTGCTGCTTTTGGGTTTTAGATTATTTACCTGTGGCTCCTATAATTGTATCTGGTTTATGGACAGCGTGCGTATTCTCTCCGTTTTATTCTCCTGCGTTTCGTTTCATTCCTGAAGTGTTCGCTCATGTTTTAATCAAGACTGTTGTCAGCACCCCTTGTAGTGTTTACTTTGATGTACTCTATGTCTCAGTTTGTTTTTGCTTTACCCTGTTTTCTTTCTAATGAATCCCTTGTTATATTTTTCTAAATAATATTTTGTCTTAATTAATTGTTAGTTTAATACTTTTTTCCTTCTTATTTTTCTGTTTATATTCCCCTTTTGTTCCTTACCCGCTTTTTCTTCAGTTTTGGTTATGTTTTCTTAATTATCATTATTTTTTCTTAAGTCTAGAGTGATTATTTATTTTATTTTTGTTTTAATTATCATTATTTTCTTTAAGTCTAGAGTGATTATTTATTTTATTTTTGTTTTAATTATCATTATTTTCTTCTTCCTTCCTTAACTGGTTTGCCTTGTCGGTAGTCAGAAAATCAGTCCCTTTTTACAATATTGTTCCTACTTGGTTTATCCGTTTTCGGTATCTGCCACGATCCGGGTTCTTCTGGTGTGCAGAACTATTTCCTTCCTTGTGGTATAGATCTCTGCTACCTCATACACCAATTCTTCTAATACCACCTTTTCACTAGTATCCAGTCCTATATTAATCACTCTATCATCTGTTTTCCTAAACAAATATGTCGATGGTATATCAACTATTGGTGGTATCACTGATATCTTATCATGTATTTTTATTTCAAGTATATTTACCTTGAATATCAATTTTCTGAAGTCCTTACTCACTGTTTTATTGTGAGTCCTTTCTATAATTTCTGTTAAGCTTCTCCTACCATTTTTAAAATTCATTATCTCTCTATGGTCAGTAATAGGGAGATTAAGTACATTTACTAGTCCACTGTTTATCATCTCCAAATTTTCTCTTGTATTTATTGGTTTCTTTGGATGTATTCTTCTTATTTTCTTTATCTTCTTTTCGAGTGGCTTAGTATTCTCCTTGTTCCTGTTATGTTTATTTTCAGGTAATAATTCAATTGTCTCTTCTTTATTTTCTATTTTTTTACTACCTTCTATTTTCTTTTTACGCTTCTTATTTAATTCTTCCCTCCATTTACAAATATCTTCTCTGGATTGTTCAAACATAAGCCTTATCCATTCCTTTAGCTCTGCATTTTCTGTTTGTACCGGTTTCTCTGGTTGTCTTATTAATTGTCTCATTTGTTCATACTCCTCCTGTGTATATTGTTCTTTCAAATGTGCGTATATTCCCGTTCTCTCGTTTTTCATTCTTTTAAGATTATCATTCCATCTATCCCAATCATCCTCAGTCATTCCTTCCACATTTTTATCGTTATTTTCGTGAGTTCTCCCGATAGTCTCTTCTTTATCATACTTTGCGTGTAGCTCCCACATTTCATCATAAATATCTCTCAACGTCATGTTGTCGTTCGGTGTCACCATTCTGTTCGCACGCCTCATCTGTGCTCGTTCGTGATCAGTGGTATTTTCATTAATATAATCCATATCCTTGCTGAATTTTTTAAATAACACTGTCATCCATTCCGCGTAGCTTAATCGTCTCTCTTGTTCGGGCATTTTCGTTTCCTGTTGTGGCATAGCCCTTCGTTGCATTTTGTTTGTTTTTTCTAGCAGTTGCCAGCTAAAATTAGGTCAATAGTTATTTCACTAATTGTGTTTCGGTTAGTTAGTTTTGCCTAATTCAGCTCTACCGGTTGGGCGCCAATATGTAACGTTCAGTTTAATATATATAATCCTCCTTATGTATCCAGTGAATGTGGAAGGCCCCACTTCTGAGCGTCAATTTGTAACGTTCAGTTACTATATATAATCCTCCTTTTGTATCCAGTGAATGTGGAAGGCCCCACTTCTGAGCGTCAATAAGTAATATCAAAACAAATTAGTATCTCTTACTAATAAAGTATAACCTGTTTTATTTTTTAAATAGAGGATTATTCATCTGAACCTCAGGGTCAACATACAATTTACATATAGAACAAACAATACAACTTTGATGCATGAGACTCGGTATTACAGTGTTGTTAATGTCTGTTGAATGTTTGTGGGTCCTTTTAAACTACTATTAACTATAACAAAAACTCTTATTATTAATGACTATTGTATACTAGTGTACAAAAATAATTCACAATTATAATGTTTTTATATTGATTTTTAGTTATTGTTTTTGTTGTAATTCAATCTTTACTGTCATAATGTTTGGTCGAATATTTGATTTAGTCATGGAGTGATCTCACCAATCTAGCAGTTTTCTTAACGGATTTATTGGTTGATTCTTTATTCCTGGACATCTGGTTTTTTGGTCTCTTGATTAAAACAGCATTCTTCTAGGTTTTGCATTTTTTCCTGGTCCTCTCATCTTTTATTGGTCTTCAATTTGTATCCAATTCAGGAGTCACACCTTAAACGTTCTCTTGCAATTCACAATTTTTTTAACAACAATCATCTTCACTCAAAACATTAATTTCATTAGTTAAAGGCCATGGCTATATTTTTTATGGGTCACAGGTTCGGTTTACCATTTCTAATTAGTAATATTCTGTTGACCTTTACTTTATTTTTCCTTCGTAACTATATTATTATAAGTTTTTTAACGTAAGAGTTTCTATCTTTTAAATTATTTACACTTGGTTTAATCTCACTATATGGGCTACATAACTACATCATATAGATTATATGTTTCATTCAATGCTCATATTATAATATTTAATCACTTTCCTTATATCTGATTTTTTTCTTTTTAAAGTCTATCACTGTTCTTTTCACTTTCTAGCACTATCACACAACCTAACTTACATAATTATAGTTTGATTTATTATATTTGTAAAATCTATAACATTCACTGTTTGTAGTTCAATGATACAAAACAACTGTCTGAGGCACGCAGACCTCCTCATAGTTTTAATCTAATGCTTATGAACTAACAAATGTCTTTTTACTTATTTTCTAAGTTTAACATTTGTACCTTATAATTCTATTAATTAATTATTATTTACATGTTAATGAGTATGTTATGTTTTATGTTTAGTGAAACGACACGTTACAATATACATCAATAATGTTTTGACCTAATTCATATCCGATCTGATGATGACACCATTGGTGTCGAAACTCGAGTTATCCCGAAAAGGATTTTAAGAAACGTTGACAGAAGGTAATTAACCTATTTTATAGTCTTAACCGTTTCTGGAGGCAAGAAAAATGTTTAAATAGTGATGAGTTATTGTTAACGTAAGAGAGAGTGGGAGAGAGGAAGAGGCTAACACAGAGAGAGATAGAAAGAGAGAGAGAGACTGTCTCTTTATGAAGTTTTAGATTCTTTAATGAAATTTAGCCTTTGAACTTAATGTCCCACGCAAGGAAACGCGTTCCCATACTACTGTACGTACATATGAAGAACAAAACGTTCTGTCTCGAAAGAGTATTACGTCGCTATGCTTGGAATGTTGATTGCGCAACAAAAATCGTTTACGCCGGCTAAGACAACGAATTCATTTTGACACAGCGGCGCGGTGAAGGAATTTAATAATGTAGAAACAAAGTGTCGCATCGCCGTTGCTGAGTCGATGTAAAAGTTACGTCCTTAGTGAGATTTGTACCTACAGTTGTTCTAACTGTGTACACGTAAAATAGAAAATAAGTATTTGTTATATTATATAAGTAACTATTTTAATTTATATCGTTACGACTGTCTCATGGATTGTTGTATAGTACAGTGGAAATACATATATAGTATAGTAAGAATCTGAAACACAAGTAAGTGACAATTAAGCACTTTAAACTTCTTCGCTAATACCACTCTGCAAATATCACTGCCTTGTCACTTGAGTTTGCTTAAATTCACAAAAACTGAAGTCCACATTTTCAGATAGTTACGACGATTTTTCAATAGAAACACGTTTAGAGGCTGTAAAGCATTTTTATTCAACGATTTTAAAAGAAGTCTCCATTAACATTAAGGCATGAGTCCCACTGTTGCACTAATCTGTATACTCCCTGCTGGTGAAATTCTTGCGGCTATTTGCGGAACCATTCGCTATCAGCTAACTCGACATCAGCGTCCGATTTGAACCGCCGTCATTTTAGTGATTTCATTAATAGGCCAAAAACATGATAATCGCACGGCGACAAGTCGGGATTGTAAGTTGGATATTGTAAGACTTCCCACTTCATACGACCAAGCAGATCTTGAATCGTCTGGGCTACATGGGGTCGAGCATTATCATGCAGAAGAATGACACCACTTGTAAGCTTCCCGGGATGTTTGTTCTTGATGCTGACCCGTAAGCGTTTTAAGCTGTCTGCATATCGCTCAGCGTTGATGTTGACACCAGGTTCTTTAAAATCTAAGAGCAGCACACCCTGATAATAAGAAAATACGGTCGTCATTACTTTTCCTGCCGAAGGTTGGGACCGACTTTTTTTCGCCTTCGGAGATAGTGCATGCTTCCACTGTATACTCTGACGTTTGGTTTCTGGTTCGTAGTGATAACACCAAGACTCATCACCGGCAACAATTTGGTGTAGAAAGGGCATCAAATGTTGTAATAATAAAGCCGAAGGAAAATTTTTCTGCTCATCAGTAAAGAGTCGTGGAATCCACTGAGGAGCAACTTTATGATAGCCAAGACTATGAATGATGGAATGTACAAGTCCCACGCTGATGCTCAACATCTGATTAAGTTCTCTAGCTTTGGTGCGCCTGTTTGCGCGTAAAGCAGTTTTCAGCTGTCTCATATTTTCACGTGATGCTGCAACACGTGCAGGTGCGGGACGGGCCAAATCTTTAGTGGATTCACTTACTTGTCGAAATTTATTGCATCATTCAACCACTGCAGTATGAGAATAACTATAGTCAACACATACAGCTGACGCTCCTCGGCGCCCCAACAGACTATTTTAACTTTCTGCACTGCTATACGGAATAAGTCAGTTTTATTCATGCTAAACCATGTCCTTAAATTTCTCAGCCATTATATTCTCGGTCACCCGACACCTCTCTTTCCCTGTAGTATTAACTGAAATAAGTAAATCTCTGTTAATTTCTCATAAGATGTCCCAGATACTGAAGCTTTCTTATCTTCACTGTGTTAATAACTTCACTACCTTTCTTCATGTTTCTAAGAACTTCAAAATTAGTTATATGTGCTGTCCATGAAATGCTCAGTATTCTACGGTAAAGCCACATTTCGAAAGATTCCAATTTTTTAGTTGTGGCTTCAAAGTCTAAGATTCTACGCCGTAGAAGAGGACCGAGAATATGTAGCAGCGTAAAAGTCTTGTCTTTTTGTTTATCGTTAAATCGTGATTTTTTAATAAACTGCTCATTCTAGTGTACACTGCTATTACCTTTTTAATTCTGCTCATGATTACTTGAGAGTGGTCCCATTGTTCACTGACTATAGTAGCCAGATATGTAGATTTGCTTACACGTTCAACTAGCCTTTGGTTTATATTAAGGGTACAGTGTGTGACTTGTTCTTAGATACAGTCTTTAGCTTCGTTGTATTAACACTGATGTCTAGACCATATCTACAGCTGCTTTCTGTTACTCTATTGATTAGTTATTGCAGCCTCATTAAGCCATCTGCAAATATGAGGGTATCATCCGCATAACGTATGTTATTTATTCTTTCACCGTTCATTGAATCTTCTAAGATGTTTAAGTTAATTAGGTCTTTTCTGCTCCGGTAGTGGTTTGGTTAAGAAACTTTTGTACAGCATTAGCAGATACGTATATTATTATGAGAGGTAACTGAAATTAAATAAAAATACTGGTAACCTTGTTCGACGTAGTGCTTTTTCTGATAACAAGAAATTTGAAACATGAAGTCCTCAGTATCCTCCGGTAGAGCCACAGTGTACTGTCTGTAGATCATGGGCCGTCTATTTGACGAGAATAATACAATGTTCCATGCGTTACGCAGTCTAAAAAAGTTACTTACGCAGCACCAGAGAACAAATTCTATATTTTTGACGATTATATATTCTTTCACGGCCGACGTCAATTGTGTTAGAAGGGTAATGGCCCTATCTCCGGGTTATTAGTCCGTGATCCACTCCTGCCGCTCCAGGCGTAGACCACGGACTAATAGCACGGAGATAAGTCAATTGTGTTAGAAGGAAATGGCCCTATCTCCGGGCTATTAGTCCGTGATCAACTCCTGCCGCTGCAGTGGTAGACCACGGACTAATAGCACGGAGATAAGTCAATTGTGTTAGAAGGAAATGGCCCTATCTCCGGGTTATTAGGCCGTGATCAACTCCTGCCGTTGCAGGCGTAGACCAGGGACTAACAGCACGGAGATAAGTCATTTATGTTAGAAGGGAATGCGCCTATCTCCGGGTTATTAGGCCGTGATCCACTCCTGCCGCTCTAGGGGTAGACCACGGACTAATAGCACGGAGATAAGTCATTTATGTTAGAAGGGATTGGGCCTATCTCCGGGTTATTAGGCCGTGATCCACTCCTGCCGTTGCAGGCGTAGACCAGGGACTAACAGCACGGAGATAAGTCATTTATGTTAGAAGGGAATGGGGCTATCTCCGGGTTATTAGGCCGTGATCCACTCCTGCCGTTGCAGGCGTAGACCAGGGACTAACAGCACGGAGATAAGTCATTTATGTTAGAAGGGAATGGGCCTATCTCCGGGTTATTAGGCCGTGATCCACTCCTGCCGCTCCAGGGGTAGACCACGGACTAATAGCACGGAGATAAGTCAATTGTGTTAGAAGGGATTGGGCCTATCTCCGGGTTATTAGGCCGTGATCCACTCATGCCGCTGCAGGCGTAGACCACGGACTAATAGCACGGAGATAAGTCATTTATGTTAGAAGGGAATGGGCCTATCTCCGGGTTATTAGGCCGTGATCCACTCCTGCCGCTCCAGGGGTAGACCACGGACTAATAGCACGGAGATAAGTCAATTGTGTTAGAAGGGATTGGGCCTATCTCCGGGTTATTAGGCCGTGATCCACTCATGCCGCTGCAGGCGTAGACCACGGACTAATAGCACGGAGATAAGTCAATTGTGTTAGAAGGGATTGGGCTTATCTCCGGGTTATTTGTCCGTGATCCATTCCTGCCGCTGCAGGCGTAGACCACGGACTAATAGCGCGGAGATAAGCCAATTGTGTTTAGATGGGAATGGCCCTATTTCCGGGTTATTAGTCCGTGATCCACTCCTGCCGCTGCAGGCGTAGACCACGGACTAATAACACGGAGATAAGTCAATTGTGTTAGAAGGGAATGGCCCTATCTCCGGGTTATTAGTCCGTGATCAACTACTTCCGCTGCTGACGTAGACCACGGACTAATAGCACGGAGATAAGTCAATTGTGTTTAGAAGGGAATGGCCCTATCTCCGGGTTATTAGTCCGTGATCCACTCCTGCCGCTGCAGGCGTAGACCACGGACAAATAGCACGGAGATAAGTCAATTGTGTTAAGAAGGAAATGGCCCTATCTCCGGGTTGTTAGGCCTTGACTAACTCATGCCGCTGCAGGCGTAGACCACAGACTAATAACACGGAGATAAGTCAATTGTGTTAGAAGGGAATGGGCCTATCTCCGGGTTATTAGGCCGTGATCCACTCCTGCCGCTCCAGGGGTAGACCACGGACTAATAGCACGGAGATAAGTCAATTGTGTTAGAAGGGATTGGGCTTATCTCCGGGTTATTAGTCCGTGATCCATTCCTGCCGCTGCAGGCGTAGACCACGGACTAATAGCAAGGAGATAAGTCAATTGTGTTAGAAGGGAATGGCCCTATCTCCGGGTTATTAGTCCGTGATCCACTACTTCCGCTGCTGGCGTAGACCACGGACTAATAGCACGGAGATAAGTCAATTGTGTTTATAAGGAAATGACCCTATCTCCGGGTTATTAGGCCGTGATCCACTCCTGGCGCTGCAGGTGTAGACCACGGACTAATAGCACGGAGATAAGTCAATTGTGTTATTGGGAAATGGCCCTATCTCCGGGTTATTAGGCCGTGATCCACTCCTGGCGCTGCAGGCGTAGACCACGGACTAATAGCACGGAGATAAGTCAATTGTGTTATTGGGAAATGGCCCTATCTCCGGGTTATTAGGCCGTGATCCACTCCTGGCGCTGCAGGCGTAGACCACGGACTAATAGCACGGAGATAAGTCAATTGTGTTTAGAAGGAAATGGCCCTATCTCCGGGTTATTAGGCCGTGATCCACTCCTGCCGCTGCAGGCGTAGACCACGGACTAATAGCACGGAGATAAGTCAATTGTGTTTAGAAGGAAATGACCCTATCTCCGGGTTATTAGGCCGTGATCCACTCCTGGCGCTGCAGGCGTAGACCACGGACTAATAGCACGGAGATAAGTCAATTGTGTTTAGAAGGAAAAGGCCCTATCTCCGGGTTATTAGGCCGTGATCCACTCCTGCCGCTGCAGGCATAGACCACGGACTAATAGCACGGAGATAAGTCAATTGTGTTTAGAAGGAAATGGCCCTATCTCCGGGTTATTAGGCCGTGATCCACTCCTGCCGCTACAGGCGTAGACCACGGACTAATAGCACGGAGATAAGTCAATTTTTATTGCAACTAATTCTATATATATCATTGAAAATAAAATAAATAACTCCAGACAGTATGTGGCACAATAAATAGAACATTAAATAACAAAACGCGAAAAGACTCAAGGATAAAATTTTATAAAACGATGGCTATACCTGTACTTATGTATAGGAGTAACAGTTGGGTAAATACCAAAAAAGGAGACAGGAAAATACAGGCAGCAGAAATGAGATTTTTGAGACGGGTCAAAGGCTGTACAAGAAGAGATTTAGTAAGAAGTGAAGACGTGCAAAATGAACTTAATGTATATGCAATCAATGAAAAGATAACAGAATATAATTAAAGATGGAAACACCACGTAAATAGAATGGGAAATGGGAGAATACCCAAAAATTATTTAACTACAACCCAAGAGATATAGTAAGTCCACGAAAACGGTGGTCGTAAGTTTGTGAGGACGGAACACGGAAATGCCTAATCCTTGTAGTGCAGAAGAAGAAGGCTAAGTCTATATCGGTTATCCGTTGTTTTGGGCTATTAACGCTGGTACGCTAAACTAAGTGGTAACAGGCTACGACAATGCAGGCAAATGCCTAATTCTTGTAGTGCAGAAGAAGAAGGCTAAGTCTATATCGGTTATCCGTTGTTTTGGGCTATTAACGCTGGTACGCTAAACTAAGTGGTAACAGGCTACGACAATGCAAAATTAATTTTTATGAACTAAGTACAGATTAAAGTGAATGACACACTGTTTTGTAATTTCCGTCTTAAAAGTTGAGCAAAAGCTACATTTTCAAGTAATTCTCTGCTGTTTCCTTCGTTTTGGCAATATTTCCTTTACTGTTATGTGTACCGCCGTACACAGCTGCATGCAAATTGCCGCTCAATGCTTGTGCAGGGGCACAGTTGTCGCTACATTAACTACATTTACAAAACACTCTCACAATTTATTGCTTTTGTTTTCCGTTAGCACTACAGCTGCCTTTCATTATAACGGCTTGACAAACTGACGTTACCACTTTAGCAATCGATTAAAAAATTCCTCATGGAAAGTGCTTCCTTCAGTTTGTTTAATTAATTCTTTTTGTGCAGCTGGCGTTTTCATATGCTACGAAATTACGTAACGCTCTCGAAAAGTCGGCACGTGAAAGATCAGCACGTTTCTCGGCAGGTGGCCGAGCAGGTGCAACAAGGCCGCACTAAAGCAACTTCTAGACTGTTCGAGAGCACTTGTAACTACGCAACTTATGCTGGCACGCCGCCAAAAGAAGAGAAAATTATTCTGAAACACCTGCGGGACCTATATAAGCGGCCGGCTTAGAAGTTAGTTACACTTGGCGAAATTGGAGAGTGCGGATCAAGTGATTGTTGCTAATATATAATATTAGGTTTTGGAAAATTACAATGTTTGTAATCCTAGGGCCAAAAACTGATGACAATTTTTTTTAGTTATAAAAATTTAATTTAGACAGCTATTAGAGGTAAGATAATTTTAACACAAATCCGAATGTTTTGAATTGTTAGCGTTTATTGTATGATTACCCTACTTACTGAAAGTGTTACACCGAGAGACACGAAGCCAGACGCTGGAGAGCTGGCAGTGAGCTTGGCACCAAGAACAGCGAGGTCGCTGGACAAGAAGGCTCATCAATAGGTGCTGCCGTGACAGAGAAAGCATGTCAAGATCGACTATTACCTCACCCAGTTTCCGACTGGAAACGGATATTTTTGATCTTGCATGAAAAAATTTGGAAAGGCCTAGTCACCAGAGTGCCTGTACTGTCCGGGAGCAACGGCCAATGGCAGCCATACATTCTTCGTCTGCGACAGATGGCAGCAACATAGGTCACTGCAAGAAGATATTGGGCAGGAGATCTTCCCGGATAACATCGTTGAAGAGATACTTCAAGGAGAGGACACCTGGAACTGGGTGGCACGCTTTACAGAAGAGATTTCTTGGCCGAAGAAGATAGATTTGGACAATACAATATAGAAGGATATCAAGTCAGATGTGAGTTCTAGGGCTGAAGAATGAAACGCCCTTTTCGAAGTATTGTGTCAAACAGTTGAATGCTAGTGTTGTAGAAGAGGTAAGAGAAGTGGTTTTTCTATTGGGTCGGGTATAGTACCCAAACCAACAGGCCCTGGGAGTGTGCACCCTTCCGGATATTTTTACAGCAAATTTTTCGACCTGCCCTTGTAAAAAAACTGTACAATTGTTACTTTACTAAACCAAAAATAGAGGTTAATCGGAATTTTTGTAAGTTTTTTGGTAACTAAAGCATTATCTAATATCAAAATTTGTGTGGTAGGCTAATATTAATTCGTTCAAAATAGTGAGCTAATTTTGCAGCTCAGAGAGCTGAGCTTTCTGTATTTGTGTGTGTTTGTACAGTATGTATTTATCATGATTATCTATCAGTAGTAGGTTGTTGTAATAAAGCCGATAATGCATGCTTGCTGTTTGTTCAAACTGAATGTTGCCTTTCATGCTATAGTACTGTAGTAGTAGGTGTTAACTTTTGCTAACGTAACGTTCATTACACAAATTAGCTATCTCGTAATGTGTCCTCTAAAGGCTACTGCGTATTAACGTACACCAGCGTATCGGGTAGTCTAAATGCAGCCAAGCATCACAAACCAATCAGTTAATGGCTGGCGCATTCGCCGGCAACTGTTAATGCTGCGTGGATTACGATAGTAGAAATAAACAGACACCAGTGGAAGGATGTGTTAGTATTCCCTCTGAGCTGCAGAACTCGCTCGCTATTTTGAACTAAGTACATTTTAAACATTAGATAATTTTTTTAATTTCGGGAAACATTTTAAGAATCCCGATTACTCTGTTTCTTTAGTGGCATAACAGTTGTACTCGTATAACCCATAGTCGTGAAATAAACACTAGAAACCCGAAACATTCGAGCTTGATTTACAATTCCTTTTAGTCTGACAGCCTGTTGGATTTTCTCTCTCACACAAAGGGATTTTCATCGGCTATATTGCCGCATACACCCTCACCTAACCGCCATCTATTTCTGTCGTGTGCATCTTCTTCTGCCAAGTTATGATGTTCCATGGTTTTCCTCATGTTTTCATACCAGGACAGTCTAGGTCTGCCCCATTTTTCTCTGCCTAGGGGCTTCTACTGGAATATTTTCCTCGACCATTTCTGTTCATCCATTCGTAGTAAGTGACCGAACCACTTTAGGCCTCTTCGTTATACTCTGTTAATAATTGTGTCTTCTGCATGCATCCTTCTTCTGATCTCTTCGCTGGTTATTTTCTCCCTTCTTGAGACTTCTACGGAGATAATCCATTTCCACGGCATTCAATTGTCGTATAATTGTAGTGCTCAACGTCCATACCTCACAGCCGTAAGACAGAACTGATTCAACAATAGCTTTCCCTATATAAAGTTTTCTTTCTATCGAAATGTGTTTGTCCCACCAAATACAGTTCAAGCTTCCTATAACTTTAATGCTCTGATCTAAAAGTCTTTCGATTTCGTGTTTTCCTTGGCCTTCCCGTGTTATTAGTGCTCCTAGGTATTTAAATTCATCGACCTGTTTAATTAACGTACTGTCTTTAATCTATACTTCAAATCTGCCATCGGAATTAACGACTAGATATTCTGTCTTATTTACATTGACATTCAATCCCCACGTTTCATATGCCTTGTATAGTCAGGTGAGCATAAATCCCAGGTCATAAGAATCTTGTGCTATTACTGCTTGGTCATCAGCAAACTGGATATTAAACAAGCAGTCTTCTCCGTTAGTGTACCCATTCTACCGCAGCTTCTTCTCCATTGTTGTAGCGCGACTTCTAAGTATATATTGAATGACGACAAACTACAGCCCTGTCTTAAGCTCTTGGTGGGATAGATCACCTCTGATAGTTTATTACCTACTCGCACATAAGCTTTGTTATCTTTATAAAACTCTCTGATTTATTTACAATAGGAGATGTAACTTCCATGGCACTTAGCCCTGTTGGATTTTCACCATTAAAAAAAAATTGGTCGATTTAGTAGCCTTAGCGCTCCAAAACTTTAAAATTTAAAACCTAAAGAAACCTAACACTAAAATTTTGAAAACCTAACACTAAATTCAGATGTTAGGTAAACTTATCTTTAATCTAATACCCACGAGGGTTTTTGGGAATTTTCATAATTCTAGCCGCCTCACAAAATTTGCCTCCCGCTACCTCCTATTCAATTTCAAATCAACAGTGATTTGTAATACAGAAGTAAGGATATGCAGCCTAGCTTCTACGTATATGACGAAATGCGTTTCAAAGTATTGTGAAACGTACACCAAACGCATTGACTGTCAGATAGGCGGACAGACAGTCAGGCAAATGCCAAACGGTCGAGTTGAAACTGAGACCTCGATGCGCTCGTTTAAAAATATAACCTATTAGGAATAATTAAGCAACCCTGTTAAGAGCAATAGTCTATTAGAATAATGTAAGTATTCAGAATTCAAATGTTTCCTATTCACGTCCTCAGAAATTTCACCTTCAAAAGATTTACCAGCTTTATATACGAGTTCACTATTTTGAACTAAGTACATATTTGATATTAGATAATTTTTGAGGTTAGTCGGTATTGGATGGGGCCGAGGCCGTTCGCTTACCTGCTTGTACATTTTACTGCAGGCAAGGTTACTTTTATCCTGGAGCCAATTATGGCTATTATCCTGGGTGTCTACGTTTATGTAAATTAAATACGGACCAAGCTGGTGGAGTAAGAGGCATTCCACCCTCCCCTATTCTTCCACTCCTACAATCAGCATTATCATTTTTGTATCGTATCCTACAATGAGTACCACTCATAAGTACAACACTTTTGATACTGTAAGAATCGAGAGCAGCTATTTTTATACTTAAAGTTCATTATTTATTATTTGGTGTTCTGCCCTAAGACAGGTCTTTAAATGGTAAAACCTCTCCAAGCTCTCCTATCGCATGCCACTCTGTTCGTTTCTTCGTAACAGCCTCTGATTTTAATGCTATCTATTAACTTTATTCTTCTACGTCCTCTTCTTCTTTCTCCTTCTGTGACACCCTCCATGGCAGTTGTAAGCAAGCAGTCTCTTCTTAAACAATGACCTAACTAATTCCTTTTCCTATTTTCTATTTCCTTCGGGATTCTTCTCGCTTCCCCTATTCTTCTTAAAACTTCATCATTTCTTAATTTATCAACACACCTTACTTTTTCCATTGCTCGCCAAAACCCACATCTCAAATGCTTCGAATCGTTTCTCATGCTCTTCCTCAGTGTCCATGTCCCTGCACCATATAAACCAACTCTCCACACATAACATTTGGCTAACCTTTTTCTTAAATTCTTATCAATTTTGCCACATAGCAATCCTTTCTTTCCATTAAATGCCTCTTTCGCTATAGCAATTCCTGCTCTAAATTTCACGAGTGCAGGACATATCTTCAAGCTTCCAAGATATTTAAACAACTACACCAGTTGTATTTTGTCTTGCCCTATCTTTATGTTTGACCTTTTTCCTCCTCTGCTAATTACCATACACTTAGTTTTTGCCTTATTAATCTTCATTCCATATTCCTCGCATACTAAATTCGAATCTCTTATCATTTCATTCATTGTCTCTTCCTTTTCTGCTAAAACAGCCATGTCATCAGCAAACCTTATACATTCAATTCTTCTTCCACAGACATTCACACCTCTTGTTTTCTCAAAGCACTTCCGAATCAAGTCATCAAGTTATATGTTAAATAATAATTTTGATGACATACAGCAGCCTTGCCTTACTTCTCTTCCAATTTTAATTCCTTCTGAACTCTCCTTTCCGATTTGCACACTTACTTTCTGTCCAAGGTACAAATTACGAATTAACCATCTCTCCTTCCAATCCACTTTCTTGTCCCTTAAAATATCTAATAGTCTTCCCCACTGTACTCTGCCAAATGCTTTTTCCATGTCTGTATAACTTAAAGTTCACAATCATATTAAAAATTTTTAAATTTTTACATTATTTACTTTATCATTTACTTGGACTTTATTCTTGATGTGTAGAGTATCACTCACAAAACGGAGGTGGTCACTACCATCCTTAATTAAAATGTATCTCTGTTTCTCTGATAGCTTTCTCCCTTAGTTTACTTCTTGTTGTGTTATAGGCTTGGAAATATGGGAAAAATTTTCATGAACTTTCTGTTCAAATTTGTGTCATTTTCTTGATCTAAACAAACAGACTTTGAGTAATAAATATCCATATGGAGAACCGTACATGACTTCCATGTCATAAGATTTATATTTAAATTCATTTACTTGAAATCGGTTCGATAATTTCCAAAAACATATCGCCGATCCTTAAACTATTTTTACAATTTATAGATATTTTTGTTATTATGGGGCAGTCGTTTAATGTAATGTTATAATCGAGTCACTTTATCTATAAAAATTATTTACTTTATTCTTATAAACAAACAGAACTACCATCCCTCCTCCTCAACTAGTCCCCACCACTAATGATATTTACACTTTCATAAAGTAATAGTTTTATTATATGTAATTTCTAATATATATTATCCTTAAAAATTAAATATTCGTACTTTAGTTGAATTCAGCAAAGCAGTTTTACAAAAATCAGCCCCTCCCCCTTCAAATACCCAATCAATTTATAATTATCTCATTTACCATTTTACAGTGAATTAATATCACTTTATTTTTGTAGCACTTATTTATTAAAATTAAGTACTTCACTTTTGTTAAAACACAAAACAATGCAGGTAAACTACTCCTCCCTCCTAACCGAACAACCTGGTTGTCTGGCAACAAAATTACTTTATTTTTAACAATTACCATTGTTTGAAAAAATTTTTAATGAATTTTTAAGTACTTTACTCGTGTTAAAACATAAACGTTTGCACGTGAATTACTCCTCCTCCTGATCCAATTTTCACCAAAATCAACAGCCCTTGAGTCCTCTACAACTTGGGAACATAAGCAAAACATTATTTAATTCTGTTTGAATTTGCGGCAGTTATGGTTCGCCACAGAAAAACATTCTACACACACGCACACACCCTTTTCGGAAAATGACTCTTCTTCATGTTTTGAGGGTAGTACAATCAGAATCAGCCCCTATCTCGAACACGATTTTTCGCGATTACCATACTTCCATTTCCTTACGGAACATGGAAGTAAAAATGTTGGGTTTGTAAGCATTGTACAACTAAATTGCAAGCAGTCAGGAGGGATGTAAGTTGTAATAGTTAGATGCTCGTGTTTTTCGTTTGCTGGCACAAATTAAACAAACGCTGTTCGTGTTTGCCAAAGTTGTTAGCAAACAGGCCGGCGCCAACATCAATCATTAAGCCTTACTTCCGCACAACAATTGTATTGAAACTTCCCGATATGCAGACGATGTTCCGTAAGTTGTAAGCATTGTCTCGTCTGTCTCTATCTATATAGGTCAAACTAATTATAATGGCGACGAGTCATCGAGCACCACACAACTCGGACAAATTTTATAGGCCGTATAGCTGTGGCGTCTATGAAGTATGAGCTTTGTCTAGTCTTCCTTGGAATCGTAATTCCTGTCCATAAATTTTGACTGCTTGATTTTTTTTTTTACCGGACTTCGATAACTCCAGTATATGCAAAATTTATTTAAGGTTACTACTTTAAAATTAACTAACTAATTAAGTAATTTACAACAAAATAAATATCAATTTTTATTAAAATTGATAACATTTAGTCAGTTTAAATATTTACACATTATATTTTAAATCACAAGAAATAAAACTATCTTGATTAATAGAAAATGATAATCGCATGTTCCAACTAATAACTATTGTGTTTGCTTTAGTGCGTTCAGTCATAACATCTGTAATTTAACTCAATAATATCTAAATATCACTATAGTATTGACGACTCGGAACACTTAAGTTTTTTATAAGTAAAAACGTAAAGTTTTACCTTACAGCCTAAACCGGCTTTCGCCTATAGAAGGCTTCATCCAATTTTTTACTTATAAAAAACCTAGTGTTCCGAGTCGTCAATACTATAGTGATATTTAGTTAAGTAACGGACACGTCATGGACAACGAAATCCAAGAATTCAATAATATCGTCAGTTACTTTGCTTAAAATTGTCTCTTAAATTCCCTTTGCTTATGTGTCGTTACCCATTGTTTATGATGTAACTGTCCAGAAACTTTTAAGTAACAATCATAGAACTAACTCCAGTTTTGCTGAATTGTATTATACGTGTCTCATGTATAAACTTTCAAACGCAGTAGTACTCAGCGTTTTGATAATTACGAAGTTTGACTAAAATGTAAGGAGACTGATTTAAGTTTTTTTTCAGCATAACCTTATTAGTAACATTATTCTATTAAAGTCTCCCAAAACTGGTACAGCTTTTTCTTCGACAAAGAATATGCTAAACGATAAATACGCCTCAGAACCACATTCATCACAAAAAGACGTTGCAAAAAACAAACCGTTAATTAATTGAGGAGGCCGCCCCCAAGATACGAGTGAAAAATGGGGGGGAAACAATTTATCACTGTTAAGATTGCCGAGCGTTTGGGTAAAAGGCGTTTACTGGGATTAAATCAGATGATTCTTATAATTCAAAGTGGCATAATTAGAAGGCACTTGGTATTGTATTAAAAAATAAGTATAATTACACAATTACGTATTAACTTACGTCAATAAATTAATAAAGTATTAATTTATGTCATACATACTGAGCATTAAACTGTAACGTTCTGTTGTATTTTGTACAGATCCGGTTACGCGTTTTGTAGGGATTCAACGTTGATTACAATTCTTCTACGTGAGTAATTACTTGAAATGCCCTCTCAGCTTCATAGTCTAAATAGCCTACATTGAACGGTGAAACAACTTACATACATACCAGATAAAATTGAAAATAATCTTTCTACCAAGATTAAATTAATATTAAAATATGTAATAATAATATAGTATGTTTTCTTTTTGTAATAATTAAAATATTAATATATATTAAAATAATTAAATATATATATGTGTATATATAAGGAATGAAAAATCAATAATTATTATTTAATAATTCATAATAAAAAAGAAAACGCGCGCGCGCGCGCGCGTGTGTGTTTCTTCTTGTATGTAATATTTTAATATTTTAATATCTTTATCTCAAGATGTTTTTTCCCTGAATTGGAACATGTTTGTGTCTCGAAACATATTCCAAATAAGGGAAAAACATCTTGAGATAAAGATATTACAGACAATAATTACAATATATACATATTTTTTTAATACACGTAACTCAAAGTTTCTTGCAGCAAATACATAATATTGTGATTGTTCAATATAGTTTCTTCTGCAAGTAGAGTATTGCTTTTTTTTGCTGTTTCAATAAATTACTCACGTTTCACTGAAAAAATATCAGCATCATCAGAGGCTTTTAAGTCAATAACAATCGAAATAATTCTATAAGTTCTAATTAATAACGAATAATCGAGTTTGTTTCGTTTTTAATATAAAATACCGGATAATAGGTATAAGTCGATTAGGTAACGATTGTTTTAATGTTTATTTAGTTAGCAGCTGTTTTGCCAGTTATACTAAAATATTTAATCTTTATATTTTGTTTAATTTTGATTATATCAATAAATTTATAATTTTATATAGATCATTTTGTTTTATTTTTATGTTAGTGTGTTCTTTAATTAATAAATTATTGTTCGCAGTATCCATACGGCAATAAAATTTACGTAGGCCAAACAAAGAAAAAACTACTCGATAGATTCTTTCAACACCGCAATGCATTTTTTAAACCAAATATTTATAAATCTAATTTGGCTACATATTGTCTAAATAATAATCACCAATTTCCAGGCATTGAAAATATAAAATTAATTGAAAACCTACGAAAAAGGTCAAAAATTAAAAATTGGGAAAATCTTAATATTTACAAAAACAATTTGTACATGAGAGGCTATATATATTGCGCATCATATACCTTACCTTAAGAATAATTTTGAAGTTCTTAGAAAATCTAGAAAGAAAGGGAATTATTAACACAGCGAAGATAAGAAAGCTTCAGTATCTGGGACATCTCATGAGAAATGAACAGAGATTTTACTTATTGCAGTCCATACTACAGGGAAAAGTACTTGAAAAGAGAGGGGTTGGGCGGTCGAGAATCTCATGGCAGAGAAATTTAAGGACCTGTTTTCGCATGAATAAAACTGACTTATTCCGTGCAGCAGTACAGAAAGTTAAAATAGTCTGTGTGGTATCCAACATCCAAAAACGGATAGGAGCTATTAGAAGAAAACGAGAATTTGCCGACAGGTGAGTAAGTAAAAGGTAGAGAGAAGATAAGTATGTGACTGAGCTCCTCAACGAGTGCTCGACAACAAGTCGACAAGCCACTCAGCAATATTGACCGGCCGCGACAAAGGAATTGTGGTCAGCATTTATTATGTAAGGTCAACCCTAGTCAAGACAGCGCCACTTCAAAGCCACTGAGGGTTGTAAAAGCTAATTAAGGCAACCTGTGTCATTTGGCGTGTAACAAAGGAAACACCGTACTGTGTATTCTGCTGTGAGTAGCGTGTTGGCCATTTGTAGCTCGAGAAAGTTGTTGCTGTATCCATACAACAGACTGCGCATCGTAACTTATGAAAATTTTTATTTGAAGACTATTGATTTGTCTTCATTACCTTCAGCGTTCATTTTACTGTACTTTTACAACTGCGATATATGGTATTATGGCGCACTCTACAATATCGCCAGGTATTAACTAATAAGCCGGCCGCTGTTGATCACATAGGACCCACAGGTGTGCCGGAACAATTTTCCATACTCCCAGCCTCGTGCCAACACAATTTGCGCAGTTAAGAATGCTCAAACTATAGATTTTACAATTTTATAAGGTTATTTCAGCTCTTTAATAAGTCTTTAATAATTAAATTCATCATTGTCTTTTTTACTGCCATAGTCAGTTCAGGATCTGTTTTTACATACATTTATAATATTCGTTTCTCACTATTTCATTTTATAATTGTAATGTTATGAAATCTGCCTCAGTTTATATTTTATTTTCTGGTGGTTATGTTCCACTTGGATTTTCTTTTAATTCTGGATTCTTATAAAAGCATATAATAAAGTGAGAACTTACTATTTTGTAAACCCATACAGACATGTTAACCTTGTGATGGTACTTTGCTATCTGGGTACAACCCAAATTTTTTTTTAATTAGAAATGCTAACTTGAGAGTTTGTACAGGTTGCTGTGCCAATTTAAATTGGTAAATTCTGGTGCTTATAACTAATTCAGTTTCTTTTGAATTCTGTTATACTCTTATGAGTTAATGGGTTTTGGTTTTTTATGCAAATTTATATAAGGCTGTGCCGGGCACTTAAACTGATTACTGTAGTCTTGGGTCATGAAGACTAATCCAGAGGTTCTCCACATTCCTGTTTGGGGTATGATAAAAATATACAGGCTGTCTGCCAGGTTGAACATGTGCTGTGATATGTGTATATATTTATATGTGTATTTATGTGAATTATGTATTCTTTAGGTCAGTCTGTTATATACGGAGAATATTTATACAACCATATAATTATAAATATTAAGAGATATGAAAGCAATTTTGTATTGTGATATTAGATATTGAATTATGAGGGTAATTTTAAATTGCAAATTTGGGGAGTTTTGGGATACTAAAGAATTGTGCGAAATGATATATTAAATGGGAATTGTGATAGTACCTTCTCAAAAAATTGCAATTATTATGTATAAATACAAAGGGTTTTCTGATGTAATAAAAGTTGTTATTGGTTGTTAATAGCGAGTTTTAATTGCAAGTCCCGTCTCACTGGACCCAGCGCTTTTTTTTGGGCCTTCTGCCTAGTTTTAAATAACTCGTAGCCTCTCCTTAAAAAAAAAAAGAGGAGGAGGAGGAGGAGGAGGAGGAGGAGGAGGAGGAGGAGGAGGAGGAGGAGGAGGAGGAGGAGGAGGAGGAGGAGGAGGAGGAGGAGGAGGAGGAGGAGGAGGAGGAGGAGGAGGAGGAGGAGGAGGAGGAGGAGGAGGAGGAGGAGGAGGAGGGGTTACAGAATAGTCTCGAAGCTACTTCAGTTGACAGAGACACTGCACCCGGTCGGCTAGCAGAGAAACCTGTAGACCTTTTACGTCACTATAACTGAAGACGTTTCGAGAGCGTCACGTAATTCCGTTAACAATATACTATACGATGAATTCTACTATTTCATCATCATCATCATCTTCACGGATTAAACCAAGGATGGTTTGTTCCGGTCTCAAATAGCCAAAGATTAGAGATGGTCATCCCAGCGATTCCTCGGACGTCCCACACCTCTCCGTTCCCTTGGCGTATAATTGAATAGTTGTTTGGGGATGCGGCAGTCATCCATTAGGCAAAGATGTTCACACCGGTTTAGCCGATACTGGGCAATCCTGTCGAGTATACTCATAATATTCAGTGCCGGCCGTATATCTGTGTTTCTTCTGTGATCATGGAGAGTATATACCCTGCCACGTGCCTGAGAAATCACATTTCAGCCGCTTGGATGCGACTGGCCTGGCCTTTCGTTAACGACCAATTCTCAGACCCATAAAGAAGTGTGGGAAGAGCCATTACCTTGTAGAATTTTAGGCGTGTTCTTTTACTTGCTGACTTAAGGGTTCGCCTAATGGTCCCGCACATAAGGTTGAACTTATGCAACTTATTCACAACGTCGTTGCTTGCGTTATAAGACACGCTGTAGCCCAGGTATTCGAAATTGTTAACTCGTTCCAGGACAGTACCATCTATAACAATTTTTGCCCGTACGGGATCAGTTCCACAAAAAGCCATCACCTTGATGTTACGTGTGGATATTTGCTAACCAGAGTCTTTATAGATTCGATTTAACAAGTGTATAACCATCTGCAATCTGTTTTCAGAGTCCGACAGAATACCCTGATTGTCCGCAAACAACGAAGTGTCAGTTGTAGAGTGACCAATCATAACATGTTCTGGAAGATACATCTGCCAGTTTTGTATGACACCGTCAATATATAAATTAAAAAGAAAAGGTGATAATTCTACTATTTCTTAATCATTTGTTTAACTGTTTAACGTAATACAACTTGACATGTGTAACACTGAATTATATCATAAGTATTCGGTAAATTCTAGTGTTAAATTGGGCCACATGCGATTATACACTAAAACAATGTAACCACCTCACTTGTTTCATTGAATCTGGCAAATCAAAATCTCGTAGACTAAATTCATTACTGCTACAGAAACACAAACATCAGATATAATCTGTCTCGTCCGCCAATATGTATCGCGAAACGGTTTGAACGGTTGCGGATACTTGTTGCGGATTAGCAGCGTCACATTAAAGAAAATGGCTCTCCTTGTAAACCACCTGCTTCCCTGGTGACATCATCCAGACTAATCATTATTGATAACTCTTCTCCCTACATGCTAACTAATTGTAATGGTGTTAGCTTCAATTGATCGCGTCTCCTTAACTGATTCCTCCAAATACAAAATAAAATTTATTACAATTATAGTGTATATGTTAAAAGATTAACTACATCAGATTTATAAACTGTAAAAACAAAAAAATCACCCTACGAGGTCAGTAAATTAAGTAATGTGACTAATCATGTAGCAGTCAATATGGCAACACTGTAAGGTTAACACAGGTGGTTAGATAAACAGGGGATTGATATTGAGTATTAATATTTATCGTCTATTGTTGTCACGTGAAACGTACACAAGCTTTTTGTGAAGTGAATTTTTGTTGTCCGTTATCAAAATGAGTGACATCAATTACGAACAACGTTGTGCAATCAAGTTTTGTGTTAAACTCGGTTACTGAAATATTCAAAAAAATCGTCAAAGATGTACGAAAATGACGCTTTGTCACGAGCACAGTTTTCAGATGGTTTAAAGCATTTTCGGATGGCCTGGACTCAATTAAGTGTGATCCACGCTATGCAAGACCGTCAACGTCAGGAACTGACGACAATGTTGATCGAGTCAGGGACTTCGTGAGGTCTGACCATAGTCAGAATCATCGCAGAACAACTAAATTTTAACCACACTAAAGTTTATCAAATTTTGAAAAAATAAATTTAGTATGAACACCTGGCTGCTGTATCATGACAATTCACCTTGCCACACAGCACTCTCTCGGTTAATGAGTTTTTGGCAAAGAAAAATATCCCTGTTTTTTTCTCAGCCATCTTATTGACGTGATTGAAAAATCACGAGACCTTCTCTCCTCGAGATTGAAAATCATCTCAAAGGACACCATTTTGGGACAATAGACAACATTAAACAAAAAGTAACCGACTAGTTGAAGGGGATTCCAGTTTCTGAGATCTAGCACTGCTATGAAGAGTGGAAAACCCGTCTAAAGCGGTGTTTGGCTTCCCAAGGGAACTGTTTTGAAGGCGACTTAGTCTATATATAGTTTGACTGTAAATAAAAGATTTTATTGAAATAGTCTCATTACTTAATTTACAGACCTCGTATTATAATTACAGCGTATATATTAAAAGATTAACTGTACCAGATGTATAAACTCTAATATCAGGTAAATCAAGCTAATTTACTGTAACCATTTATACCATTTATTTACATAAGTATCTCTAAATCAGATACAATATAAAGATTTAAACAACTGTTACATATGAAATTCTAAATAACTTTGCTAATTTTCTGAATAAATAAAGTTTTAATTTACTTGTTATTTTTCTTTAATTGCCTTGTTGGCACTCTGTCCTGTTCTATAAGAACGGTCCTACATACCGTCGCTACAGCTCTTCCTTGGCCGCCCTGTGCTCCTCATGGTGTTTGGTTGGCTAACTCTCCACTAGCCTTGTGTCATGCATTCTTGATATGTGTTCATTCCATATCCTAATTCTTTCCGCAATCCGAGAATTAATACCTGTTACATTACACGTTTCTCTTATAGCATTGTTTGGCAACCTACCGTACCTTGTCTTTCCTAGTACCCTAACTACGTAATATAGTAATTTCTATAGGTTGTCGTTTTCTTTGAGTTGTTGCTGCATTTGGCTTGGTATCTGATGCATAGCATATTCCTGAACGTATTGTGCTTTTATATTCACGTACCAATTCTTAGACAGTTCATCTTTTCCCACGGTTCATCTATTTAATTACTTCTATGTTCCATTAGGAAATAGAAGTGTGGTGATGGTGAAAAAATCGTTTTCGAGATAAGGGCTGATTCTGATTGTTCTACCCTCAAAACATGAAGAATCATCATTTTCCAAACGTGTCTGTTTGTCTGTGTCGATTTTTCCTATGGCGAACGATAACTGCCGCAAATTCAAAAAGAATAAAATACTTTTTTTCATATGTACCTGAGTTGTAGAGTACTCAAGGCCTGTTGATTTTGGTAAAGATCGGTTAAGGGGAAGGGGTAGTTTACCTACTACGTTTTACGTTTTGACAAGAGTAAAGTACTTAATTTTGATAAATAAAGTATCCTGAAAATAAGGTCATAATAATCCACTATAGAAAGGTAGATAAAGTATCTATAAATTAAAAGGGTAGTTGAAGGGGGAGGGGTAATTTCTATATGTATACTACGTTATCGGCAACAAAAAAGTAGTTTGTTGTTAACATTCCTTCCCGGGCTGTTTGGCCGTCGTCAAATGTTTTCTACAAAACCAGACGTTTCGGCAGTGTCATCGACTGCCATCATCAGTGAAAATCGAGTGCACTAATGTCAAGTGGTATACGTTAGTGACCACAGCACTGTGGTTAATGCTGAAGAAAGAATAGTTTATATGTTAATATTTCATTTTGAAAATGATTTTAAATATAAATCTTAGAACATGGAAGTCGTGTATGGTTCTACATACCGATATTTAAATAGTTACGGTATATTATTAAGTTAGAAATAACTTGATTCAGCGGGATAAATTACATGTTTACTGTAGCAAAATTTAAGAAAACGAAAGTAATATTTTCTTGTTTATAAAAATATAGAAACCACAAGAGAATAAACAAGAAAATTTTTAATTTAGCAAAATGGCGACGTCGTTGACCGTTTTTATGAATTTAATTAAAATAACACAACTTTAGATTTGTCTATCTGCCGTTTCTTTTATCAACAACACGCTTTGTTGATAATTAATTTTTTGTTTTCAGAATTATTTAAAGTAGTCTGAGCGTAAGAGATAAATTTGTCTCGTCGCTTTCTTGAAACATCGCCCGTTATCTGTGAGCGCTTGAAACTATAAGGCAACAGAATATAAGGCAAAACAACACGGTGTATACTAGGGGTCTTTGTAAAGATTATCTTGCTTTTTTATGCTTAGTACATTTTGAACTGTAATTTGCTGTTGAAAATGTAGCCTGAATCGTGGTGGTACAAATTTTGATGAAACTCTCTTATTAATTTAACCAGTGATTCAAACGATGTCGTGAAGTCGTCTAAAGTTTTCTCCTTTTTTGGCGTCTGCTAGCTATTTAATGTGGCTTCACACAAAATAATTTAAAGGCTATTGATTACACAATCTTGGTTAACAGCTGACGTTAGTATCACGCGAAATAACGAACAGACCCTTAAAGCATTTTACTGAGTATATCAAAACTCTATTAAGGGGCGTTTATAAGCCCCATTTCGTCCACGTAATTTACTAGATTTCATTACCCGTTTTCTCAAACACTAATTAACTGAGCTGTTTAAAACTTTTCTTATTGATTGATTGGCCCTCAATAGAAACTTTAACACAGAAGTTTTACCATATGCTTACGTTGAACCATTTTAGAAATTTTAATCCAATGCAATGTTTAACACTTCAAAAACATCGCCTATTATAATTTTTTCTCGTGACAGGCACATTGTATCAAAAAATTCCCGTGCTAATACTTGTACACTTTTGTCCTACACACGTACAGAAAACCGTGAGATCTGTACCTTTAGTAGTTCCAGAGATAATGGGTCTTCTGTGTGTAAAATTAAATGTTTTAGAAAACAGCAATTGAAGATTAATCATCAATATAATGAATTTGTGTGCATTGCCTAATAAAGTCCTGATTCATATGAACGTTTATCTGAGTCTTCTCCAGCTTGAAATTCTTCTTCCAGCTTCCTTTTTACCATTACTCTCTTCTTTTTGGGGTTTTTTTCTGTAGTTCTGCAGTTACTTCTTCAGCTTTCCGTACTCGTTTCATATAAATACCCATCATATTTTCAGCACAGTTCTTTCCTACTGACACATTTAGTTGTTTCAACACTAAGTACATAACAGTTAAGTAACCTTTATTAAACCATGAAACTGCATCAAAACCCCAAAATTCAATGTTTGTAGGGAAAGAAAAATCGTTTTAGTAATAGGTTTTAACTTTTACCATAGAGAAAATTTTTTTTAATTTCTGGGTTAACCAGGTCTCTAAATATAGTTTTAAGCTCATCCATATGTGTAGTATAAATACAAAGAGAAATAAAAACGAATCGCAATAGTTTTGTATACTATAACAAACCGATACGTGCATAAGCTCGAATGGGTGACTTATTTATTAGACTGAGTTCATCCCTAATATCTTCACCTAAAAAAAATTGTATAAAAATTTCTAGTTGTCTGATTAATTTAAAATTAATACCAAATAAAATCAGATATCCCATACAATATTTTTGAATAGAAAAATAAAATCGAGTTTTTCGACCAAAATGCCTTACAGACACCCCTTAAATAAATGATAACAATTGGTACTAGATTTTAAAGAGCGGATTTAGGTATATGTAGTTTCAGCAGTTTCGAAAAGATATAACGCTTACGTTTTTCCATTATCGTTTTCCCTTAATTAACTATATCGACCCCTCCCCCCCAAATCAATCGGCCAAGACGAATTCATTAGCAGTAAGAGCGTTTCTTGCCTCAGGAGAAAGGGAGGCTCAAGGGGTTAACTAACATGTTTCCTCACTTTGGAAAAATCTCTTACACGATTTTTCTTTTCTTTAATATATTGCAACACATCTTTTTATGATTTCTTTCATTATGGATTATGAGTTTTACATGGACCTGGTTAGGGTATATCATGCCAACACTTACCTGCAGTATATGGTACTTTTCTGCTTTGCCGGCTATTAGGTGTGGGATTTGGGCTTATTAGGTATCAGGTAACGAGTTGGGACGATGTGTTTCCAAAAGAATTATTTTAGGAAGCTGAGTTGTATAAATTGTGAATAAATGAAAACTACCTTTTTAGTCTATCATTCCAATGATTATAATTGTCACCCTCAAGGTGCTTATCTTTAAACAAATCATAATAATAAAAAGAATTTCAAATATTTAACACAATTTACGGCGGGTTCCACCATTTATATTCTTTCTTGAATATTACTTTACCATATTTTCTCTAGTGATATATTGTTATAATGCTTACGTCTAACAATCACATATTAAAATCATATATCTTAGTACATAATTTATAAGTTCCTGAAAATAAGACATACAATACACAGTATATACACAAAACATATAACATGGAAATATACACACATATATGGGCAGTTTCACACTGTCTGCCTGTAATTATAATTCATTTATAAAAATCATTTTTGTTATATTGAAATAATTATTTAATAAAATGGAAATACTGAATTGATTTCATTCTATGAAATCCGTAACCCTGTTCTTTATACATGAGAAAATAAAAACGAACTTTTTAAATGAATATAACAAGGGTTATATTTATCGTTATCTCTATGGTAATTATTATTAATATAAACACTTTTATTAAGGGTAACTCCCTTTTAATTATTCTACTCTTCAGCCTGCTTGGCTATCAACAATAATTAATATGAAACAATAAAATTTGTGACATCTAATATCTTGATAACACTCTTAGAGCTTCTCTGCACTCTCCCTTAATTTATCACATTTAATTTATCAAATATAATTCTTTATACAGTGCACAATCTCATGAAAACATTTGCTTAGAGTCTTTCTGCACTCTTATTAACATATTATTATAATAATCACACATTATCTAAATGTTCTGTCTTTTTGAATAAATGTCTCTATATGATATACAGTACAACATTTAAAAGTGTCTTTAGGCTTTAGTCATACCGCCTATATAAAAAAATGTTTATGAATTATTTAAAACTGTTTAATTTCGTTTATAGCGGCTTTTCATTTACTTGTTGTGTTTTACAACATTATTATGAACCCTGAACCATATCAGGTCACCTGTTTTGATGATTTCATGTTACACAGATGTACACGGGTCTCAGGCGTCGGCGTTGAGTACAGCTATTCATCTCGAAACCTCCGTCAGCGTCGCTTAGCGGTGTATGAACAGCTAGGCTAGGCGTCGTTCCTTTATCGTCATGGACACAGCGTCTCTGGCCTCGGGTATAGTCTGATGTCCGTAGTACGTAGTTGTAGTAACTCAGGTGTCTGCCGGTCTCATTGAAGCGTCTTCTGCAGCATATCGTTCCGTGTGTACGACTCAACGAATACTTTATGAATGAGAGACAGATGCTCGTTTTGGCTCACTGTTTATAGGGCAAAGCCACGTGTGCAAATGAGTTTCTATCGGCGAATATCTCAACAATCCTTTATTTATTTAGGTAACAAAGTTGTTTGTTAGACGTGTCTTGAACACAGTTATTAGCTATGTATACACGCGATCTTTAATTAGCACCGCGAAAGGTGTGAAATAGTAAAACGCTTATAGTTCACGACACTCTCACTATCTCGTTATGTGTTTGGTGTCTAAATAAAGCTACATTTCCGCACTATTCACTGGTCAACCTAGTTCTTCTTAATCTTTTGTCATTTTTTTTATTATTTAAGTTTTAAAACACTTCTGACATGTGCCGACAAAATTATACATATTTATGCAGGTGGACTGTTATCTGTTTTGTTTGCTATATAAAATCTTATCTGTACCCTTCTAAATGTACAATTGTAGCAGATAACGCTTATTATGCGTACTCCAGTTAGAACGATAAACATTGATAACAATGTTTTGTTATAACACTCCCCCACTTGCTTTAAAAAAAAATTGTTTGTGCTTTACAGAACAACATATTTTTTTTTTTTTTTTTTTTTTTTTTTTTTATCTATGTTTAGTACATACACAGTCAGTTATATTACATGTTTATTAGAAAGAATATAAAATCTTTTCTTAAAGTAACAATCACATATGGGTATTATTGGATATAATGACGCAGAGATGACGCATGGTACTTTCCGACGTCCTTTTCCTTCACTGGGTCATATACCATGTAGGTGTGTGGTCCTAGACGACTCCTTAGTTCATATGGGCCACAGAATTATCTGAAGAATTTCTTGGAAGTGTTTAATATACTACTTCCCACAGGATTTGTCTTTATCAATACCTTATCCCCAATCTGGAATCTTGTCAATCGGTGAGTTCTATTATACCGGTCTCTCCTTTTACCTGCTTGATGATATAGCTGTCGTTCAGCTCTGTTTATTTTTATTTGAATTGGCAAATCTACATTATAATTTTCCGGTTTATTAATCATGTTGTGCCAGAATCTTTTAGGTATTTTATTCTCACTTAATTCTAACGGTGTGTATCCTGTAGCTTCACTATAATTGTGATTCATTGCATCTTCGAAAAATTGTAGATAGTCAGGCCATTTACTCTGTTGATTGTAGCAATATAACCTCATGTACTTGCCTAACTCTCTATTTATTCTTTCAGCAAGATTAGTTTGTGGATGCCTTATGGATGTAAGTACAGGTTTTATACCTTGTCTTGTCAATGCGTCCTTCCATAATTTATTACCAAACTGCTTACCTTGATCTGTCAACACTTTATCCATTTTTCCATACTTTGGTATATACTTCTGGGTGATGACGTTCAGAACAGATTTCATGGTGGGTCTTCGTACAGCATATAACTTTACTAGCTTGGTAAACACATCTACCGTCACAATTATATGGCGGTACCCACGACTTGATCGCGGGAGTGGTCCAAGGAAATCAAGTGCAACTATATCCCCCTTCTTCTTAGTTCTGATACTCCCCATTTCAACGCAAGTGTTTAAATTCGGATGTTTGGCTGTTTGACAATCATGGCATTTCCTAACAATTATTTTAATTTTTCTGAACATATTATTACAGGTGAAGGCTTCTTTCATAGTTAAATAGCACTTCAATGGAGATGCATGAGCTAGACTACGATGACATGGCATAATTAATTGCTGTAACATGTCATGAGATAGCACAACTTTCCAATCATAATTAATAAGCTTAAATAAAATTCCATCTTTCACACAATAATTTATAGGTAACGGATTATTTTTTATATTCTGTAATCGCTGATCTTTATCTTGCTCTCTAGCGAGATTACGTAGTAATTCTTGTACTTCTCTCTCGGGTTTGTATGTTATGTTGCTAAGTACCCTGACATCTTGTGGTTTAGCTTCATGTGTTTCTTCTTTTTCTTCTATATAACGGCTTAAGGTATCAGCTACTTCATTGTCTTTGCCTTTGCAGTATTTGCATTCCTATCGGATGTCCATGGTTTCGAAAATCGTTTCGACGAATTCGGCCATCGGTAACCTCCTTTGTAATTACCTCTTTCATTATTTTGCTCCTGCTTCTCATATGTTCGTCCATCTTCATGGCGTCTATCATATGATACATTTTTGTTTTTCGGATATTTTTCATCGTCTGTACGTCTATCTTCTCTGCCTTTATCTTCTTGGCGATATCTTTGCGAATACCACGTACCTCTATCTTGATTTTGGTTCCGGTTATCTCGCTGAACTCCTCTTGGTGGGTCTCGTTCACGGATTACACCCTCCATCTGTGTTAAAAGTATTAATAGATCTTCAATGGTAGCTATACCCTGAACATGTATAGCTAGTTGGATGTTCCTGCTGAAATGATTAGCAAGCTTAATGACTAATTCTTTTTGTGTTAAAGCGGGACGTAAATGTTTACTCCTCTCTACTAACATAATGACGTATTCATCTTCAGACAGCTTACCTGGATTATATTTACCAAATTCCAGTGTATTTCGTATTCTCATTTGTATGTATTCATTCCAATACCTCCGTTCGAATGCTAGTTTAAATTCTTCATACGTTTTTAAATCGTCATTCACCATCGTGAACCAACTGGCTGCTGCATCTTTTAAGTAACGGCTTACAAAGTCTATTTTATCTTTGTCACTGAGAATAGATCCAATACTATCCATTTCTTTCTCACATTTGATACGAAATTCAATGGGATTCTCCCCTCTGGATCCTCTAAAATAGTTAATGGGTCTCTCTTCTCTAGGTACGGTCGAGTATACTAACGCTTGTGTTGGTAGTCTTCTCACTTCTCGTGTAAGTCGGTCTACTTCACCTTTTAACATGTCTTCCAGCTGATCTACCCTGTTGTCATGGTGTTGGATAGATTTCTTGATGGTGTCGTCTGCTGCGGCGAGACTTTTTGTTTCTTCTTCAATTTTCATGGTCTTCCTGACATTACTCTGCACCAACTCGCTGATGACTTGTATCTTGGTATCTTGTCGATGCGTAATTTTTTCGAGTTTCTGGTCCAGTGTGTTGGCCATAGATTTAAAATTTTGTTGTAGTCTTTTTCGCTGCTCTTCGAAATTTTCATTCATCACCACCGCTTGTTGTTTTAGAGACTCTTTAACTTTACCTTCTAAGGTCTCCATTCGTTCCATAATTTCTACCTTACTTTCAGCATTATACGCGTATAGTTTCTGAATTTCTGACGTGCTTGCTTCCAATCTTCTCATAGTTTCAGCACCACTAGTTTTTATTTCTTCAAACCTTTTTACGTTTTCAACGTTGCTGGCTTCTAACTTCTTCATTATGTCGGCTAAACTGACCTCTTGTTTATGTGCCATGTTTAATTTTAATTTGGTGAACCGATTTTAAAATATTTATTATTAATTTGTATATTATTAATTATTTGGATTATTATTAAATACTGTATTGGTAGTCATTTATTCATCAACATACAACCATTATCTTGGGCGCCTGTAGTATCAGTTTCTGATAACCACAATATTTATCTAAGCTCCCCTTTGTTTACTCTACTGATAACGCTAACTGTACGTTCTTATCAGCTACATTCAACATATAAATGCACGTTTTATAATAATTACACATCAACTCTAAATATTTGTTCTATGTGAATTTATATTTATTTAACTTCTTACTAATTTTTAGTTTTTTTTTCGTATTATGTTTTTTTTTTTTTTTTTTTTTTATTTATTTAATCGTGCCCCACGTTGGAAGCGACATTTTCTTTTGCAACACATCTTTTTATGATTTCTTTCATTATGGATTATGAGTTTTACATGGACCTGGTTAGGGTATATCATGCCAACACTTACCTGCAGTATATGGTACTTTTCTGCTTTGCCGGCTATTAGGTGTGGGATTTGGGCTTATTAGGTATCAGGTAACGAGTTGGGACGATGTGTTTCCAAAAGAATTATTTTAGGAAGCTGAGTTGTATAAATTGTGAATAAATGAAAACTACCTTTTTAGTCTATCATTCCAATGATTATAATTGTCACCCTCAAGGTGCTTATCTTTAAACAAATCATAATAATAAAAAGAATTTCAAATATTTAACACAATTTACGGCGGGTTCCACCATTTATATTCTTTCTTGAATATTACTTTACCATATTTTCTCTAGTGATATATTGTTATAATGCTTACGTCTAACAATCACATATTAAAATCATATATCTTAGTACATAATTTATAAGTTCCTGAAAATAAGACATACAATACACAGTATATACACAAAACATATAACATGGAAATATACACACATATATGGGCAGTTTCACACTGTCTGCCTGTAATTATAATTCATTTATAAAAATCATTTTTGTTATATTGAAATAATTATTTAATAAAATGGAAATACTGAATTGATTTCATTCTATGAAATCCGTAACCCTGTTCTTTATACATGAGAAAATAAAATACGAACTTTTTAAATGAATATAACAAGGGTTATATTTATCGTTATCTCTATGGTAATTATTATTAATATAAACACTTTTATTAAGGGTAACTCCCTTTTAATTATTCTACTCTTCAGCCTGCTTGGCTATCAACAATAATTAATATGAAACAATAAAATTTGTGACATCTAATATCTTGATAACACTCTTAGAGCTTCTCTGCACTCTCCCTTAATTTATCACATTTAATTTATCAAATATAATTCTTTATACAGTGCACAATCTCATGAAAACATTTGCTTAGAGTCTTTCTGCACTCTTATTAACATATTATTATAATAATCACACATTATCTAAATGTTCTGTCTTTTTGAATAAATGTCTCTATATGATATACAGTACAACATTTAAAAGTGTCTTTAGGCTTTAGTCATACCGCCTATATAAAAAAATGTTTATGAATTATTTAAAACTGTTTAATTTCGTTTATAGCGGCTTTTCATTTACTTGTTGTGTTTTACAACATTATTATGAACCCTGAACCATATCAGGTCACCTGTTTTGATGATTTCATGTTACACAGATGTACACGGGTCTCAGGCGTCGGCGTTGAGTACAGCTATTCATCTCGAAACCTCCGTCAGCGTCGCTTAGCGGTGTATGAACAGCTAGGCTAGGCGTCGTTCCTTTATCGTCATGGACACAGCGTCTCTGGCCTCGGGTATAGTCTGATGTCCGTAGTACGTAGTTGTAGTAACTCAGGTGTCTGCCGGTCTCATTGAAGCGTCTTCTGCAGCATATCGTTCCGTGTGTACGACTCAACGAATACTTTATGAATGAGAGACAGATGCTCGTTTTGGCTCACTGTTTATAGGGCAAAGCCACGTGTGCAAATGAGTTTCTATCGGCGAATATCTCAACAATCCTTTATTTATTTAGGTAACAAAGTTGTTTGTTAGACGTGTCTTGAACACAGTTATTAGCTATGTATACACGCGATCTTTAATTAGCACCGCGAAAGGTGTGAAATAGTAAAACGCTTATAGTTCACGACACTCTCACTATCTCGTTATGTGTTTGGTGTCTAAATAAAGCTACATTTCCGCACTATTCACTGGTCAACCTAGTTCTTCTTAATCTTTTGTCATTTTTTTTATTATTTAAGTTTTAAAACACTTCTGACATGTGCCGACAAAATTATACATATTTATGCAGGTGGACTGTTATCTGTTTTGTTTGCTATATAAAATCTTATCTGTACCCTTCTAAATGTACAATTGTAGCAGATGACGCTTATTATGCGTACTCCAGTTAGAACGATAAACATTGATAACAATGTTTTGTTATAATATATATATATTTTTTTTTTATTACATCAGTTAAATCAAACGACTTAGCTGTTTTCTTGTGACTCGCAGTCCTTCCATGTTTAAGCAATCTACTGTTCTTTCATCGTTTAAGTAAATCTACGACCATATTTTTTTTTGAACAATTATATTCCTAATGAAGGCAATACTTTATTAATGTAAGTATGGAGACAAACTTGATGCACAGAAAAAAGGGTGTATTTTTTAATACTTGTCCATAAACTGTTCATTTGACGCACATTTTGCTTAAATTAAAAGTAAATAATAAATAAATAAATAAACACATAAAACAAACTTCATCTCGACAACACGGCATAGGCAAGGTGGTGCCTGTACCGCCTCCAAAGATCGTCCACCATCTTTTCCTGGATCTACTCACACACCTGTGTCCTATAGATATGTACTTCCACACTTGTTTAGGCAGTATGGAATATGACGACATTCTTTCAATGTGTCCTTATCACCGTTGTTTATATTCTTTCAATTTTTCATTAAAAACTTGTAACTCTTTCCTCACAGGGTTCATTCTTTATTTGACCAACTTTAGAACACCTTCTTACTCCTCTAAAGGACACCATTTACAAAGCCTGTATTCTACTCTCTTGTTTCTTGGCTTTTGTCTATAATCCACACTTATAGGACAATACATAAAGTGTGTTTTCAACTTTTATACCAGCTTTTCAGAAAGTTACCATTTGTCAATTTTAGGTACATCTTTCTAAAAAAAATATAAAATTTACAATCCTGATATTTTTCAGCCATGTTATTTTACTCTTATACAAGTTTGCCTTACCAGAATTATAAAAACATAATTAGCAGAACATTAAATAAAAAATATTTAATTTAAAATTTTACGTCAACAAAATTTTATAAACTCATAATTTTTTCCAATTGTAACGACATGATTTTTTACTAAATCTGCTACAGTAACAAAAGTTAAGTGTGTTTAGTATTTGCTAAAAATTTACTAAAGATAAGATTAACCGTTTTTGAAAAATGGCACCTAAAGCTAGCTAATTGTCCCATATGAATAGCGTTGGATTCTAAAAAGGACCGACTTCCATTAAACGCACAATAATAATGAATTTTTCACTTAAAACAAAACTCGCCAGAAATTACGAAAGGAAAGGTTTTTATTGGGTTAGTTGTGACCTAGTTGCTTCCTGTACTGACCAGCGCGCAATTCTAATTAACATTTTAATTAAACTGAACAAGAACACGTTATAACCGAACTTTAAATGTTCGTATGTATACTAAGCGCACGCAATGTAACTACGAGGGTCCAGTTGAGAAGTTCGCGGAGCGACATCTGTAGCTCAGTGGTACAACTAAAATCTTTCGTGTGATGCAAGACGTATATTTCGCGTGAACGCCTGTTAATTTCCAGATATATCTGTCAATTTATTCACTACTTACCAGCTGTTTGAATTTTTCCTGTCAGGCGTGTTTTTAAAATGCACAAAATCAAACATCGTGTTGTGATAAATTCTCTGTTAAAAACGATTTAACGACAATAAAAAATCAAAACAAAATTCTAAATGTGTTAGGAGATGCTGCGCCTTCAGAAACAACGGTAAGTGGGGCACACTCGAGTTGAAACGTGGTCGTACAAGCACTGAAGACTATCCCAGCAGTGGACGTCCAAAAAGTGCAACAAAAAATGAGGTTATTGAAAAATTTCATATGTTGTTGGAAGACCGCAGATTGAGGAGTGGATGACGTTGCTGAAATCATAGCCATCTCATATGAGCGTGTGCATCATACTTTAACTCAAGAGCTTAGTGTGAAAAAGCGTTGTACAAGATGGCAGCCGCATCTGAAGTTGTTGCATTTTTTGGGCGTCCAGTGCGACCATGTTGCCAATGATCGTAGTTCAAACTCAAGTGCCTACTTACAAACCGTTGGTTTCGAAGACGCAGCATCTCTTGACACGTTTACAATTTTGTTTTGAATTTCCGTTGGCGCTGAACAATTTAAAAAAAAATCACAACACGATGTTTGATTTTGTCCGTTTTTCAAAAAAACAAGCATGGCATGTCGATTTTAAACAGCTTCTAAACAATGAATAAATTGATAGATACATTTGGAAATTAACAGGAGTTTAGTTAATATACAAATCTTGCAGCACACGAAAAATTTTAATTTTACCGCTTTTAATTTACAGATGGCGCTCCGCGAACGTTTCAATATTTCTTTTTTTTAGCAGAGTTATTCATCACATTGGTAATGCAGGCATTAATTATAATTAATAAAATATAAAACGCCTATAAGTTAAACAAAGTACAAGAGAAAGAATGTGTCAAGTGTGTCTCTCTCACGTCAATGTGCTGTAATATTATAGTTTTCTATAAATATATTGCGGTCGCGGCCACAAGCGTTACTGTGCTATTTTGCAGTATACCAGGAATGCGGTAGAATTTAATATCAAGTGGGCATAGGTCGCATACTAATCGATAAGAGCGTTTGACCTGCCGCCATAATACTAATTAACGTAGAGTTTCAAATTATAGCTTATGTATATTATCAAAACAACAGCTGTTAGGCATCTAATTCACTGTACTTACTTAAAATAGATGTAGGCCTATGTATTAATGTAAAAACTTTATCTATAAAAATAATGATATGGCAGTAAGTGTGTTACAATAAGTGTTTGTTCGTTGTTTATAGACATACTCTGTACTGGTTGCGATCGAATCTTAGGATTATCCAGTAGAATCTGGATTTCTGATAATCTTATTAAAAAAAGAGCTTAACGACTTGATTGTACTCCAAAATAAATAATCTGCTTTCCAAAAATTTGTTTTCAAGTTTCATCAGATTTGCTAACAGTATAATATAAAAATTTCCATTATAAAAACAAAGGTAATGGCATTTTGAGACAAGAAACCAATAAGAACAAAAATAATGAATAATGATCGAATTCTAGAACAGGTGAGCCACTTTAATTATTTGAGAAATGATATTGGTTATGATAGGAATTATGATATTGATGTTAAGTTAGGTAAGTTGCAGACGATATGAGGGACAATCAACCACATTGTTACTATGGTCTCACTATGGTACAGTGAAAAACAAAATACAAGACACCGATGAAGTCACTAATAACCAGTTTTAATTATCGCAAGTACAGTTTATAACAAAAAAATTATTCAGCAAAATTATACTCGTACAATAATTCAAATTAATCTGTCCACACGCAATAATAATTTCATCTAATAGAGTCCCGCACAATTATAAAAAAAAACACGTAACACTTTGCCACAATACTTCGAAACTCTCTGAAATAAATAGCCACTAAAACTGAAATTAAGCGGCAGCTGTCGATGTTTAAATAGATAGCACAAGTGTTCCAGAATAATCCATAATAAGCGTCAACACTACCGCTCTAGAAAACCGAAGAGCGTAATTGATTGAGGCCTTAAACGTAGTGCGCACGGACCTGTATGGTCAGGAATAGTCTCGTTGCGGACGCGTGACAAGTGTCACGTAACTGTCCTTCATCTGAAAGTAGCAGCAATATATGTACGCGCACACACACACACACATTACAACCGCGTTCCACTGGAATAGCCGAGAAACATGTAGAATATTCTGTAATGGCTAACACTATTTTTATAAACAAGGTACGTCGAGATATAAAATTAAAGTTCTATAAAGATATGGCAGTCCCTGTACTGCCCTATGGGTGCGAATTATGGACAACACATAAGAAAGAAGACAGTAAAAAACAGGCCCCGAAAATGGCGTTTGTAAGAGGAGTGTTCTAAAATTGACCGTACAAAGAATGAGACCATAAGAGATGAATTACAAGTTTCTAAGTTAAACAAAAAATTAAAACATTACAAACAACGGTGAAAAAAACGCCTTAGAAAGAATGTCAGATCCCAGACTGACCAAACAATATAGGACAAAGGTGTGAGGGGAGACACAGGAAGAAATGTCTGGAATAACTTTGAAGGCGAAACAGGGAGCATCTTGCCTACGCCGTGTTGTGAAGATGACGATGAAAAATCTTATTATTCCAAATCTTCGCTGCTGTTAAACATTGACACTTCAACAAGACACTTATAGTCGGTAGTTTTACTGCAAGGAAATGTTACTTTTGCAAAGGCGCCGTACGATGGTACTAAACTTCTAATTTCTTTCAATTATTGGACAAGGCAAGGACTTTGAGTGTCTCCACCAACAACAATGACCGCCACAATTAGGTGCCACACAATGAAGCGCGTTGTCCAGTGCACAAAAATTACACTGATCAACAAGAACAATGTTGCTGAGTCAAAAATTGTCATTTATTATTCATTTTAGCTTGTAAAAAATTAATGTGACCTTAAACATGTTTAGTTAGCTCTTGACTTAGATATACAGCCCATTTTTTTTTTATACGAACAAGCCAGCCGTGGATCAGGCGAATATCATTTCCTTTTCTCCTCCTGCCAGAAGGCTCTCATTCGCACATTATGTGCCGCCTTCCTTTCCACTGTCCACCCCTTTCTCGCCTTCTTCTCACCGCAGAGAACCTCAAGAATTAGAATTTTTCTTCTGTGTGTATTTCTATCCACACAGTCGTTCAAAGAGATACGCAGTTTCATCATTCCTTCCTTGAGTTGTTTGGTGTATCCGTTCAGACTGAAAAGTTGCCAAATATAGTTGAAAATTTGCTTATTTAATCTGGACCGACCCATCCGAACCTTATGTCCAAGGATCTCAGTCTTTTCCTTCGAAAAGCCGTTTCCAGATCTTCCAATCCCTGTACAGCTCTTCTTTCGGTCTATGTCTGTACCCATCTTCGGTTTTCTTGGGGCTATAAATTTTCCGAAGAATTCTTCGTTCAATTTTAGGAAGAGGTTCCAAACTTTCAAAACACATTGTTTCCACTCCATACATAATCACCGGCCAGATCGCACTTCTGGATAGTTTTTTTTCTTTCCATACAGTTTCTGGGTTAGAGTAAAGGCCTTTGCTAATTTGAGATTCCGTATCTTAAAGGATTCTTTGTCTAAGGCATTTCGGGATATGTTTTCCCCAAGATATTCAAAATTGTTAGTATATTTTATTTCTCCATACGTAGTGTTCAGGCACGTTTTCGGGAATTTACAGGCCATTTATATATAATTAAAGATATTTTTATGATTAACAGAGAATTTTTACATTTGGAGGTTGCCAAATCTGATTGCAACAATTTCAGGCTAGGTGGAACGTGTCTACGCTGGCAGACTATTGTTGGACAGTGACAAGAGGTGCCCCAAAACAGAGTTACAACTGGAAAGCGAAGAGAAGGCGACTGATACTATGTGTTAGCCACCATAATGAACTCTGATCTACGAACTACATTATTTTTATAAACAGCAACTTCTAACAGCTACAAATACTATATGAACTTTATACTTTTACATTAGACTATAATTCTATTATATTTTTACAATGACTAGAGTACTCAACTGAGTCTAGTGTAAATAGTGTACCGTATCTCAAAAACTGGAGCCACCAAAATTAATTTGAAATCATATTCGTTTTTCTCGATATTTTAAAGATTTGACTATTTTTAGAAAGGAAATAATATAAAAGATGTTTTTGCTGTGCAGTGTTGTAGGTTCAACAAAAACTGCTAACAAACTTATTCTCATTATTTGGTACTTTTAAAGGTAAACCAAATCTAAGAAACAATTTTTGTAACTATGAATTGTTCGTTATTAACGCTAACACAAAAGTGTTAAAAGTGTTAAAACCCAAGTTTCGCTACCCGTACACATTTTAACCTCTATACCAGCTCAAGGGATATATTTGTTCTATTTAATCTCCTGATCAGATTCCTGTGAATCCAGAATATAAATTTAAATAACTTGATGAATCCTGTTGTTTGTTGGTATAACGCATATCTGTTAACTGTATAAACTAGAAAATTTTTACTCTTCTTAGAGTATTCAACTATTTGTAACTATTGATTTCCCAGAGTTGTAGTTAATTTATCCGTCTCTTTTCAGATGACACTCGACACTACCTTTGTACACATTATATTACTGGAAAAGAATAAATCCAACAGACTTTTCTTAACATTAAAAAACTTTGCAACAACAAAAGTTGCGCTCGCATCTTGTTAAAAGTTTGTCATTGCCTGGCTTAGTTAAAGTTTCGTCTTTAACGTTATTTATACTGTGACATTATAGTTGTGTGTGTACGTCGTACTTTTTGTTCTTTAGAAAAACGTTTTAACTTTTCCTAAACAGGTATACGGACTAGATCTGTCCAATAACGTGTTGTAAAGAAAAGAATATAAATCTAATGCAAGAGACAACATTACTTAACAACAAAAACTTTAATAACACTTTCAACGTGTGAGTTAATTTAATGGCCATAGTTTTTTAACCATTCCAATTTAAAGAAAGCCATATTTATTTAGTACTTATTTTGATTAATCTGCAAAGAATCTGGATTGCAAATATCCACACATAAGAACAAGGTGATGGCTTTTCGCGGAACTGATCCCGGACGGGCAAAAATTGTTATAGATGGTACTGTCCTGGAACAAGTTAGCAATTTTGAATACCTTGGCTACAGTGTGTTTTATAATGCAAGCAACGACGTTGTGAATAAATTGCATAAGTTCAACATTATGTGCGGAATAATTAGGCGAACCCTTAAGTCAGCAAGTAAAGGCACGCCTAAAATTCTATAAGTGGATGGCTGTTCCCACACTTCTTTACGGCTCTGAGAATTGCACTTTAACGAAAGGCCAAGCCAGTCGCATCCAAGCGGCTGACATGAGATTTCTCAGGCACGTGACAGGGTATACTCTCTATGATCGTAGAAGAAACGTATATATATTGTAATATAATAGAATATTACAAATAAAAAATAAAAATAAAAATTAAATTGTTGATATGTAGATATGTGTGTTGTTTATATCACTGGATCAGTCTGACTCCTTAAAGCCCCACTAGTTGGGCAAGCCAATTTGTAATATAATAGAATATTACAAATAAAGAATAAAAATATAAAATTGATATGTGTTTTACTAAGCTCCACGTTGGAAACGCCAATTTGTAATATAAAAAAATATTACAAATGAAAATAAGAATAAAACTATAATTGAAATATATAGAGAGATATTGTGTGTGTATCTTTGGTGATAACAAAGGTATTGTGCTCTTCTTTTAGCCCCACTGTTAGGCTAGTCAAATTGTAATATAATTTCAATTGTAATAATAAATAGAATATAGAAATATTGATGATAAGAACATGTTATAACTAGGTGTGTTGGATTGATAAATAACAAATACATCAAACTTTAAAAATTGTGCAAATATTTTTTCTTGTTCTTGTATCGAGTTTGATGGAATGATTTAATTTAATTAATTAATAATTAATTAATTAGTTGAGTTTGTAATTTCCTTCTATATCTATTCTCTCAATGTGAATTATGTTTTTGCTTAATAAAAAATAATAATAACATTAATGGTAGAAATAAAAACAATGCTGGTAACTGAATAATGATTTGCGTTTATTCGTTCAAAATTGTGCGCCAGTCAAACTGCGCATGTCCCAGGCACTGGCGAATATTCGCCACAGTCGGCAGTGAGAAAAATTAACAAATATATTTCTTACAAGTTTAAATTTATGGTTCTTTTAACGAGTCGAAATGGTCAGAGGGCAAGGAACAAGATACATTTAACAGGTATTCTTAAACTAAATGTTAATATCTGAAATAGAACAGAATTATTATTACAATTGTCAATTAGAAAGAAATTATTTAAATTTCGAACCAAGCCGAAGAAATGACGTCACTCCTCTCCAGGAAGCACTGGCTGATCGTCTTTATAGAAATTCAGCAATGGCCGCCGTCTGCTCGATTTTAACTGCTATGATGCCGTTGGAATTGAAGATCTTCTCCCACAGAAATAAAACGATGTTCCCTTTTCTGCGAAGTGGTGTTGGTCCAAAATATCGTGTTGAATGTCCCCTCGTCGTCTGCGATGTCGAATTCTGGATGGATCTCTTGTGTAGTGTAGTGTTCAATTATGCGTGTTGGTTTTATGTGAATTCGTTCCAAAAATGGTTCAAAATGGCTGTCGATTTCTGGTGTTGCGTTTTATGGTGTTATACTGTGTTTTTGGAAATTTGTGAAGTGTTAGACATTGATAGATAATGTTATTTCACTTGTTAGTTCATCTCCGTTACACGCCACATAACCACACTTGGTTTTAATATAAATTATTTCGTTTTCAATACTCCGCTAATACATTTTTCAACTGTTCAGCTTTGCGATTAACAATAGACTAAAAGACGCAACGTCGTCGTTTTAAGGCAATTTGTGGTATGTCTTTTTCCTCTTCATATTGTTTAATTATAAAATATCTGTCTAAGACTTGTTTCACTATCTAACTATACATAACAAGTTTTCTTATTTTTTACTGTATTTCAAATATTTCTTAATTTTACATGAATCTAACTATTCAGTAATATTGATTATTTAATTTTACATCTTTTGATATATAGCTGGGTTTGTTTCAAACTCATTTAAGCCCAAAAATTACAATTTTGCATAATGATTGTATGCCCCATATTTTGTACAAATTCAGTGTTTTAAAGGTTTTTGTTTGTTTTTTCGGTATAATATTTCCCTGGAATACACCTAATAACTCCGTAATTACTTTGTTGTTAATAATTTGGTTATTAAAACATTTCAATATTGATTAATTTGCTGTTTAGTCTGATTTGATTACTATCATAAGCCTATTTTTGACTGTTTCCAAAAGAAGTTAATTTTCTTTCTTTTGTCATTCTATTTGCTATTAACTGTATCTGCATTAATTATATTTTCAATTTCTGTATTGTATGTATTGAATTCTATTCCTATTACATAGATTAATTCTTTGATAGATAATTTTTTGTTTATAGGCCATTCTGTGTTTACAAAACTGGTGTCTTGGCTGGTCTGTTTGTACCATTATACATGGTTTACTGATTTGAATAAAATTATTACATTTTTATGCCCTACTTGCCTCTCTGACTTACACAATGGAAAATTAAATGACATGATTTTAAATACAATAGAATATCTTGTATCTACTAAACTTTCTTTATGCTAATAACATCATTGAACCATAACATGAACATCTTATGCCTAATTTTAACAAAAACATCTTATTATCAACTATTTTCCACGTATCACCTAATTTTAACAAAAACATCTTATTCCTATTATTTTTTACTGTATCATCAAATGATAACAAAATAGCTTATCCTAGACATAATTTAATTAAAAAAAATAAAAAACTCCTATTACTAGTAACACTGTCAGTCACTAACTGTCTTGTGTATTTATGATTCTTTTGAAAACACTTTAACTGTGATTAAAAAACATCGTGTATCTATTTACACCTTACATCTAAAATATTATCTAATTAATAATAAATAACAAACATCTTAATATTAGTCATACCTTCAGTTATGAACTGTCCTTTGGTATTTTTGTCCTTCTCACCATTTACTTAGCTATAATTAAAGAAAACATTTTATATGTAATAGTTTTTCTTATATCTAATTTAAAAACTCTTATTACTGGTAATGTTGTCAGTCCTTAGACTGTCTTTCATTCCAATGGTTTTATTATTATTATTCTACACTCATGGTAGTCTTTTTATAATACTTAAACTTCATTGAAGATTTTTTCATAGATTTTTTAACTATGTTTCTCACTATACACTCTGTAGTTTCTTAATTTTGTTATCTCACTTCACTTTATTGAATTCTACACTCTGGTAGTCTTTTTAGTGAGTTCTACACTATGGTAGTCTCTTTTGACATATTTTTTAACATATTACACTTACAACTAATATACAATTTGTGTTTTATAGTATTGTATCTTGTAACTTGTTTGGGTTTACCTATATCGGTTTCAATTTTGTCTCATGGTATTTATTATATGACTAACATTTTGTTTTGGCATATCTCTTCCTGTTTCTGGTCTCTTTGTGGGAATCTTGATATGTTTTGTCCCTTCTTCAAATATCACATTAGTAGTTTCCTTATTAAAATGGTTTCATGACAGATTATTTCCTTTTTTATGGTCCTTCCCTTTTTGTACTGCTTCCCCAATCTACTGGGTATACTGCTGGTTTAACTGGTTTTTTCATCGTAGGTTATTTTAATTAATGGTTTTCTTTATTATCTTCCATTTTTATTAACATTTTCTAGACTTAATTATACAGTTTCTAGTGTAATCCTTAAACAATTTATTCTTCTCACTCACTATGGAACTTTTTCTTTTATTTATGTAACATTAATTCAAATGTTTAGTGTGATAATTTTTTTATGTTACATATGCTCTCCTGTAAAAGTGATTAGTTCAGATCATACTCTGTATGGATGAAATAATTACTACTAATTCTTTTGTATTTACATTTTCTCCGTGATTACATGTTTTCACTTTATATACCTTCTTTTTCCACCATTGCTTCCTCTCAGCTGATGTGTATCTCCTTCATTAGTTTCTTTTTTTTCATTGATAAGTGGTCTTCAATCTTGTGTATAACATTATCATTTTATATTCCTTCTTATTTGGTGCTTCCTCACCAGTATGTTTACTCCCTAACATTCCCTAACAAATTAATTGGAACAGTTCAGAGTGGCACATTTGGCTTCAATCCCTGCCGTCCAATACTTCAATTGAGTCCAGAGGTATTATCATCTCTGCTCAACACATAAGACTGATGGCATTTTCTACATCCAGTCATAAAAATAAATAAACAGTAAAAGTAGTCATTTTTGACTAAAATAAACATCTTTAGATTCTTCACTTCATAATACGTTATATTAATTAATACTTTTATACACTTGACTCTTCTTCTCTCTTAAAGCTTATTCCATATTAGGTGGTTTAGGTATGTGGTATCATATACATTTCATCATGTTTACATAGTAAGTAGTATTATATTTACTCTTTCTACCATCTGGTATCCATTGAGTTATTTTTATTGCTCATGGTATAACATGAATTAATTCTTTATCACTTTCACTATAACAGTGGTTGTTGTAACAGCATTATCATTATTAGTATCAGGTTTTTTTGTTTTTTGGTCTCACTATTTGGTCTTTAGTGAGCTGGTCCTTCTTCATTGTTCCATTTTTATTAAATTATTTTCTTTGTGAGTTTGGTTAATTTGTTCGATTAAGTCATATGACATTCTGGTTTCCTTTCTCTCTTAGAATTTTGTATCTCTTTCTTACAAAATCTTTTTTCATATTTCAGAGTTATTTCTCACCATTTGTATGAGTAATGATATGAGTTTAATGTTTTTTAATTTTAGACATTTTTATTCAACTACATTCTTTCTTATTCATAGTTGTTTTTCAAATATTTTGGTATAAGTTGTGCTTATTAGCGTTTTGAATTTTGAAATTATTATTCCTCAAAATTCTTTTTTCATTCATAATAGTCTTTGAATGTTTGAGTAAGTGGTACTTACTAATTATTTTGAATTTGGACAATTATTATCTCCCTCCAAATTCTTTTTACTTGCATAATAGTCTTTGAATATTTGTGTAGCTTGTACCTACTATTGCTTTTGAATTTTGAAGCTTATTATGTTCAAAATTCTTTTTATTTATTCACAATAATCCTTCAAATGTTTTGTTGTAAGTTGTGCTTACTGATTTTTGAATTTTGTAATTATCTATTTATCAAAATTCTTTTTGTATCACAATATTCTTTCTGATATTTGGTGTAAGTTGTTCTTACTAATTTTTGAATTTGGTAATTTTTTATTCTCATCAAAATTCACAATTTCTTCATAATGGTTTTAACTTATAATTATGAGTCCTCCAAATATTTTTTAATGGATAACTGATTATAAGTTCCTTTTACTTTATTCGAAATGGTATCCTTTAGTACATACGTATTGTTATTATTGTTTTTAACAATCAGGTATGGGCCGGTATACAGCAGTAATAACTTTTTGGTAATGCCTTCCAAAGTACTGGGTAATTCCCTGTTTTTTAGCAGTACCTTTTCTCCGACTTCATATCTTATTATTTTCTTAACAGCCTTTTGATATTTGTTCTTGCGCCTTTCCTGGTCTTCAGCCAATTTATTGTAGAATCTGATTCGATTGAATTTGTATTCTTGACTCCTGGGGAACTCTATTATGTCTTGTATTTCTCTCGGAGGCGGTTTTTCATACATTGCCGTGTATGGCGTGGTACCAATAGCGGTGTGATATGACAAATTAAGGAATTCTTCAGTCGCTAATAAATATTCTTGCCACTTCTTTTGTTGATTATAGCAATAAGTCCGTAATATTCTTCCGACCTCTCGCAGTACCCTCTCCGCTGGATTGCTGCTGGGGTGGTAGACAGACGTCTTGTATGTCTTAATGCCCAATGTATTCAGAGTGTTTCTCCACCGCCAACCCTTAAATTGCGTTCCATGGTCGGTGATTATGGATGTCGGGCTTCCTACCTCTGGAATGTAATGATTTGTTATTATTCCTAGAGTCTTCAGAGTGGTGGCTCTGTTCACAGGGTATAGTTTTGTAAATTTTGTAAAATGATCCATCATAATAACAATATATTTGTATCGATGGCGTCCGCCACTGCGGGGAAATGGACCGCATATGTCCAGAAAGACCTTTTCCAGTTTGGCTTGTGAGGTAATTGGTATCATCATACCTTCCTTTCTCTCATTGTTGGTTTTCACCAATTGACATATCAGACAGGTTTTGAGGTAGTTTCTCGTTTTTCTATTGATACTTTTTATGTGACAATTCTCTTCTATTGCCTTGATCACCTTCCTGGCTCCCATGTGACCGTATCGTAGGTGATAGTCCAGGATGATATCCTTTTCGATTGTAGTAGGGATCATGACCTTCCATATTTCTTCATCAAGGGATGTCTTGATGAATAAAATCCCATTATGTATACAATAAAATTTGTTTATTGTGTCATCTTGGTTGGAGAGACGAAGTTTAATAGAGTTTAACTTCGGATCGGACTGCTGGTGTTCTCTGATGTCCCGCACTATCTTCTCTAAATCGGATCTGTCCTTAATAATGTTATAGATTTTCAAAATGCTCTCCTTTTCGCCTTCGAATGTTTGTTCTTCCAGATTCACTCTTGACAATACGTCGGCTACTACATTTTTACTTCCAGGAACATACTCCCACTGTATATCGTATTCCTGTAGGGCGAGTACCCATCTGGTCAATCTACCATGGCTTAATTTGCATCTTCTTAGAAATGATATTGACTTGTGATCTGTTCGGACGGTCACTGGATATCCGAGGATATACGTCCGAAACTTCCCGCAGGCAAAGACTACACTTAGCAGTTCTTTTTCCGTCACATTATAGTTCTTCTCACACTGGTTAAGGGTTCTGCTAGCAAAGCTCACTACTAGATGGTTTCCACTTTCATCTTCTTGGTACAGTGTTGAACCCAAGCTAATGTTACTAGCGTCACAGTTTAGAAAGAAGGGTCGGTTAAAATCTGGATGGTTGAGCATTACTGCCTCTAAGAATTTCTCTTTAATTGATTTGAAGGTTTCGTCTTGTTCTTGACCCCATCGCCATTTATTCTTGGACGATAACTGGTACTGAAACTGGGCTGTTAGTTCGGAATAATTATTCTGGAACTTCCTATAATAGTTACACAGGCCCAAAAATTATTGTAGTTGCCTTCTGTTTTTTGGTGTAGGGAATCGTTGTATGGCGTCTACCTTTTCTGTTGATGGTGTTATTCCTTGACTGTTTAGCTGGAAACCCAGGAATTGAACTTCTTTAGCTATAAGCTTGGACTTGTCCAGTTTAAGGGTGACATTATTTTCAGCAAGCTTCTTCAAGACATACTCCACACGATAACAGTGTTCCTCCCAGTTGGTTGATGTTATTAGGAGATCATCAACATAGACAGTCGTGAATTGGAGCGCTTCTGGTCCTAGTATATGATCCATACAGGCGACAAAAACAGCTACTGAATTCACCAACCCGAAGGGCAACCTCTTAAACTGATAATTGCGCCCTTCGAAGATGAACGCCATGTATTGCCGGCTTGCTGGGTGCAACTCCACTTGCCAATAGCCGCATATCGTATCCCAGGTGGTAATGAATCGTGTTCCGTGGAACCTCTTCAATATTTCATCAATTTCACCAGGTGAGGTACGATCGTTTATTATCATTTTGTTTATCTCACGAGCGTCAAGGCACAGTCTTACTTTCCCATTTTTCTTTTGTATGGCCACAATTGGGCTTGTGTATGGCGATTGACTGCTCTCGATGATATCTCTACGGATCATATTCTGGATCTCTGTGCGTACGGCTTCTTTCAAAGATTGTGCTATTGGGTACGACTTTCGGTTGAATTCTACCGGTTCTCTGAATCGTATGGAACATTGGTAGTTCCGGATCCTTCCAGGTTCGTCAGAAAATACAGCTCGATATTTCTCATATATTTCTACCAATTGATTCAGCTGGTTTTCCGTTAATTGCTCGTTAGTATTGTGACACTGGAAGTTACGTATCTCTTGGATCTTTTGTTGCCATAGGTCTTCCTCCGAATCTTGATGTACTGGCTTGTTGTTCGTTGAGTGGTTGGATAAGTAATTCACCTTATTTTGGTGGTCGAGAAGTTGTCTGGAGTCTAAAGTCTTGTTATCAGTTAAATTGGCTATCCAGGTTGAACCTTCAGCAAAGAGTGATACCCTTCCTCGGCACAAGTCGATAATTGCTGAGTTTCGGCGCAATATGTCGCATCCTATCATGATGTTGAAAGGTAATCCGGCTGCAACAAGAAATATCATATCCACACTAATGCCCTGACTTTTGACATTGAGGGATACCTGCTTTCTTATGGTCTTGTTCTGTCGGCCGGTAGCTCCTACAAGTACAATATTATTAATAGGTAGTACCGGTAAGTTTTTGTGGCATTCCTGCTGTATCCGGTCCAATTCATTTCGATTTATTATGGAGACATTGGCTCCAGTGTCTATCATTATAGGAACAGAAATACCTTCAATTTCTGCGATTATGTATATTATTTCATTATCATTATTTTTAATATTAAGCTCACTTTCTTCTAATAGGTCCTTACGGATATCCTTTAAATAATTGCTGTATATTATGGTAAAATTTTTTCTGTTTTTCTTCAAATTCATACCTACTTGTTTAACCCAGCAGATTGGAGCAGTAAAGGGTTATTGGATTTTATTACTGCCTCCGTTCATTTAAATGTTCCGCTTCATTACGGATTAGGCCGTTGGAAGCGTCAGCTTGAAGTCCTGAGACGGCTGTTTCGTTTGGTTCTGCTCGATCGTCTGGTTGGGCTTCTGTTACAGGTAGTCTTCGCTGATTATCCAGGCTGGAACTACGTCTGGGCTCGTACTCTCTGTACCGATTACTTCCCTGGCTCCCTTGGAAGGTCTCGTACTCGTAGTATCGGCTCCTTCTTTGAGGCTGGTACCTCCTGTGTCCACTGCCTTCTGCTCGGATGTAATTAACATTAGGTCGATATGTCCTGTAATTGTGGTTACCTCCACTTGGGTAATTTCGGTTATAATTACCATGATAATTATTATTATTAGAAAGGTTGGGGTTCCTCTGACCATTTGGAACATAGTTACTATTATTATTATAATAACCGTTGTTATTTTGTGGACGGCTATTATTATTATTATTATTATTGTTGTGGTTGTTGTTATTATTATTTATGCGAGGAATATTACTATTACTATTATTGTTGTTAAAACGGGGCAAATTATTGTTATTTCTGGGGTTATAATTGTACTCGGCATTATTCCGATTTGCGGAATTATAATTGTTATTATTACCCACATTCTGCCGATTATTATTATTATTCAAATTATTGTTGTTACTCCTCGGTTCCTGCTTTTCATATCTCCTGCGACTTTGACGGTAATAGTCTTCGTGCTCGTACATTTCTAAAAGCTCGGTCATGGCTTGCACCGTCTTTATTTGACTGTTTCGTCTGGCTCTGATAATATCCTCCTCGTAGTGGTATGAGAGTTTGCTGACCAGGCATTCTTCCGGTATTCGGGGCTCTAGATGTTTGGCCACGCACACCTTTCCCAAAAAGTACGCCGTTAAAGTTTGGTTTCCATATGGGTTGTACTTCCCATGACATATCCCGTCTCTGGCGATATTTTGCGTTGATTCAGACCAATATTTGGCTTTGAATAGCCTTCTGAATTGTTGATAGTCGGTCACCTCGTCTCTTATCGCCATCCACCAATTGTCTGCTATTTCCTTGAACGATTCGTCAAGCACCTCTTTATTCTCCCTCCAGCGATTACCTCTGTGTTTGGCAAAGTATTCCTCGATTCTTGCTAGGAATTCCATGGGTTTATTTTTATAAAACCTGAAGTTAATCCCTTCACGATTTTCACTGTTGGGACAACTGGTAATGGTTGTCGGTCGACTATGGAATAGGTCTATATCTGTCTGGTTCTGTCGTACCTGACTGTTGATACTGGTCACAGCAGCTTCTATGCCGTCGCATTTTTCCGTGAATCGGTCCTGCACTCGCTCCCAGTCCTCCCGTGTTTCCTTTAGTCTTTCCTCCAAGGTCTTCCTAGTCGTTTCTTCAATGTTGTTGACCTTCGTATTTATTTCTGTCCTGATACTCTGTACTTCCCGTTCAGTTTGACTCCATTTTTCGTCAGCTCTGGTAACCCTTTGTTCGATTACCGTTATTTCCTCTTCTACTTTCTTGCTGATTGTCTCATTGTTTTCAGCTATCTTCTGGCTCAATTCTTCCTTCAATATTTCCATTCTTCCGTCTAACCGGTTCATGTTCTCTTGGTTCGACTCCTTCAATTCTTCTCTCAATTGCTGACTATTGCTTTCCATTTTTTGATTTGTTTCTTCCATCCTCCTGTTGGTTTCTTCCAGTTTTTGGCTTATCTGGGTTAATTCCTCTTTCGACTGTTTATTGTCAGTCTTTATTTCCTCCATTTTCTCCTCAATTTTCTGAATATTTTCTTCCATCTTCTCTTCTATCTTTTTACTGTTTGCTTCCATCTTCTCCTCCATCTTCTTGCTAGTATCTCCAATTTTATTGCCCAACTCTTCCTTCAATCGTTGGTTATCATTCTTCATTTCCTCCTCCATCTTCCTACTATTCTCCTCCATCTTCTTGCTGCTTTCTCTTAATTCCTCCTTCAATCGTAGGTTATCACTCTTCATTTCCTTATTATTTTCTTCGATTTTCTTGTTGGTATCTCCGATTTTATTACTCAACTCTTCCTTTAATTCTTCCTTCGTTGTTTTAAATTCTCGGAGTAACATCTCCATCATTTGATCAAATTTTGTATCTTCCTTTGCGGTGGATTTCTCCGGCTGTTCCTTCTGTGGTGCCGGCTTATTTGGTTCTGCTGGCGGTAACATTGACTCCACATCTTCCACTGGTGTCGCTTCTTTATCCTCCATGTTTATCTCCTGCTCGGCCTCCATAGCCCTTTTTCTTGATGTAGCTCTCCTGTGCATCTCGCTCCCTCTTCCGACCTGTTGACCGTTGCCAAGCTAAAAATAGGAAATTGGACACTCGTCCTTATTTTACAACACTATTACCTCCTATTTAAAGCCCCTTAAGTTGGACGCCAATTTGTAATATAATAGAATATTACAAATAAAAAATAAAAATAAAAATTAAATTGTTGATATGTAGATATGTGTGTTGTTTATATCACTGGATCAGTCTGACTCCTTAAAGCCCCACTAGTTGGGCAAGCCAATTTGTAATATAATAGAATATTACAAATAAAGAATAAAAATATAAAATTGATATGTGTTTTACTAAGCTCCACGTTGGAAACGCCAATTTGTAATATAAAAAAATATTACAAATAAAAATAAGAATAAAAATATAATTGAAATATATAGAGAGATATTGTGTGTGTATCTTTGGTGATAACAAAGGTATTGTGCTCTTCTTTTAGCCCCACTGTTAGGCTAGTCAAATTGTAATATAATTTCAATTGTAATAATAAATAGAATATAGAAATATTGATGATAAGAACATGTTATAACTAGGTGTGTTGGATTGATAAATAACAAATACATCAAACTTTAAAAATTGTGCAAATATTTTTTCTTGTTCTTGTATCGAGTTTGATGGAATGATTTAATTTAATTAATTAATAATTAATTAATTAGTTGAGTTTGTAATTTCCTTCTATATCTATTCTCTCAATGTGAATTATGTTTTTGCTTAATAAAAAATAATAATAACATTAATGGTAGAAATAAAAACAATGCTGGTAACTGAATAATGATTTGCGTTTATTCGTTCAAAATTGTGCGCCAGTCAAACTGCGCATGTCCCAGGCACTGGCGAATATTCGCCACAGTCGGCAGTGAGAAAAATTAACAAATATATTTCTTACAAGTTTAAATTTATGGTTCTTTTAACGAGTCGAAATGGTCAGAGGGCAAGGAACAAGATACATTTAACAGGTATTCTTAAACTAAATGTTAATATCTGAAATAGAACAGAATTATTATTACAATTGTCAATTAGAAAGAAATTATTTAAATTTCGAACCAAGCCGAAGAAATGACGTCACTCCTCTCCAGGAAGCACTGGCTGATCGTCTTTATAGAAATTCAGCAATGGCCGCCGTCTGCTCGATTTTAACTGCTATGATGCCGTTGGAATTGAAGATCTTCTCCCACAGAAATAAAACGATGTTCCCTTTTCTGCGAAGTGGTGTTGGTCCAAAATATCGTGTTGAATGTCCCCTCGTCGTCTGCGATGTCGAATTCTGGATGGATCTCTTGTGTAGTGTAGTGTTCAATTATGCGTGTTGGTTTTATGTGAATTCGTTCCAAAAATGGTTCAAAATGGCTGTCGATTTCTGGTGTTGCGTTTTATGGTGTTATACTGTGTTTTTGGAAATTTGTGAAGTGTTAGACATTGATAGATAATGTTATTTCACTTGTTAGTTCATCTCCGTTACACGCCACATAACCACACTTGGTTTTAATATAAATTATTTCGTTTTCAATACTCCGCTAATACATTTTTCAACTGTTCAGCTTTGCGATTAACAATAGACTAAAAGACGCAACGTCGTCGTTTTAAGGCAATTTGTGGTATGTCTTTTTCCTCTTCATATTGTTTAATTATAAAATATCTGTCTAAGACTTCTTTCACTATCTAACTATACATAACAAGTTTTCTTATTTTTTACTGTATTTCAAATATTTCTTAATTTTACATGAATCTAACTATTCAGTAATATTGATTATTTAATTTTACATCTTTTGATATATAGCTGGGTTTGTTTCAAACTCATTTAAGCCCAAAAATTACAATTTTGCATAATGATTGTATGCCCCATATTTTGTACAAATTCAGGTTTTAAAGGTTTTCATTTGTTTTTTCGGTATAATATTTCCCTGGAATACACCTAATAACTCCGTAATTACTTTGTTGTTAATAATTTGGTTATTAAAACATTTCAATATTGATTAATTTGCTGTTTAGTCTGATTTGATTACTATCATAAGCCTATTTTTGACTGTTTCCAAAAGAAGTTAATTTTCTTTCTTTTGTCATTCTATTTGCTATTAACTGTATCTGCATTAATTATATTTTCAATTTCTGTATTGTATGTATTGAATTCTATTCCTATTACATAGATTAATTCTTTGATAGTAAATTTTTTGTTTATAGGCCATTCTGTGTTTACAAAACTGGTGTCTTGGCTGGTCTGTTTGTACCATTATACATGGTTTACTGATTTGAATAAAATTATTACATTTTTATGCCCTACTTGCCTCTCTGACTTACACAATGGAAAATTAAATGACATGATTTTAAATACAATAGAATATCTTGTATCTACTAAACTTTCTTTATACTAATAACATCATTGAACTATAACATGAACATCTTATGCCTAATTTTAACAAAAACATCTTATTATCAACTATTTTCCACGTATCACCTAATTTTAACAAAAACATCTTATTCCTATTATTTTTTACTGTATCATCAAATGATAACAAAATAGCTTATCCTAGACATAATTTAATTAAAAAAAATAAAAAACTCCTATTACTAGTAACACTGTCAGTCACTAACTGTCTTGTGTATTTATGATTCTTTTGAAAACACTTTAACTGTGATTAAAAAACATCGTGTATCTATTTACACCTTACATCTAAAATATTATCTAATTAATAATAAATAACAAACATCTTAATATTAGTCATACCTTCAGTTATGAACTGTCCTTTGGTATTTTTGTCCTTCTCACCATTTACTTAGCTATAATTAAAGAAAACATTTTATATGTAATAGTTTTTCTTATATCTAATTTAAAAACTCTTATTACTGGTAATGTTGTCAGTCCTTAGACTGTCTTTCATTCCAATGGTTTTATTATTATTATTCTACACTCATGGTAGTCTTTTTATAATACTTAAACTTCATTGAAGATTTTTTCATAGATTTTTTAACTATGTTTCTCACTATACACTCTGTAGTTTCTTAATTTTGTTATCTCACTTCACTTTATTGGATTCTACACTCTGGTAGTCTTTTTAGTGAGTTCTACACTATGGTAGTCTCTTTTGACATATTTTTTAACATATTACACTTACAACTAATATACAATTTGTGTTTTATAGTATTGTATCTTGTAACTTGTTTGGGTTTACCTATATCGGTTTCAATTTTGTCTCATGGTATTTATTATATGACTAACATTTTGTTTTGGCATATCTCTTCCTGTTTCTGGTCTCTTTGTGGGAATCTTGATATGTTTTGTCCCTTCTTCAAATATCACATTAGTAGTTTCCTTATTAAAATGGTTTCATGACAGATTATTTCCTTTTTTATGGTCCTTCCCTTTTTGTACTGCTTCCCCAATCTACTGGGTATACTGCTGGTTTAACTGGTTTTTTCATCGTAGGTTATTTTAATTAATGGTTTTCTTTATTATCTTCCATTTTTATTAACATTTTCTAGACTTAATTATACAGTTTCTAGTGTAATCCTTAAACAATTTATTCTTCTCACTCACTATGGAACTTTTTCTTTTATTTATGTAACATTAATTCAAATGTTTAGTGTGATAATTTTTTTATGTTACAATATATACCAGGAACCGAATATTATGAGTATACTCGACAGGATCGCCCAGTATCGGTTAAATTGGTTGGAACATCTTTGCCGAATGGATGACTGCCGCATCTCCAAACAACTCTGGAACTACAAGCCAAGGGGACGAAGAGGTGTGGGACGTCCGAAGAAGCGTTGAAGTGACCAGCTCAAATCTCTAACCAGCTCCAAACTAAATAACCCACACAACAAAGGTGATACAACAACCAATGGTATTTACAAAATTGAATGCCAAGATTGCAATAAATGTTACATAGGACAAACAAAAAAAACAGCTGAATAAACTTTATTTTGAACACCTAAACCCATACAAAAACCAGAAATATATAAATATAATTTGGCAACACATGCAATAAACTCTGGACATGAATTCCCAGACATAACCAACATGACACTAATAAAACACATGCCACACAAAGGCACCATAATGAACATTTGGGAAAATTTGCAAATTTACAAACATAAAACACAAAACAAACTAATACCTGAACAAATACAAATCAATACAAAACACGGCACAATTTTCAAAGCACTCAACATAGAAAATACACAAGATACTAATTTATACACCACATTCACACACAATAATACCAATTTAAAGCATCAGAGACCAACAGGAAACCAAAGCAACAACCAGCTAACACACAAATACCTCACAAGGCTTCCCGAAACATATTCCAAATAGGGAGAAAACATCTTGAGGTAAAGTCATTATAAAATATATAATTCAAGCACTTTGTGCTACAGTCCGTTTCCTGATGTATATATTATATTTAATTTTTATAATGTATTTACCTCAACATATTTCTTTCCTTATTAGGAACATGTTTCGAGAACCCTTGTGTTCTCATCCTCATCCATCGTGATTATAGCGTCTGGTGAAGTATTTGTGAGTTGGCTGGACGTTATTTTGGTTTCTTGTTGGTCTCTGGTATTTTAAAATGGTATTATTGTGTGTGATTGTGGTGTATGTATTAGTATTTTGTATATTTTCGATGTTGAGTGCTTTGAATATTGTGTCATGTTTTGTATTGATTTATATTTGTTCAGGTATTAGTTTGTTATGTGTTTTATGTTTGTATATTTGTAAATTTTCCCAAATGTTCATTATGGTGCCTTTGCGTGGTATATGTTTTATTAGTGTCATGTTGGTTATGTCTGGGAATTCATGTCCATTGTTTATTGCATGTATGGCTAAGTTGAATTTATATATTTCTGGTTTTTTGTATGCGTTTAGGTGTTCAAAATAACGTTTTCTTAGCTGTTTTTTTTGTTTGTCCTATGTAATATTTATTGCAATCTTGGCATTCAATTTTGTATATACCGTTAGTTGTTGGATTATCTTTGTTGTGTGGGCTATTAATTTTTGTAAATTATTTTTATTAGTTTTGTATGCTATTTTTATATCTGGGTTTTTAAATAATTGTGTTAGCTTTGTCATTTTATTATTTATGTTTGTGAATGTTGTTGTTATATTTGTTATATTTATATTTATTTATATTTTTTGTTGTTGTTATTATTTATGTGTTATTCATTTTGATTAATTCTTAATTGTTCGGTTTTTATTTTATATTTGATTTTATTTTCTATTTTGTTTACAGTATTTTTATTGTATCTATTTTCATGAGCAATTTGGTATATTATATTTCTTTCTTTGTCTGTTTCTTGTTTGTTTAGGGGAATTTGTACATTCTGTTAAATAGCGAATAGAATGCTGCCATTTTATTTTGTGGTGGGTGGTCAGAATGGTTAGGTATAATGTTAGTAGAAGTTGGTTTTCTGTATATCGTATATTGTAGGTAGTTATTGTATCTTGTGATGGTTATGTATAAACAGCTGATTTTATGTTTTTCTTTTTCTTCTGAGAAGTGTGTTTTGGATGTACGTTATTGAGTTGTTTTAATATGTTGTCTGCACTTGTGTTTTTGTTACTTGATACATATAGCCCATCATATCAATATGCAATAAACACTGGACATGAATTCCCAGACATAACCAACATGACACTAATAAAACACATACAACACAAAGGCACCATAAAGAACATTTGGGAATATTTACAAATATACAAACATAAAACACAAAACAAACTAATACCTGAACAAATACAAATCAATAACAAACATGACACAATATTCAAAGCACTCAACATCGAACATACCCAAAATACTAATACACACACCACCACTTTAAAATACCAGAGACCAACAAGAAACCAAAATAGGATCCAGTCAACACGCAAATATATCACCAGACGCAAGATCACGAAAGCTGAGGATGAGAACACAGGAGTTCTCGAAACATGTTCCTAATAAGGAAAATAAAATCTCTTGAGGTAATTTCAGTATAAATATTAAATATATTATATATTTATTATTTATACTAAAATTACCTCATGATATTTTATTTTCCTCGATTCTGCGTCTAGTGAAGTACATATGTTTTGGTCTGTCGCCATTGTGGTCTTCTGTTGGTTTCTGGTATCTCAAAGTGGTATTTTTGTGTGTGATTGTGGTGTATGTATTAGTATTTTGTGTATTTTCGATGGTTGAGTGCTTTGAAGATTGTCTTGTTTTGTATTGATTTGTATTTGTTCGGGTATTAATTTGTTTTCTGTTTTATGTTTGTATATTTGTAAATTTTCTCAAATGTTCATTATGGTGCATCTGTGTGGTATGTGTTTTATTAGTGTCATATTGGTTATGTCTGGGAATTCATGTCCTGTGTTTGTTGCATGTATGGCTAAATTGGATTTATATATTTCTGGTTTCTTGTATGCTTTTAGATGTTCAAAATAACGTTTTTTCAGCTGTTTTTTTGTTTGTCCTATGTAACATTTATTGCAATCTTGGCATTCAATTTTGTATATACCGTTAGTAGTTGTATTACCTTTGTTGTGTGGGTTATTTAGTTTTTGTATTATTTTTATTAGTTTTGTATTCTATTTTTATATCTGTGTTTTTAAATAATCTTGTTAGCTTTGTCATTTTATTATTTATGTATGTGAATGTGGCCCATTTTTTGTTGCTGTTATTGTTTATGTGTTGTTCATTTTGATTAATTCTTAATTGTTCAAGAGCTAACGAGTTTATTACATCCAATTACATGGAATAATAAATACAATAACATGGAAAATAAAATAACATTTGAAAAAGCCAAAAAGGCTATTACAAATTACAGTAATTATGATGTTCACCGACTCATTGAGATTTTGACATTTACAAATGGAGACATTTTTATAAAAGTTCTAGATTAACAATTTTTCTAAATATATGTTTAAGTTCATCCATATGTTTAGTATAAATACGAAGAGAAATAAGAACGAAAAGCAATAGTTTTGTGTACTATAACAAACCGAAATATGCATAAGCTCGAATGGGTGATATATTGGGCTGAGTTTATATCCCTGACATCATCACCTAAAAAAATTTTTTTAATTTTCTATTTGTCCAATTCATTTAAAATTGATATCACATGAAAGCAGATATTTCATACAATATTTTGGCACAAAAAAATAAGAAACGACTTTTTTGACCAAAATGCCTTACAGACAAAATGCCTTAAAATAAGAGAATAATTACCAGCCACCAGGAACAAGAGACATTGGACGACCCACGAAGCAATGTGGTGAGGAGAAACATGAAGCCTAAACAGGGAAAGCTCCTAAGCTATAAACGGTTGATGATGATGATAATGTCCCCATCTCGTCTTATAGTTTCCAACATTCTCCTGATGATAACATAACAACTGATTACTACCTTATCAAGTTTGCCGACTCACTTAACTACATACTAACAATATCGCCCACTACAGATAAGTGTAACGCTCACACTAAAGCTTCAGTACTGCCAACTGTAATATATAAAACATTCTTACAAGGTACGTGCGGTGAGTGCGCCGGCATTACTGTAACATGTTTTGTGTCAGTGTCCTACTTTACAACCTAATCTTGCTGTACTCAGCGGATTAATATTCCCACCTGTTACGAAGCATTCAGACGCAGTCAAGCGCGAACTCTGCAGCACACTCAGAAGATATAATTAATATTTTCCGAGGACATCTTTCCCTGCACATTATCCCCCTCCCCGGCGATCCATTACAGAACTTCAATAACGACTCAAGGTAAGAAAAAAAAGATAATGATGTTTGAAATTGTTGTCAGCATTTTCTACTCCAGACTGTCGTATATACTGCAAACGAAATAGTAATTACTTTTATCATCATCATCATCTTCATCTTCTTCTTCTTCTTCTTCTTCTTCTTCTTCTTCTTCTTCTTCTTCTTCTTCTTCTTCTTCTTCTAGTTCAGTGCCGCTTTCGGCAATCGATCCTCTGTCATTCTTTCCAGATGATCCCACCATTGTCTTCTGTAAGTTGAAATAATTTCTGTTATGTCCTTTACTTGGAGTTCAGCTCTGGTATCCGCATTCCTTATTCTATCTTGCAATGTATAATTTAAAGTATTTCGAAGAAACTACATTTTAGCACTCTGAATCTTGCCGCTTTTCTTTTCTGTCATGACCCACACCGCACTCGCAACTAATAAAATAATAATTAATTTTTTATTTTTTTATTTTTACCTTAATCCGTCTATGTGACCGCTTGGTTTCTGTCTTCTAACGCGTTTCGGATTAATTTAATCCATCATCAGAGTAAAAATTCGTCGGTTATGACTTCGTTAAAACATTAAAAAGACACTAAAATACATTTATGTATATGTTCTACAAACACAGCGACGTACGCGGATGTGAGTGCGCGAAAAAAAAAAAAAAAAAAAATTGTGACGCGGATACCAGTACAATGACTTTAATAAAATAATATAAAACTAATCATTCATAAAGCGACATTTTTTAATATCGTGATTCACGCCTCTAATAAAACCTACGTATTCGTGTTTCTGACGTAATGGAAAAGGACGTGTTGCAGTTCCGGCTTCTTACATAAGTTTATAGGTTTTCCATAAAACAGTCGTTATTGATATGTCGCGACTGTTCCCATTATAACCCGTATAATGTTCTGAAGCACTTTTTCCGTAAAGTACAGTATATAAAACTATGTTATTACCAAGATTACAACTTAAGTTTAAATTTAATGGCTTCATAAATAGCAGTCTCCGTTCCTCTACCCTGTCAGCAAAAAGTGAATTACTCTTAAGTCTACCGTAATATCGTTTAAGACTTTACCTTACTCAAGAGAGAGAGAGAGAGAGAGAGAGAGAGAGAGAGAGAGAGAGAGAGAGAGAGAGAGAGAGAGAGAGAGAGAGAGAGAGAGAGAGAGAGAGAGACAGACAGACAGCAGAGACAGAGCCAAAGAGAGAGAGAGAGACGAATATGCAACTACCCGAATTCACGTACACACCATATTTCCATGCTCATTTGTTCAAACACTCTTTGCTACAGTCTGTTTCTTGATTCATATACAATTTATTTAATATTTATAGTTTCTTTCCCTCATTTGGACCGTGTTTCGGGAATCATATTCTTCCCATACTCAGCCTTCCTAATTTTGAATCTTGTAGAGTATTTGTGTTTTGGTTGGTTGTTGTTATGGTTTCCTGTTGGTTTTATGGTATTTTATACTGGTATTATTCTGTCTGATTGTGGTGTATTTATTGGCTTTTTGAGTTTTTTCGATTTTTTCGTGCTTTGAAAATTGTGTCATATTTTGTATTGATTAATATTTGTTCAGGTATTACTTTGTTTTGTGTTTGTAAATTTGTAAAATTTTCCCATATCTAGATTCATATGTACCTGAAAAATAAAACACGGTAGGATACCCGAATGAAATGTTATAAAACTGTGGCTGTCCCCACATTCCTGTACGCTAGTGAGACATGGATTCTTGGTAGAAGGGACGTGCAAAGGATTCAAGCAGCCGAAATGAAATTTATAAGAGGGTCGTAAGGTTCTTGTCCTCTCTTGGGTCGGAGAAGAACGAGGATGTTAGTTTACCCTCGAAACAGAGGTTGACAATAAACTCAATTTTTTGGACCTGACTGTTACAAAGTATCTTAATAAATTTCAATATAAAATATATAGGAAACCCACCACCACAGATATTACAATACACGCCGATTCTCATCACCCATATAGTCAGAAAATGGCGGCTTACAACAGTTTTGTTCATAGGTTGGTAACGATTCCACTTAACCAAAAGGACTTTCAGGACGAATTGGATATAATAAGGCACATAGCAATAGCGAATGGGTACAAGAGTTCGATGATAGATAGACTTCTTAAGCGACACCTATATAAAACTAGATCCCACCATAATACCATCGATGATAATAAAGTTAACAATAATAAAAATAATAATAAAAAGTATATAACGACAGTGTACGGTAGCCTTTTACCTAACATTATATCCAATGTGTTCTCTAAATTCAATACAAAAGTCGCGTTTAAAACAAATAATAATATATCTAATTTGTTACGCATAAAACAACCATTCCCGTTAGAAGAGAAAACAGGTGTTTACAGGATGTCATGTGATGATTGTGATTGTTTCTATCTGGGTCAAACTGGCAGGTCTTTCTTGAAAAGATACAAAGAACATCTACCAAGGAATGATTTACACAAGACCAAATCTAATTATGCGCGCCATCTAATGATGCATAACCATAATTACACAGATTTCAATACCAATTTCAAAGCAATCCATGTATGCGGTAAGGGTAGGTTAATGGACGCTCTCGAGGAGTTTGAGATTTATAAATCATTTAAAGACAAGAATATCAACAATAACAGTATACTAAACGAACAATTAAGGTTTCAATCTCACTCACTATATGATACAGCCCTAAATATAATCGCGCATGACGGTAATGACTGGTGATAAGGATTGACTTAGTTCAATTAGTGGCTCGGCAACTACACGCGCGGTCGGACCGGTCCAACGAAGCCGAAGTTACATCGTGTTATGTGTGTGTCGTCTTTGTAATTTTGTAAATATGTGCAAATGTGTTTTTATGTGTTTTATGTGAATTTTAACTTTTGACGAGGACTACTGAAGATGTGACACATGTCACGAAACGCGTCTATATAAAAAACGCTAGAACGAAGTCACTGACGGATAAAAGGTAATTAAATTATTGAGGATATTAGACACGATTTAAACATTCTGTCATTGCACCAGAAGATTGAAGACCACAGAAGGAGATGGTGTGAACACTTGAACCGCATGCCTGATAGCCGTCTCTACCTGTGGCTGCCTTGGGTCATCACAGTACTGGGAAGAGAGATGTCGGTTGACCGAGGAGGAGATGAGTTCCGGGACAGAGTTCCTAGTTCTTGGAGTAGTGATGATGATGGTGATGGTGATGATGAAACTTCCACGGCCGACGTCAACAAACATTTGCCGAGTCGTTAGGCCGTAGTCCATCGCTGGTGTTTGGAGACGTTTCGGCACCATCGTCGGAGGCCATCTTCAGTGTTGGAATCGATTGGCACGGCGTCCGACGATTCACCCACTGATAAGGTAGATAACTGTGTTTTAGTCTAGGAAGGCCCACTTATATTGATTTTCCTGCTAGCACAATCTGAGCTGAAAAGCAGCATAAACCAATATTAGCTTCAAGTTCTATCTGATTAGCTTTGGAGCACAGAGTGCAAAACTTCTATTCAATAGGACGCTTTCTCGCCTTCGACTCATAGCGGCGGAACCGTGTTTGAAGATCTCTACGGACTTGTCTGCATCCGAGGGTAGTAGAAACTCTTAGAGGACAAGATCTTGGTATCCCCAAAGAGAACGCGATCATCAGAGTCTCAATCGATATAAGTAGGCCTTCTTAGACAAAAACACAATTCTCTATCACATCACCGGGGTGAATTAGCGGAAACCGTGCCGATTCCTTCCACCACAGAAGATGGCTTCCGATGGTGGAGCCGAACTGTCTCTAAATTCAGTCGATGCACCATGGCTTATTTCTCAATTAAATCGATGCAACCCGGCAGATTTTCCAAATATCAATTTAGTTGTTAATCTAGCAGTACGTAATCGACTTTATTGCTTTTTTATTATTTTCCTTTTAAAAGGTATCACCGTGAACGTTATCTATAAGCTGAGTCCCTATCACTTTAGAATTCATCATCATCATCATCATCTTCACGGATTAAACCAAGGATGGTTTTTTCCGGTCTCAAATAGGCAAAGATTAGAGCTGGTCACTCCAGCGCTTCCTCGAACGTCCCACACCTCTCCGTCCCCTCGGCTTATAGTTCCATAGTAGTTTGGAGTTGCGGCAGTCATCCATTCGGCAAAGATGTTCCCACCAATTGAGCCGATACTGGGCGATCCTGTCGGGTATACTCATAATATTCAGTTCCTGCCGTATATCTGTGTTTCTTCTATGATTATGGAGAGTATATGTGCTTGAGAAATCTCATATCTGCCGCTTGTGTGCGACTGGGCTGGCCTTTCGTTAAAGTCCAATTTCTCAGACCCATAAAGAAGTGTGGGAAGAGCCATCACCTTCTAGAATTTTAGGCGTGTTCGTTTACTTGCTGACTTAAGGGTTCGCCTAATGGTCCCACACATAAAGTTGAACTTATGCAACATATTCACAACGTCGTTGATTGCATTATAAGACACACTGTAGCCCAGGTATTCAAATTGCTAACTTGTTCCAGGACAGTACCACCTGTTACAATTTTTGCCCGTACGGGAACAGTTCCACAAAAATCCATCACCTTGGTCTTACGTGTGGATATCTGCAATCCAGAGTCTTTGCAGATTCGATTTAACAAATGTATCCCCATCTGTAATGTGTTTTCAGAGTCCGACAGGATAGCCTGATCGCTCGCAAACAACAAAGTGTCAGTTGTAGATTGACCAATCATAAAATCTTCTGGAAGACACATGTGTCAGTTTTGTATGACATGGTCAATATATAAATTAAAAAGAGAAGGTGTTAATTGACACCCTTGTCGTAGTCCACAATCGATCAGGCCAACTCTAGGAGCTGTTACGGGTTTCCCTGCTTTTATTAGGATTTTATTCAGACCACTTCAATTACACTACCGTTGGTACGTAAACGGAATAGCCGCAATAAACTTTCTGAAAATGTCTGTCACGTTATACGATACACGAGCGATCAAAACAGCAATCGGAATGTCAATAAAATCTCGCGACGACACAGTTTGTAAGGCGACGAGTTATCTAATAAGGACAACAATAAAACAGTCCGGCCATTAAAGACAGCGAGAGATGTTGACGTTACTTTTATGTGAAACTGTGTTGTTGTCGTCGTTTAGCGCGAAACGTATAACCGGGTTATACACGTGTACAGGCGGTCTGCGCGTGTATCGTTTAACTACAAACAGCATTTGAAGCGCTGTCAACAACAAGGTAATGCCTTTCTACACCAAATTGTTGCCGGTAATGAGTCTTGGTGTTACTAGAATCCAAACGTCAGAGTATGCAGTGGAAGCATGCCACAATATCCGAAGACGAAACAATGTCGATCCCAAACTTTGGCAGGAAAAGTAATGGTGACTATATTTTTTTATTATCAGGATGTGCTGCTCTTAGATTTTAAAGAACCTGGTGTTAGCATCGACACTGACCAATATGCAGACAGTTTAAAACGCGTACGGGTCAGCATCAAGAATAAATGTCTCGGAAAGCTCACAAATGCTGTCATTTTTCTGCATGATAATGCTCGACCCCATGTAGCCCAGTCGATTCAAGATCTGCTTGGTCGTTTGAACTGGGAAGTCTTACAACATCCACCTTACAGTCCCGACTTATTCCCGTGCGATTATCATGTTTTTGGCCTATTAAAGAAATCACTAAAATGATGGCGGTTCAAATCGGACGCTGATGTAGAGTTTGCTGTTAGCAAATGGTTTCGCAAACAGCCGCAAGAATTTTACCTGCAGGGAATCTACAGATTAGTGCAACAGTGGGACTCATGCCTTAATGTTAATGGAGACTTCTTTTAAAATCGTTGAATAAAAAATGCTTTACAACCTCTAAAACATGTTTCTATTGAATAATCCTCGTAACTTAGTTGTTAATCTAGCAGTACGTAATCGATTTTATTCCTTTTTTATTATATTCCGTTTAAAAGGTATCAGTTTGTAGGTTACCACTAAGCTGAGTCGCTGTCACTTTACAATTCAGACCATTTTAATTACATTACCGTTGGTACGTAACCGGAATAGCTGTAATAAACTTTATTAAAATGTCTGTCACGTTGTATGATACATGAGCGATCAAAACAGAGCAAGCGGAATGTTAATAAACTCTCGCGACGGCACAGTTTGCGAGACAACGAATTATTTAATAAGGACAACAATAAAACGGTCCGGCCATTAAGGTCCGCCAGAGATGTTGACGTTACTTTGTGTGAAACTCTGTGTACCAACTGTGTTGTTGTCTTCGTTTAGCGCGAAACGTATAACCGGGTTATACACGTACATAGGCGGTCTGGGAGCGTATCGTTTAACTACGATTCCGTTCCGACAAACGTCAGCATTTATAAGATTTACTCTTTAATTTACCTTTGTTAATGTGGGTTTGATCAATTGTGGAATACGACAAGGGCGCCCATTATCACCTTCTCTTTTTATTTGTGTGTGTGTGTGTGTGTGTGTGTGTATGGCGTCTTACGCCATATCGAATTGTTTCTTAACAGCCGGACGCCCCATTGTGTTCCCAATTCTCTCTGAGACTTTCACGGGCGGCTTATGGCCTCTTACGCCATATCGAATTGTTTCTTAACAGCCGGACGCCCCATTGTGTTCCCGATTCTCTCTGAGACTTTCACGGGCGGCTTATGGCCTCTTACGCCATATCGAATTGTTTCTTAACAGCCGGACGCCCCATTGTGTTCCCGATTCTCTCTGAGACTTTCACGGGCGGCTTATGGCCTCTTACGCCATATCGAATTGTTTCTTAACAGCCGGACGCCCCATTGTGTTCCCGATTCTCTCTGAGACTTTCACGGGCGGCTTATGGCCTCTTACGCCATATCGAATTGTTTCTTAACAGCCGGACGCCCCATTGTGTTCCCAATTCTCTCTGAGACTTTCACGGGCGGCTTATGGCCTCTTACGCCATATCGAATTGTTTCTTAACAGCCGGACGCCCCATTGTGTTCCCGATTCTCTCTGAGACTTTCACGGGCGGCTTATGGCCTCTTACGCCATATCGAATTGTTTCTTAACAGCCGGACGCCCCATTGTGTTCCCAATTCTCTCTGAGACTTTCACGGGCGGCTTATGGCCTCTTACGCCATATCGAATTGTTTCTTAACAGCCGGACGCCCCATTGTGTTCCCGATTCTCTCTGAGACTTTCACGGGCGGCTTATGGCCTCTTACGCCATATCGAATTGTTTCTTAACAGTCGGACGCCCCATTGTGTTCCCAATTCTCTCTGAGACTTTCACGGTCGGCTTATGGCCTCTTACGCCATATCGAATTGTTTCTTAACAGCCGGACGCCCCATTGTGTTCCCAATTCTCTCTGAGACTTTCACGGGCGGCTTATGGCCTCTTACGCCATATCGAATTGTTTCTTAACAGCCGGACGCCCCATTGTGTTCCCAATTCTCTCTGAGACTTTCACGGGCGGCTTATGGCCTCTTACGCCATATCGAATTGTTTCTTAACAGCCGGACGCCCCATTGTGTTCCCGATTCTCTCTGAGACTTTCACGGGCGGCTTATGGCCTCTTACGCCATATCGAATTGTTTCTTAACAGCCGGACGCCCCATTGTGTTCCCGATTCTCTCTGAGACTTTCACGGGCGGCTTATGGCCTCTTACGCCATATCGAATTGTTTCTTAACAGCCGGACGCCCCATTGTGTTCCCAATTCTCTCTGAGACTTTCACGGGCGGCTTATGGCCTCTTACGCCATATCGAATTGTTTCTTAACAGTCGGACGCCCCATTGTGTTCCCAATTCTCTCTGAGACTTTCACGGGCGGCTTATGGCCTCTTACGCCATATCGAATTGTTTCTTAACAGTCGGACGCCCCATTGTGTTCCCAATTCTCTCTGAGACTTTCACGGGCGGCTTATGGCCTCTTACGCCATATCGAATTGTTTCTTAACAGCCGGACGCCCCATTGTGTTCCCAATTCTCTCTGAGACTTTCACGGGCGGCTTATGGCCTCTTACGCCATATCGAATTGTTTCTTAACAGCCGGACGCCCCATTGTGTTCCCAATTCTCTCTGAGACTTTCACGGGCGGCTTATGGCCTCTTACGCCATATCGAATTGTTTCTTAACAGTCGGACGCCCCATTGTGTTCCCGATTCTCTCTGAGACTTTCACGGGCGGCTTATGGCCTCTTACGCCATATCGAATTGTTTCTTAACAGTCGGACGCCCCATTGTGTTCCCAATTCTCTCTGAGACTTTCACGGGCGGCTTATGGCCTCTTACGCCATATCGAATTGTTTCTTAACAGTCGGACGCCCCATTGTGTTCCCGATTCTCTCTGAGACTTTCACGGGCGGCTTATGGCCTCTTACGCCATATCGAATTGTTTCTTAACAGCCGGACGCCCCATTGTGTTCCCAATTCTCTCTGAGACTTTCACGGGCGGCTTATGGCCTCTTACGCCATATCGAATTGTTTCTTAACAGTCGGACGCCCCATTGTGTTCCCGATTCTCTCTGAGACTTTCACGGGCGGCTTATGGCCTCTTACGCCATATCGAATTGTTTCTTAACAGTCGGACGCCCCATTGTGTTCCCAATTCTCTCTGAGACTTTCACGGGCGGCTTATGGCCTCTTACGCCATATCGAATTGTTTCTTAACAGCCGGACGCCCCATTGTGTTCCCAATTCTCTCTGAGACTTTCACGGGCGGCTTATGGCCTCTTACGCCATATCGAATTGTTTCTTAACAGCCGGACGCCCCATTGTGTTCCCGATTCTCTCTGAGACTTTCACGGGCGGCTTATGGCCTCTTACGCCATATCGAATTGTTTCTTAACAGCCGGACGCCCCATTGTGTTCCCGATTCTCTCTGAGACTTTCACGGGCGGCTTATGGCCTCTTACGCCATATCGAATTGTTTCTTAACAGCCGGACGCCCCATTGTGTTCCCAATTCTCTCTGAGACTTTCACGGGCGGCTTATGGCCTCTTACGCCATATCGAATTGTTTCTTAACAGTCGGACGCCCCATTGTGTTCCCAATTCTCTCTGAGACTTTCACGGGCGGCTTATGGCCTCTTACGCCATATCGAATTGTTTCTTAACAGTCGGACGCCCCATTGTGTTCCCGATTCTCTCTGAGACTTTCACGGGCGGCTTATGGCCTCTTACGCCATATCGAATTGTTTCTTAACAGCCGGACGCCCCATTGTGTTCCCAATTCTCTCTGAGACTTTCACGGGCGGCTTATGGCCTCTTACGCCATATTGAATTGTTTCTTAACAGTCGGACGCCCCATTGTGTTCCCAATTCTCTCTGAGACTTTCACGGGCGGCTTATGGCCTCTTACGCCATATCGAATTGTTTCTTAACAGCCGGACGCCCCATTGTGTTCCCAATTCTCTCTGAGACTTTCACGGGCGGCTTATGGCCTCTTACGCCATATCGAATTGTTTCTTAACAGCCGGACGCCCCATTGTGTTCCCAATTCTCTCTGAGACTTTCACGGGCGGCTTATGGCCTCTTACGCCATATCGAATTGTTTCTTAACAGTCGGACGCCCCATTGTGTTCCCAATTCTCTCTGAGACTTTCACGGGCGGCTTATGGCCTCTTACGCCATATCGAATTGTTTCTTAACAGCCGGACGCCCCATTAACAGCCGGCCTTAATGAACTTATGGATCTATTTATTTTTAAAGTAAAAAATTTGAAAACAACACTAATCTGTTATAGGAGTTAATAATTTGGTGTTCTGCTCTAAGGCAGGTCGTCAAATGGTAAGAGCTCTCCAAGCTGTTCTATCGCATGACAGTCTTTTCGTTCCTCGTAACACCCTCTGATTTTAATGTTATCTATTAACTTCATTCTTCTACGCCCTCTTCTTTGTTCTCCTTCTATGACACCCTCTGTGCAGTTTTAAGCATCCAGTCTCTTCTTAAACAATGACCTAACTAATTCCTTTTCCTATTTTCGATTATCTTCAGGATTCTTCTCGCTTCCCCTATTCTTCTTAAAACTTCACCATTCCTTACTTTATCAACCCACCTCACTTTTTCCATTGCTCGCCAAACCCACAACTCAAATGTTTCTAATCGTTTCTCATCCTCCTTCCTCAGTGTTTATGTCTCTGCACCATATAAAGCAACGCTCCACACATAACATTGGGCCAACTTCTTAAATTCTTATTAATTTCGCCACACACCCGTCTTTCCTTCCCATTAAATGCCTCTTTCGCTATAGCAATTCTTGCTCTAATTTCACGAGTGCAGGACATATCTTCACTTATCAAGCCTCCTAGATACTTAAACAACTCCACCTGTTGTGTTTTGTGGGGTAATAATAAACATACGTAATAAATTGAACAGTAGGCGTTTAGTTATGAAAACAAAACTAATAATTTATTTACAAAATACAGTTTTATTCATTATGCGGTATTATGTAACGTCTGACAGTCTCTATCACAATTAAAGTTCATCTTGGCAAAGGTTTGGTTTACAAGCGTTTACGTCTAGCTTTCTTCGTGGCAAATTCTTCAATAAGGTTGTTGTAGTCAAATCTCGCTCCATTTAAAATATCAGTCTCAATGTGAAGGAATACAACTTTTTTTCGGCCAGACCGGCAGACACTTTGAAGAGAGGTTCAAAGAACACCTGCCCGTGAAGAATTTAGTGCGCAGTAAATCGACATACGCACAACATCTAATCGATTGTAATCATTGTTACACTGACTTCTCCGTTACTTTAAGCCCATACATTATTGTAAAAAAGGCCGATAAATGGATGCATTTGAAGAATACGAGATATACAAAGCGGCTAGATTACAGAAGGAGTGGCTTCTGAACGACATGGTTTCGTACAAATCTAACGCGCTCTTTGACACTATAATACACAAGCTAGCACAGACATGAGGAGTATTACCGGCGTGTCTTTACATTAAACTTTATACAGACAGTACACTTTTATGTTCTCGACGATTCGCATCGTGTTTTCGCCCGATATGAGTATATAATGAATTCAGTGTTTTTATGTGCGTGTTAATTGTTTTTTACTGACGACCTTGCCTCGAGACATTTTTCCTGAAGACCGGACTGTCAGCCCGAAACGCATCGTACCTAACGACTGAAGTTGTATGAAGGAAAATATAATCAGGTATCTACCTATTCTCAATTAACTTTTTTTCTTTCATAGTAAAGCGAAAATACAATTTTATTCTCTTCAAAGCAGAAAATGATCTCTCAGGAGAACAATTATTAATAGCAAATTTCTTCAACCAACCAATTAATAACAATTTCCTATTTTTACCACTGAAGGGCTGTCCGCGGATTACCACCTTTGGGAATACTCTAGTTAAAACTTTTCCTTCTTTATTTATGAAAAAACAAAAATTATTACCAAAGTACAGCGTTATGGATTATCACGTAATGTTTTATTGTCACTATCAAAATCAAAGTCCATCTTAGGCAAAGGTTTGGTTCGAGTACCAAACCAGTACTTTTCCAGTACTTTTTATGAATTTCTACATTCGAACCATAATGACATGGCATTGTCACTAGGCAATTTTTTAATGCTAACAATGCTAACTCGCAGTTCATACGCTCCGCCGGCACATATAATGCTTGCTATGTTTTTCCAGTCAGATACATCTTCAACGGCAAGTTTAGAACTCTTATTTTGAAAAGTATTGTCACGTAATACGGAACGTTCTACAAGTATCTTGACTATTATAGCAGAGCCCAGCTGTAATGTGCGTGTGCGTATTGCTGTTACCTTGAGATGAAAGACAATTACGTGACACTTAGCGTGCGTCAACAATCGACGCTATTCCAGACCGCACCGGTCGGCGCACTGTGTTCAAGGCCAGACAGTTTGCACGGTTTCTAGTGGATTCTAGAGCGTCTTCAACATGCAGTTTGCTCGACACGTCATCCAGAAAGTGACCGATTAATCTGGCATCTCAGCGAGGTATAAATATAAGCATCCAGCGACGGAAAATTAGTTTACGTCGGCGATTACTCTGTGCGTTTAAGTGGCGATTTATTCAAGTGAGGTTCGAAGTATTGTGGAGAATTGTTATTGTGTTATAATTGTGCGTGACTCTAACAGTTGACATTATTATTGCGTGTGGACAAATTTTGCTAGGATTGTTGTACAAGTTGATTATAAACTATACTTGTGATTAATTTAAGCTGTTGATTAATGACTTCATTGGTGTCTTTGTACTTAGGCGACTCTCCGTTGCCCTAGTCACGCGAGGTTAAGTACCTTGCTCGATCTTACCTGACGGACATACTCCGAGCAAGTAGCCCGCAAGACCCCCACTCGATTATATTCACTCCGTCCCCTGCTTTGCAGCAATTCTATGACACGCCGCCTAGGGAAACTTATCGTCACCAAATATGTGGCGCCGATGGTTACCTACGCGATTGCCGTATGGGGCTACTTGGCAAAGACCCATAAGCAAAAGCTTCAGTCTCTCCTCAACCGAGGATTTCGCTGGGCATGCAAAGCCCACTACCTGACATCTAACAGAACCATTAGAGACTCTTTATGTTCTCTGGACGCCACTATATATACGGACAGTGTCCTGAAAATCCTGTCTCCGCACCGTCCGATTTCAGGGCCATCATCTTATTAGTGCCCTCGGTCGCTACCCACCTGTGCAAGGTGAGTCTTGAACCCGGCTTTGGTGAACTCTTATCCCAAATTAATTAATTAATTGAAAACGCACGGCCGGTAGCAGGCCACACACTAACATCCAGCCCCATCTGTGATCCCTGCGGCAGGAGCTCTATTTGAAGCTCGGGACGCAGCACACGAGCGGACGATGGGCATGCTCTTCGTCCCGCATTGGTGTCGTGTGTTTTGTTTTCCACTGTACCATACGACGGTCAGTGAGAGCGTCGTAACAATATTTTGTCCGTGTCGCCCCCCCCCCCACAAAAGGTACCGTCCCTAGGCACGTGCCTAGTGTGCCTAGTTCCAAAGCTGCCTCTGTTAACATAAAGGTATTCTATCATTATTTCAGGTTTGTTGTGACATTACGTGTAATCCTCTGTAGCAAAAAAAAAAGAAAAGAGAAACGGATATTTCCTTGTAAACTGGTGAGAAACCACGAAACTACAAACCCGTAAAATGGGCTGACGTCGACCGCTGTCGTGGATTTAATTAAAATAAAACAATTCCGTCCTTGACCCCACGGCCTCTCTACGTTGTTCCTCTGTTTCCTTCAACAACATGCCTCCTAGATAATTTATTTTTTATTTTCACAATTCACTGAAGTAGTCCTTGCGTAAGAGATAAATTAGTCTGGTTGTTTTTTTTTCTTGGAACGCCCGTTGTATCTTTGCGCTATCTTACAGTTATATAAAAGTTCAACTTATAAGGAAAATGTTTTCTTATACTATGGTTTAAGTAGGCATTATTTCTACTCCTAAATCCTTGTGAATTACATAGACAGAGGAGATTTCATAATCTTCTTATCTCCATATTGTTACGACGATCTACGGATCATTCTATTGTACAGTGCAAACAAAATACAGACACCAATGGAATCACTAATTACCAGTTTTAATTAGTAAAAAATAACGATTTGAAATCAACAAGACACTGTCATAGAATAATTAAATTTAAATTTTTCCATACGCAATAGTAATGTCATCGTATAACCATATCGCACTCATTAATACAATAATCATTTTCCACTAACACGCAACAATCACTAGATCCGCACGCTATAATATCGCCAGATGTAACTAACTTTTAAGTCGGTCTAAGTTGTACGAGACTGGTCCTTGTTAGGGCCTGAATCAGGATGTTCTGGGGCAACCGCCTTCAGCCGTGTGGATAGAAGTGTTGGTTGGTTGGGTTCGCACGCCAGCGCAGACCGGGCGTTGAGAAGGTGGAGAGTGTGTCTTAGTTGATGATGGTGTGTCAGCCTCTAGGAAACAGTGAGGGGGGTGTTTTAGTGCCAAACCTAAAGATAAAGGCGGCCAGAGGCGAGCAGCGTGTGACGCTAAAGATGGCGTGAAGCGTCGTAATGGCATCAAGTGATTCGGCATCGGACAGGTTTTGTAGGTTTTATATTGGGTATTTATGTTTTGTGGGAATTAGTTATTTTATTTTATTATTGCGTTGTAGGAGTGGATGATGTTTGTGGACGGGGCAGAGAAGTTGTGTACTGTTTAGTTTATTTTATTTTATTCAGTGTGTCGATGCCACTTTAGCTCATTAGTTGGGTCCAGGGACCCTGCTGATGCGGGTTCTTCTTCGTCGATTTCTGGGTGGAAGCTCATCCGTAAGACCCAGGAGGCGGTTGATGAGGAAGTGGGGGCGCCAGATATTTTGGACTGGTATATTGATGGGAGTGGCGATGGATACTATTGCTGTGCGGGTGTTAGCTGCTGTAGCGTATTTCCAGTGTATTTTGTGTACAAAGGTGTCTCTAAGTCAGAGAATGATGTATTCAGGGTATATAAAGCTGTGTTGGAGGTTTTGGTGCGGAGAGGACGGCGGTGTATTAAAAGTAGGCCTAAAGCTCGACGTTCTCTGACCCTGTAGGGTTTTAAGCCAACCGCAGGCCCTGAAATCTACCCCGCAGAACTTCCAGAATAATCTTCCATTCTTTTGGCGGCGTGCCCACATAATTTGCGAAGTTACAAGTGCGCGAACAGTCTGGACGCTGCGTGACTACATGGCCTTGACCGAGACGCTACACCTGCTCTACTACAGAACAGTCTGACGCTGCTGCGTGACTACATGGCCTTGACCGAGACGCTACACCTGCTCTATTACGACAATTCGAGAGCGTTAGGTAATCGTCACAGCACTACTTTTTTTGAGTTCTGCACAAGTTTTGTTTGTACACAGTGGAAAAATTTCCAGAACGATAGCGTGTAGCTAGAACACAATAAATGAAAGCTTTTCTTGAGTATAGAAGGTCTTACAAAAGTTCGTGCACTTTGGTGTGTGTGTGTGCGCGCGCGCGCGCGCATATTGTAACAGTACGATTATTTAAGTCCCCTAAAAGTACTGGAGAGGATGAGTAATGCCTTATGGTATCAATCCTTGATGAAGAGAAATATCCAGCGGCACTGTCAAGCGGTGGGGAATGGGCAACACTTACAGGTGGCTAACGCGGCTCTGGAGACCGAGTTACAGCCGGTATAAGCTGTCCCTCCTCTACTTGTCATTGTCAAGTAGAGGTTAAGGGACCCTCTTGCCCTTGGGGCGAGAAATTGCCCCTAAAGACCTTTCATTGGTCAACGACGTAGGATGTGGGAGGCAAGGAGAAACCACCACATTACAGATGATTATGGATGAATCTGAACAGGGAAAACTAGTCTCTTTAGTATGCTAAGACAGCCAGTTTATGGGAGAACATCCAGACAGAAAATCGGCCTGGACGTTAACCTCAAAGCGGCAGCCCCACCATACGTCTTACCCTGCGACATGCTAGTAACATAGCCAGGGGAGATGTTCACTACTAAATTGCCTCAAGTAAGGACTAGCCGGAAGGATAAGCCGTGGTGACGGAGAAGTGTGGGACGTCCGAGGAAGCGCTGGAGTGACCAGTGACTAATCTTTGCCTATTTGAGACCGGAACAAACCATCCTTAATTTAATCCTTAAAAATGATGATGATGATGATGATGATGATGACGATGACTTGAAGACGTTTCAGTCTTAATACCACTGAAAGAAAATGTAGTGTATTAGTTACCTATCAAGTCGTAGAATTTGTGTGCCTTCTGTATTACGTTCTGTATTATGTACGTTCTGTATTACTGTTGCACAATAAACCTTACTGTTGTTAGTTAAGAACAGAAAGATTTTAGTGTCAGGAAATAACTACTTAGACATATAGAAAGACAATCATTGATTTACTGAAAAAATATATTTTAGAAACGTTTTCTTGTTAAGGGTTTCGTGTCTGTAAGGCATTTTGGTCAAAAAATTCAATTCTTAATTTTTTGACCCAAAATATTGTATGTAATCTGCTTTAATCAATTTTAAATTAATCGGAGAACCAGAAAATTTTTACGATTTTTTTTAAGTGATGATATCGGGGATATAAACTCAGACCAATATGTCACCCACTCGAGCTTATGCATATTTCGTCTTTTTATAGTACACAGAACTATTGCTTTTCGTTCTTATTTCTCTTTCTATTTATACTACACATATGGATGAGCTTAAACGTATATTTAGAGACCTAGATAAACTAGAACTTTTAAAAAGGTGTTTCCATGGTAAAAGTCAAAATCCCAATGAGTCGGTAAACAACATAATTTGGTCGCGCATTCCTAAAACTGTTTTTGTTTCCCTACAAACATTAAATTTTGGGGTTTAGGATGCAATTTTATGCTTCAATAGAGGTTACTCAACCATGTGTGTAGTGTTGGAACTAGGAATGTCAGTAGGAAAGAACTGTGCTGAAATTATGTTGCTCATTGATATGAAACGAGTGCGGAGAGCTGAACAAGCAACTGCAGAACTACAGGAAGGAACCCGGCAAAAGAGAGGAATGGCAACAAGGAAGCTGAAAATAGATTTTCAAGCTGCAGAAGATCCAGATAAACCTTGATATGCATCAGGACTTTATTAGGCAATGCACAAAAATTCATAAGATTTGTGATTAATCTTTAATTGCTGTTTTCCTAAAAAATGTTGTTTCTCACACAAAAGACCCGTTATCTCTGGAACTACTGGACATACAAATCTGATATTTTCTGTACACCTGTAGGCCAAAAGAGTACAACTTTTAACATGGGGATGTTTTGATACAATCTTTAATTAATGGTAAGTGTTCAACATTGAATTGGATTAAAATTTCTAAAATGGCTCAACGTAAGTATATTCTGAAACCCCTGTGTTATAGTTTCTATTGAGGGCTGACTAATCAATGATAAAAGTTTGAAACAGCTCAGTTAATTAATGTTTGAGAAAACAGCAAACGAATAGCCTTTTTTCCCTGTTGTATCCTATTTTTCATGTCATTATTTTGTTGTTTCATCTTCTGAAATAATGCTTCCCAAATATTTGAATTCGTTACACTTTCCGATTCTATGGATTTGCAGATCTGGGTCTTCTTCTTGCATGTCTCCTATTTTCAGGTATTCTGATTTAGTAGTGTTTATGTTTAGACCCCATTTCTCGTACTCTTCAATAATTGCATATATAATTGATGTGTATATAATTTATTTAATATTTAAATTGTTTTACCTCAAGATGTGTTTATTCTTATTCGGAACATGTTTCGGGACCTTTATTGCTCCTATAAGTTAAAAACATATGCAAACGTGTTGGCACCGACATACAAAAACTTTAGTGATTATTCCAAACACACTGGCAGTTTATTCTCAGTCACCTCTTTTGTATAGAAGAGAGAGGTGAACATTATTATAGGCAATTTGCATTCAGATGTTTTTATTAAGTACCTGAAAGTGCCCTGTTCAATATGCGAACCGGGTTCAGAAACTTAATTGACTTGGCTGCGGTTAGGAGCAACCACGTTTTTATTGCTGCATTAGTAATCCAGTTGAAGAGAGTTAGGTTTTTCGTTGTTTGCACAAATTTGGTTCCAATAATAGTCTCTGCATTGGTTTTACATTTTTACCTTTTAATATTTACTGTAAATGCCTTGCCCATCCATCCAGGTGTATGTAATATGAATAAACCTTCTACGTCTTTTTCAGTTTCCGTAAGTCCTGTTCGTTTGTTTTTCGTAACCAATCAGTTTTTCACTTTTTTACTTCCATGTTCCATAAGAAAATGGAAGTATGGTGATAGCGAAAAAAAATCGTGTTCGAGATAAGGGCTGATTCTGATTTTACTACCCTCAAATCATGAAGAAAAATAATGTTCCGAAAAGTGTCTGTGTGTGCCTGTGTGTCTGCGTGTAGATTTTTTTTTCATGGCGAACGATAACTGCCGCAATTTCAAAGAGAATAAAATAACTTTTTGCATATATGCCTGAGTTGTAGAGGACTGTTGTTGGTGAAGATCGGTTAATGGGAAGGGGTAGTTTACCAGCAACGTTTTATGTTTTAACAAGAGGAAAGAACTTAATTTTGATAAATAAAGTATGCTGAAAAGAAGGTCATAATAATCCACTGTAGAAAGGTAGATGAAATATCTATAAATGAAAATGTTAGTTGAATGGGGATGGGATAATTTTTTTATATGTGTACTACGTTATCGGCAACAAACAAGTAGTTTGTTGTTAAAATTCCTTTCCGGGCTGTTTGGCCGTGGTCCAATGTGTTCTGCAAAACCAGACGTTTTGGTAGTGCTATCGACTGTCATCATCAGTGAAAATCGAGTGCGCTAACGTGAGGTGGTATACGTTAGTGACCACAGTACTGTGGTTGAGGCTGATGAAAAAAATAAAAAGAAGTAGTTTCTATGGAAATATTTTATTTCTAAAATGATTTTTGATATAAATCTTAAAACATGGCAGATACCGATATTAAGAGGAACCTGGAAAATTCGGATCAATTGAAACTGGACCGCATCCGGATTTTCGATTTGTCCGGATTTTCGAAATACACTTCACACTGTATAATAAAGTATTATACCCTCAATGTAGTGGAATTACGTCAAACGGGTTTGTTGTAATCGAACCACGTATCGATTGTAAGCGTCTGGGGGGGGGGGGGGGGGTCTTGGAACCGCGTAACCGCTATAAAGTCTAATAAATGTCACCGAGATTCTGATAAATTTGATCAGGGTTTAACCTGCCTGCAAACTAACCTAACGTAATATTCATCCGTTGTTACTGCAGTGAACGCTGTCTGTGTATTAATTCAGATCATAATAAGTTCATTGTTAGCAGAAAGACAATTAGTAATTATTATTACTTTAGTGTTTAATTTTTTAAATTTCTGTCTTAGAATACAATGAAACTTAACGCTTATCGGTACGGAGAACCATAACAATAAACAATAAACAATAAACACTAAAAATTCAAAACACCCACATTTCCGTTGCTGTACCTTTTACAATTTTTGGTCCCTTTTTCAGGCATTGGGCTCCAAAAAATTCAAAATATCAAAACCGTAACACTACATTCAAATGTTAAATAAAAATGATCTTCAATTTGATACTCCACATAAAATTTTTAAATTTTATTAAAATGATTACCCAGCCATGACGTCTACAAAATTTGACATTTTTCAAAAATGAACACTGTACCCATATTGTGGGTAAAATTCCTTTTAATTTTACATCCTTCACAGGCTTCTGCGATTATTTCATAATGTTGAGCCCCTAAAAGTTTTTCCACCCTCCCCTATACTTTTAGGGGGATCAATCTCATCGGTATGGAGAATCATACATGACTTCTATGATCTAAGATTTATATTTAAAATCATTAACTTGATTTCGGTTTGATAATTTTTAACAAATTAGGCATGTTCCTTGTAAATCGAGTTTTATGTTTGTCAAATAAAATATTTCCATAGAAACCACTTCTTTGTTGTCGATAACGTAGTGCACATATAAAATATTGGTATGGAAAACCATACATAATTTCCATGTTCTAAGATTTATATTTAAAATCATATCCGAAAAATCATATCCCGGGAAGGGATTTGAACAACTAACTACTTCTTTGTTGCCGATAACGTAGTACACATATACAAAATAATCCCCTCCCCCTTCAACAATCGTTTTCATTAATAAAAAATTACCCCTCCCTTTCAACTATCCTTTTCGTTTATAGATATTTCGTCTACCCTTATTTAGTGGATTATTATGATCTTATTTTCAGGACACTTTATTTATTTAAGTACTTTACTCTTCTTGAAAAATAAAACGTTGCAGGTAAACTACCCCTTCCCCTTAACTCATAGAGGTTCCAAAATAATTTAATTCTTTTGGCGGCGTGCTAGCATAGTCTGCGTAGTTACAAGTACTAGAACAGTCTGGAATGCTACTTGACTGCACGGCCTTGACAAAGGCGCTGCACCTGCCCGGTTAGCCGAGAATCGTGTAGACCGACACTCTCGGCCTTTCGTGAGCGTTATGTTTGTCGTAACAATATCAATAAAACTTAAAGAAGTTCATTTACTTTAAATTTTGTTTGTTCGTAATTTCAGTTTCCATTTACTTAAAAGTTTAGAGTGGAAAATGGTTAAGTGAATCCGTGTGAATTATTTGCGTTGGTGGCGATAGTTTTGTGCTTCACGTTAAAGATCACCAAATAAAGTAATTTACCGTTTTACAGGTTCATGTAAGGCACATATTGGAAAGCAGTTGGTGCGTTACGAATATTAAGTATCTGACGTCTGTTGCCTTTGATAAACCACCTGTAATGACGACACAGCGTCTGTAGAATATTAATGATTACATTATACGTGAACTGAAACGGCGGATTGCGGTAGAGGGACCTTGCTTGCCCTAATTAGGCTATTTAGGCTACTTATCCTGACATAGTGTAAGCAAATTTACATATCTTGGTACTATAGTCGGAGCGGTCGTGGCGTAGTGGCTAGCGTGTGGCGCTGCTATGCTGTCGGCGCGGGTTCAATTCCCGCAGGGGCCATCTGATTTAGATGCGCATATTTTCCCTTTCTACGCATTCTTCCTCGCTACGCATATTTTGGTCCAAACCGATTCATATGCTATAAAGGACATTAGTTTTCTCTTTGATTCAGATATGTTACAGGTATATTCTTCTCCTATTTTATGTAAGACGTATATTGTTCTCTGAAGATCGTCTTCTGAAGTGGCAAATATGCAGTAGCTTGGTAATTCGCAAAGAGAATGGTTTTCAAGCTTTAATTTCGGTGGATTTTAATACCGTCAGGGGACTGTCGTTTTCATTTTTTAAGGAGATCATGTAGACAAAGGCTAAAATTATTGGTTGCAGACAATAACCTTGTCTTATGCCTTGGTTATGGAAGGAAATACTAATGATAAAATTCTATAAGTCGTAGGTAAAACGATTCTAGCAACTGGCAAAATTTTTAGGATTCATGTCGATATTTTATGGAATTCGGAGAATTGTAAGTGAGGAAAACGCTGAAGGAAAGAGAAGCAGAATACGTAAGTGGAAAGGAATCTCTATGATATGAAGGACGGAGGGGAATGTATGAAGCCAGAGGACACTGCACAGAACCGAGGGCCTCGACTTCCCGGATTTTGTAGCCTATCAGTGAGTAGTTCATCATTATCATCATCATCATCTTCAATAATTAAACCAAGAATGGTTTGTTCCGGTCTCAAACAGGCAAAGATTAGAGCTGGTCACTCCAGCGCTTCCTCGGATTATCCGTCCAACACTTCTCCGTCCCCTCGGCTTATAGTTCCATAGTTGTTTGGGGTTGCGGCAGTCATCCATTAGGCAATGATGTTCCCACCGATTCAGCCGATGCTGAGCAATCCTGTCGAGTATACTCATAATATTCAGTTCCTGCAGTATGTCTGTGTTTATTCTATCATCATGGAGAATATACCCTGCCACGTGCCTGAAAAATCTCATTTCAGTCGCTTGGATACGACTGGCCTGGCCTTTCGTTAAAGTCCAATTCTCAGACCCATAAAGAAGTGTGAGAAGAGCCATCACCTAGTAGAATTTTAGGCGTGTTCCTTAGCTTGCTCACTTGAGGGTTCGCCTAATGGTCCCGCACATAAGGTTGAACTTACGCAAATTATTCACAACGTCGTTGCTTGCATTATAAGACACACTGTAGCCCAGGTATTCAAAATTGCTGATTAGTTCCAGGACAGTACCGTCTATAACAATTTTTGCCCGTATGGAATCAGTTCCACGAAAAGACATCACCTTAGTCTTAAGTGTAGATATTTGGAATCCAGAGTCTTTGCAGTTTCGATTTAACTAATGTATACCTATATGCAATCTGTTGTCCGGGTCCGACGGAATAGCCTGATCGTCCGCAAACAACAAAGTGTCAATTCCAATGTGAATAGTTCCAATAGAGAAGAAATGTTAAGCGACTTATATCCTATTCTGTTCCTTGTTGAGGTGATATTCAAGGATGTGAACTGTGCAAATGGATAACGAAGAGAGAGAAAGAGAGAGAGAGAGAGAGAGAGAGAGAGAGAGAGAGAGAGAGAGAGAGAGAGAGAGAGAGAGAGAGAGGGAGGGAGGGAGGGAGAGAGAGAGAGAGACAGACAGAGAGAGAGAATGAAATAAAAGTGTGTGCGCGCGCGCGCGCGTCTGTTTTTGTGACAGTGGCACTACGAATTTTCATGTAGTATAAAGGTAAAGCGACTGAGAAATGACTGCAGCTTTCTGTTGCGAACGTTTTTTGTTATTCACAAGGGAACATACTGAGATGCATTCATTTCAATTATTAATAAACTGAGTCAAAGAAAGATACTGCAACTGCATCACTGCTACTGCAGAGTGTAGTAAGTGTGTGTCGCAAATATTAAAACAGTAATTTTAATTACGTCTCTTCTACGAAAACCAGGGGTATCTGAATTTATAATCAGTCTCCAAATTAATAAGGCATTCATCTGATATCATATTTTGGTGATGGACAGCTACAGTTGACTCGGAAATATCACTTCAGCGAAATATTCATGTGAATGCATTGCTTTATGCAGATGACAAGGTAATGATACAGTAAACAGAAGACCAGTTACAGCGGGCGATATTTACGTTCAATAGCATCATACAGGACTATAGGTTACAGATCTCTGTTAGAAAATCTAAAACGATGGCATTTCAGGGCAGGTATCCTATAAGAACTAAGATATGCGTGAATAATCAAGGCTGAGGATAGAAACAATAAGATACATAGATAATAAGATAACAATAGAAGATAAATTGCGTGCCAGGCTTGTAACTTACAAAAGCATCTTTGAACAAAGATAGGAATACAAAGGTAACAGTATAGAACTGAATATTGGTGATTATCACTAATGGGAAGTCCCATTTATCAAAGCCAGTACTGAAGCAATCTAAGGTAACAAAAAGTATAGCAATGTGAGATCAAGAGATTTCTAAGAATTACGTTTATATATATGAGTGTTCAGATAAGCAGAATGTTCAGACAACACAACTGTACAATAAAGTATTTATCACTGAAAAAAAAATAATAATAAGGATTTGATTGGTCGTTTAAGAAGAATACCGACAGACTGAGCAGCACTAGTCCCCAGACCTGAATGGTAGATACGGGTATATCGAAAAAACTGTGGCCATTGAAACACTACTAGAAAACCTGCTTCTTACACATATTAAGAGGAAGAAGAAAAATTAGAAAACGAAGAAGAAGAAGAAGAAGAAGAAGAAGAAGAAGAAGAAGAAGAAGAAGAAGAAGAAGAAGAAGAAGAACAACAACAACAACAACAACAACAACAACAACAACAACAACAACAGCAGCAGCAGCAGCAGCAGCAGCAGCAGCAGCAGCAGCAGCAGCAACAGAAACCGCAACAGCAACAGCAACAGCAACAGCAACAGCAACAGCAACAGCAACAGCAAGAACAAGAACAAGAATAAGAGTGGAAGAAGAAGAAGAGTAGAAGAAGGCGATAGAGGAGGAAGAAAGAAAAAGCAAGAGAAATTTTATAACCACTACGCTTTCATAGGACTTTTAAAGATCCCATATGAAAGTCTATTTTATATTGCTGTGTCACTTAAAATCTTACAAAACGTGTCCCACGTTTACGATTTCTTGTATTATTCCGTTTTATGTAAGCTGAATTAAGGCCGAGTCTGTACAAAGTTGTTGACTGCGATTTAGTGAGATCTGATGGTTGCCTTATTAATTTGGAGGACTGATTATAAATGCAGATACCCGGGGTTTTCTTAAATGAGACATAATTAAAATTACTGTTTTAATATTTGCGACACACACTTACTACACTCTGCAGTAGCAGTGATACTGTACAGTAGCAGTGTCTTTATCTGACTCAGTTTATTAATAATCGAAATTAATGGATCTCAGTCTGTTCCCTTGTGAATAACAGAAAACCTTCTCAACAGAAAGCTGCAGTCATTTCTCAGTCGCTTTAACTTTATTCTATATAAAAATTCGTAGTGTCTCTGTCACATTAACACGCGCGCGCGCGCGCACACACGCGCGCACACACACACACTTATCTCTCTCTCTCTCTCTCTCTCTCTCTCTCTCTCTCTCTCTCTCTCTCTCTCTCTCTCTCTCTCTCTCTCTCTCTTTCTCACTCTTCGCTATCCCTTTGCACAGTTCATATCCTTGCATATCACCTCAACAAAAAACAGAATAGGATATAAGTCGCTTAACATTTTTTCTCTATTAGAACTATTCACTTTGGAATTGACACTTTGTTGTTTGCGGACAATCACGCTATTCTGTCGGACCCGGAAAATATATACCCGGCAGATGGGTATACATTTGTTAAATCGAATTTGCAAAGACTCTGGATTCCAAATATCCACACTTAACACCAAGGTGATGGCTTTTCGTGGAACTGATTCTATACGGGCAAAAATTGTTATAGATGGTACTGTCCTGGAACAAGTTAGAAATTTCGAATACCTGGGCTACAGTGTGTCTTATAATGCATGCAACGACGTTGTGAATAAGTTTCATAAGTTCAACATTATGTGCGGGACCGTTAGGCGAACCCTAAAGTCAGCAAGTAAAGGAAAACGCCTAAAACTCTACAAGGTGATGGCTCTTCTCACACTTCTTTAGGGCCCTGAGAATTGGACTTTAACGAAAGGCCAGGTCAGTCGCATCCAAGCGACTGAAATAAGATATCTCAGACACGTGGCAGGGTATACTCTCCATGATCATAGAAGAAACAAAGATATACGGCAAGATCTGAATATTATGAGTATACTTGACGGATTGCCCAGCATCGGCTGAATCCGTGTGAACATCTTTGCCGAATGGATGACTGCCGCAACCCCTAACAACTATGGAACTATAAACCGAGGGGACGGAGAGGTGTGGGACGTCCGAGGAAGCGCTGGAGTGACCAGCTCTAATCTTTGCCTGTTTGAGACCGGAACAAACCATTCTGGGTTTAATCCTTGAAGATGATGATGAACTATTCACTGATAGGCACAAAATTAGGGAAGTCGAGGCACCTGGTCCTGTGCATTGTTCACCGGCTTTATACATTCCCCTCCGTCCTTCATATCATAGAGATTCCCTACCACTAACTTATTCTGCTTCTCTTTCCTTTAGCGATTTCTTCACTTATTATTATTATTATTATTATTATTATTATTATTATTATTATTATTATTATTATTATTATTATTCCGACTGTACGATGTTTACATGTTTTCCGAAACCAAAGATTACAGATGTGATTGAATTCTCATCTTCCACTGCTGCTTGTCCATCCAATGATCTTCTTCAATTTTTCGTTTCCTCAATGTAGTTTGAATTTCTTCTATCCATGTGGTCTTCCTCTTTTCCTTCTTCTTGGTGGGATCCATTCCATAACTCATATAAGCACAGATATACAGCAGGAACTGAATATTATGAGTATACTCGACAGGATCGTCCAGCATCGGCTGAATTGGTGGGAACATCTTTGCTGAATGGATGACTGCCGCATCCCCAAACAACTATGAAACTATAAGCCGTGGTGACGGAGAGGTGTGGGACGTCCGAGGAGTGACCAGCCTATCTGGATCTTTGCCTATTTGAGACCAAAACAAACCGTCCTTGGTTTAATCCTTGAAGATGATGTTGATGATTTTCCACTTAAGAAAAAGAAATTAAAATCATGAACAAACAAAATTTAAAGTTAATGGACTCTTCTTTAACAAATTGATATTGTTGCGACAATTACGGAACGCTCTCGAAAATTTGAGAGTGCCGCTCTACACGATTCTCGGCTAACCAAGCACGTGCAGCGCCTCTGTCACGGCCGTGCAGTCAAGTAGCATTTTAGACCGTTCTAGTACTTGTAACTACGCAGATTATGCTGGCGCGACGCCGAAAGAATGAAATTCTATTCTGGAACCTCTATGGGCTACATATAAGCAACAGTGGCCCTCTTAGTTAGTTAGTTATACCTGGCGACATTGTAGAGTGTGAATCAAGTGGTTGTTGTGGAAAGTGATCGTTGTGTTATAATTAGTGCGGAACTCTTGATAGTTGACATTATTACTATTTGTGAACAGTTCTAACTTGATGTATTATATGAGAGTACCTTGTTGATTTCATATTGTTAGTTGTGACTAATTGAAGCTGGTAATTAGTGACTTCATTGGTGTCTGAATTTTTGTTTCCGCTGTACCATACGACGATCAAGGAAACCGCCGTAACAATATTTTGCTGCTGCTTTTTGTGTTACTTAGCTCGTCGTTAGACCAGAGTGAAAGCACAAACAATCTAAACTGTACTTACCATCTTATTTCAATTCGGTCGGATAATAAGCTAAACCGTTAGAGTGCGGCACCTATCACGAGACTACCGGAGCACAATACACAGTGTCGTGTATAAAAACAAATAATCATATAACAAACGCATTATTTTTTTTTTGTGTATCGGCCATCTGAGGACCACATGCCAATTTCAATTCTTTATACCTTGTTCCTTTCTTTTTGTCTAATATTCTTTCATCTTTTCACTGTGTCTCTTCTTACTGTCTTCAGTCCACTTTGAACCTTCGTTTTTCTCTCTCCTACCCTGAGCTCCTTCCATTTTTAACAATTTTGTCCAAAAATCTTCTGTTTCAATTGCTTATTTTGCGTTTATATTATTTTTTTCTAAATAATTTTTGACTTCTTTAATCCAACTTGACGTTGACTTCTTTCCCCACAGATATTTGAAGATCTGTTTTGTTAACCTATTGTCGTCCAGTCTATATAAATGTCAAAAAAAATACTAGTCTTCTTTTTCTCATTGTTTCTATTATATTTTCAATACTTTGATATATTTCATCACTACTTCTTAAATTCCAATCTCCTGAAATTTTTCTTAGGCCTAATATTTTTTTAATAGTTCGTCTTTCCAATATTTGTAGTTTGTCAAACTTATAATTCAATGCTGTCTAGCACACTGCATATGAGAATTCTGGCCTCACTACTGTATTGAAATGCCTTTTTTTCGCATTTTTAGATATTCATTTTTTACTGTAAATATCTTTAGTTACACCATATGCCCTTTCCTTTTTATGAATCTTCTCTTCTAAATCATTCTCTTAAATTTTTTCCCTAGATACGTAAATTTTCTAATCCTCTCTATTCGACCACTATCTGTTACCAGGAATGTTGGCACATTTTTAACGTTCGTGAGAAATTTGTTTTTTCTGCAGAAATTCTTAAGCCTGTTCTACTGGCTATGTCCTCTTAAAATTAACTAGTGTTACTGCAGATGTCAGATGTTCAGAAAGTATAGCAAAGTCATTTGCAAATGCCAAACAGTTTATTTCACAATACGTTTGTTTCTTCTTCCCAACGTATTTGGTGATATTTTCCATTCCTTTAATTTTTCATTCCACATTCTCACTACATTCTCCAGGACACAGTTGAAGAGAATTGAAGATAAACCATCACCCTGTCTTACACCTGTATTTATTTTGTACGGTTGAGATATTTAAACGAACTATTTTATTATAAAGTCTTTCAAAATCTCGAAACGATCAAGGTTCTGCAAAAGTGATGATTATTTTTCACAGTGAAGTCACAAATCACAAGCTTTAATAAAGTCATACAAGCTTTAAGGTATTCTCGTACAATAATTATTGTTAAAATCGTCCACACGCAATGATAATGTCAATTATTAAAGTGTTCCTCACTAACAATAACACAATAATCACTTCCCACTAACAACCACTTGATCCGCACTAAAGAAATCGCCCAGTGTACCTGACTAACTACGCCGACCGCTGTGTAGTTAGTCAGACTAACTAAGCCCACAGAAGTTCCAGAATAATGTTTTATTCTGTTGGCGGCGTGCCGGCATAATTTGTGTAGTGACAAGTACTTTAACACTCTGAAAACTACTTGAGTGCGGCCTTGACCAAGACACTGCACGTGCTCGGCTAGCCGAGAAACGTGTACAACGACGCTCTCGTCTTTTCGATAGCGTTACGTAATTGTCGTAGAAATATTTTTAAAAAAAATGAAATTAGATTTTGTTGAAAAATCACGTGTGTCAATTAGCCGACGGTATGTCTTGGTATTTAGTTTCCTGGCAACACCAAGAAGGAGGCGTGTCTTTCAACCCCAGATCGACTTAACCTGTGTAAACGAGTAACTGGAATGAAAACAACTAAGGGTAATATTGGACGACTGGAAAAAAAACGCTCGTCTCACTGTCATTCTTAAACGACTTTCGGCGGCTCAAACGCTGTAGTTCAAAATATGGTACTTGAACGACAGTGGCTTAAAATATAATTGTTTATGTACTAGACTAAGAAAATTAGTTCCGTAACCCTAGAACGCTTCTCGAACTCTGAGCCCACGTCGTGTACGAATTTACCTTTCTATGTATAAAAATTCAAGGACATGCATAATTGAGAATAACAGTAATTTGGAAACTGTGAATAGACAGGGATGCAACCTTTATCCGATGTTTTTGTAAAATATAACAGCTCAAACTCTAAGGTTGAAATTCTAGAATTAACTTGTAATGATTTAATCTAGGACCCGGAAGCCTTTTTGTACTTTAAACTGGAAGCGTTAAATTTAATTGTATTGTACGACAGAAATTTAAAAAATTAAACACTAAAGTAATAAAAATTACTAATTTTCTGTCTGCTACCAATGAACTTAATATGATCTGAATTAGTGTAAAGACAGCGTGCTATGTAGTAACAACGCATGAATATTACGTTAGGTTAGTTTGCAGGGTAAACCCTGATCCAATTTAACCGAACCTCGATGACATTTATTAGACTTTATAGTGGTTACGTGGTTCCAACACCCACCCAGACGCTTACAATCGATACGTGGTTCGATTACAACAAAGACATTTGACGTAATTCCACTACATTGAGGCTATAATACTTTATTATATTCGATTTAAATCCAATACGATCATTAATTTTCTAAATTCATAGTTTGGAGAGATTTTTACTTCCATGTTTCATAAGAGATGGAAGTATGATGATGGCGAAAAAATCGTGTTCGAGAAAAGAGGCCTCATTCTGATTGTACTACCCTCAAAACATGAAGAAAAGTCATTTTCCGAAAAGTGTCTGTGTGTGTCTCTGCGTGTCTGAGTATAGAATTTTTTCTATGACGAACGATAACTGCCGCAAATTCAAATAGAATCAAATGATTGTTTTCAAATGTGACTGAGTTGTAGAGGACTCAAGGCCTATTCATTTTGGTGGAGATCGATTAAGGGGAAGGGGTAGTTCAAAACGTTTTATATTTTAACAAGAGTAAAGTACAGTACTTAATTTTGATGTATAAAGTATCGTGAAAAGGTCATAATAATCCACGGTAAAACGTTAGATGAAATGTCTATAAATTAAAAGGGTAGTAGAAGGGGAGGGGGTAATTTTCTATAAGTTAAAATGATAGTTGAATGGGGAGGGGATAATTTTTATGTGTACTACGTTATCGGCAACAATGAAGTAGTTTATTGTTAAAATTCTTTCCCGGGCTGTTTGGCCGTGGTCCAATATTTTCTGAAAAACCAGACGTTTCGGCAGTGCCATGGATTGCCATTATCAGTGAAAACCGAGTGCGCTAACGTGAGGTGGTATACGTTAGTGACCACAGTACTGTGGTTAAGGCTGAAGAAAGTGTACCACGTTATAATGCTGAGCCCCAAAAACGTGACACACAAAACACACTAGAAATAATTAGAATACTACTACTACGAATATTTCCTTACTTACTACAAATGTACCTAAAACAGCCATAATATCTACATAAATATCAAAGGGAGGGGTGCGAGTGCATTAAAAAAAAAATTAATATCAGCATTCAGTGAGCAGAGTGGGCCAAAGCCCGTTTATTTGAATCTAAAATGAGCCTCGAAATGTTTGCAATCGTAAATCAGTCAGTGAAAGAATAATAAGTGAATTAATTATAACTTGAATAATTTAAATACCAGAAGATTATATACTGATCAAATAGTTTACTAAAATTTAACAGTCGCGTAAGTTAAAAGCAGGGTTAAACGACTAACAAGAACTAAATACTGTAGTATCATAAATCAATGCCAGTTTACAACAGGCAACATACAACATGCAAGTTATGAATCGTTCGTGAAAGTTTTTGTATTAGCCCATCTTACACCACAAAGTACTTGAATTCAAAAGATATTAGTTCACGTCACCTAAGGTGAGAAATTTGATTACTCTTTCTTTTTGTTTTGGTTATTCGCACAGTAACTCCTGCAGAGTGTCACTAAGCATTAAAGTTACTTGGTAGTTTGAAGTGCTCCGTTCGTGGCCTGGCGCAGCTCTTCGCGACGTCCGTGTGTTTTTTCAGTTCATGTCGTGGACTGATGTTGTGTCCATTCCGGAAGATCTTAAAAGGAAAATGCTGCAAACGGGTTGATGTTCGGATTCCTTACTCCCGTAGGTCGAACGAAGATATGAACTGAAAGTTCCACACCTTTTAGTACACTATAGGTAGTCACACAGTTTAACTAGCACGCACACATTCATTCATACAATGAATTACAAGTTCACAAATTTACAAAATTACAAAATCGTACAAAATGGCAACTTCAAATCGTACGTAATAAGTACTGACATCGAATCTTACATCTCTCTGTTTTTTCCTTTTAATCAACTGAATAAATTTTTAGTTTTTCTTTTGCACGGGGCTAATTATTGCAACAAGACACATTATGGTTGGTTAACAGCTTTTTACAGAATATACAAGTTTTCTTTTTACAAAAGGTAATAAACGAATATAATTCGTTACCAGTATTGATTTATGATAACCCAATAATTATAAATACCTTGGTCATCGAGGCTTCCAAAATCGCCGAAAGTTCGGCGACGGGGGGCTCTGCTCACGTGGCCGGTCTGGTGGTCGACTAAGGCTACGGTCACAGTGGCACCGACATTGGTCGTCCGATTATTTTCGTCAGACGTCGGCCGATAGGATGGTCACAGTGCCTCCGGGTCGTCCGATTATTTTAGTCAGACGTCGGCCGATAGCGTGGTCACAGTGCCTCCGACAGTTATTCATTTCAATTCAGTGAGTGTAGACAAAATGGATGTTCCATCATTTTTGTGTTTGGAAACAAGTCCCGCGCTACAATATTTATTATTAGAAAATGGGAAATGTCACACCAATGATGTTTTTGTGAACAGAGAAAAGTACGGAGAATTTCATACGTTGTTTCACCAACTCCTCGAACAGGATGACAAATTTTTCGGGTATATGAGAATGACTAAACCAACTTTTTATTATATATTTGAGAATATAAGAGATACAATCCAAAAGCAGTCAAACTTCCGAAGATGTATACCACCTGAAGAGAGGCTCATGGTAACCTTGAGGTAAGTTATATATTTTTCAATTATCATACTACTTATGGTTACATTAAATATTTGTGAAAGGCTTTTGAAATTATTATCTAAGGTAATATAAATGGTGCATAAATATAAAATCGGAATGATAAGAGAAAATCTTTAGTAAAACATCAATTGATTTTGTTACAGTAAATAATGCAGAAATATCGAAAATATAGAATATAAAGTACAAAACGAATATAGAAATATACAATAAAGTTTCAAGGCTTGAAACGCAAAAAATCGCCGAGAGCTGCTTGGTCTGGGTTTAGTCGAACAGGTTCAACTTCAGTAGTCGAAAAGCCGAGGGTGTTCCAGTTACTCTGTTGCGAACTAGGAGAAGGTGAGCTGCTACAGTTGGAGTATTCTGACGGACTAGCTAAAGGTGTGCTGGAATGGTATGAGGCACTACTTTGATTTGTAGGTTGACATTCAAGCAACACCTGTTGCAACCCAATGCGCGTTTGTAACTTTTTGTGCTGTGGTATATCACGTAGATGCGGAAGTAAGCTCATGATAAAGAAGTAATCCTCGTCTTCTTCAATGTCTCCTTCTTTATTTTGCAGTTCCTGCAGGTGGGCGACTTTTACTTTTTCTAGTTGTACTAGATCATGAAGCGCATCATTTTTCTGTCGTGGTCTCTTCTTCGGAGATTTGAAGAGCTTTTTTGACGCTTGACTCACGCCTCGAGTCACGTGAATTGCCAGATTGTTGTTCGCCCGATTGTTGTTCACCCGTTTGTTGTTCAATCAATTCATCGTCACAATCTGACATGCTCTGGTGGAATGATTCTCCGCTCACCGTATAATCGTCTGCGTCGCTTTGGTGAGGGCGTGGCACATTTCCAACGAGACGCCTTGGGGCATATGTGTCGTGCAAAAAACTGATCTGCTTAAAAAACTTCCATTTCGAATCACCCCCAGATGCCGAACCTGTTGGTTGATTGATCTTTGCAAGCTCTCGACGATAGGTGTCTCTCAAGTACTGTCATTTAGTTTTTACTCCGGAACCTGGAACACACAATAATGAAACCATATTTTAAACATAATATTATTGAGACAAATAATATAATATTTAACAACATTTATAAAAAATAGAATATAAATAGAATTTCGTATTCTATGGTTCATTTTTCTTTCATTTGTTTATTTTACATAGCTGAAGAAAGACACGTTGCGAATTTTTACACGCCAAATTCTGTTGGGATTCGATATGATAACCACTAATCCACTGCAGCTGTCGATTATTTAATGAAATTGTTTATATTTCCCATAAAATGTTTTCAAGTTGCCATTCTTATCTGGAGTATAATCATTTATTTTTATTATACATATTATAAATATATATTAATATTGGGATTAATCTGTTTTCTTTGTTTCAGGTTTTTATCGACTGGACTAGCCTTCAGGTCTTTGGCATTCTCCTTCAGAATCTCTCACAATGCGATCGCCAGGATCGTTTACGACACGTGCGAAGCTATTTGGATGAAATTTAATGGAAAACACATGCCATTTCCATCTGTTGAGAGTTTTAAAAAAATCGCGAGTGATTATGAGCATTTGTGGGATTTTCCAAATTGTATTGGAAGTATTGACGGGAAACATGTTCGCATAAAATGCCCCGCTCGTTCAGGATCCAAGTTTTTCAACTACAAAAAATCTTTCTCTGTTCATCTTCAAGCTATTGCTGATGCCAGGTATAAATTCATTACGGTGGATGTAGAAGATTATGGAAGACGAAATGATAGTGGTGTGTTCATGGAAACTGGAGTCTATCACCATTTGGAAAACAATTCATTAAATGTGCCGCCTCCCAAACCATTACCAGGGACAAATGAACATGTACCCCACGTGTTGCTGGGTGATCAAGGATATCCTTTAAAGGGATACTTAATGAGGCCGTATCCTACTGGGAACAATGTTGATACAGAAAAAGAAAGTTTCAACTATCGCCTCAGCAGAGCTAGACGTTCGGTCGAATGTGCCTTTGGTATTTTAGTGAGCATGTCTAAAGACTGAACTGCAATGGATCCATGTCATGCAGAAACTCTTGTCAAGACTGTTTGCTTACTGCATAATATTGTGATAGATAAAGATGGTATAAATGAGTCCGTCTCGTTAAACGTCGACACCACCGAACACAGCTTTGACAGCACGAGTTTGAGACGTTTTAATCGCTCGTCACGAAGAGCGTATGAGATACGCGATATTTTCAAACAGTATTTCAAAGACAACAATATTAACAAATGACAGTGTTGTGTCACAACAATCAAATGACAGTATAAACCCAATGACAGTGTAAATATTTAATGTAGTTTCTTTTTATGTTTAAATTTACTGTTGATAAAAACAACTAGATAGAAAATAAATTTTTTATCACTATATAGGTACAATTCGTGTTCTTCTTTTTATTACTTTTCTATAGTAGGGTCGACGAAAGAATGAACACAGGTGGAGGGGATGGCACATGGCAGCCCTCCTTCCACGAAGGATCCATTAAAATCTGTTTATTAAAATGTTCCGTTTTCTGAATAATACTCAAAAAATTATTTTCATTATATACGTACTAAAATTATTAAAACTATATTATATAACATTAGACTAAAGAATATAGACAAAAAGGTTAGGAACAATTTGTAATGGATGGTACTCACTTGTATTTTCCAATAAATTTGCAATTTCATTCCACAGACGTCTTGCGATATCTCTATTGTTATATGCGGCATCCTCATTGTTCCATAAGCTTCTCCTCTCTTCAACTAAACTTATAAGTTTCTCGCAATCCATAGTGATGAGAATTATTTCGTACTGTTGTCGATCGAATCGGCCGATAAAAACAAACCGAATTGAAATTCGCCCGATGGATACCCGACGTCGGTGTAATCGGCCGATGCGGTCGGAGACACCGAGACCACCTGTATACCTTTTGCCTTGTTTGAAATGATCGGGCGAGTTCGGGCGACGTCGGCCGTCTGTCGAATCGTCCGATGTCGGTTCCACTGTGACCATTACCTAAACATGAACTAACCAAGACAACGGCTTCGTTGTAAAGTACACGGGGCATGACGTCAGGGAAAGGCTGACCAATCGACGGGTAATTTACTATCGCGCGGCTATATAAACATATTCCATTTGAATTGGTATTAACGCTTGTTGCATTCGGCAAAGGGGAGCCGAATAACTACTACAAAAGAAGTAGTTTCAATAGAAATATTTCATTTCGAAAATGATTTTAAATATAAATCTTAGAACGTGCAAGTCATGTATGGTCTCCATACCGATATTTTCCTATAAAAGACAAAACATTATTATCGCAAATGTTAGTTACATATTTAAAGGTATTTATCTCGTAAATATATTATTAAATACGTACAATGAATGTCTAAAATACAACATACCCTCATCGATTTCCCTATGTTTACGTTCCTCTGTGTATGCCTTTATCATAAGCACGCTGGTCAAATCATCGAGTGCACATTTCATTAGGCATTTCGGTACTTTCCCAATAACAGTACCTGAATTATATTTTCCTGGTTTACAATTTTCAAACCCTTTTTTAAACTGATAACTTTTTTTGTATAATCCTGTTTTGAAAACACCGCTGACGACGGCGAATTCATGTATCCCCGTAAAACTGTGTCCAAAACAGGATAATTTAGTGATTTGGAAGCATGAGGGGAGTTATATTGTTGTTGAGCGCTGTGCAGGTAAATTTATGTTCACGCCGTAATCCGCTGTTGGCAGCACTGCCCTACCGCTGCGGAGTTGCGATTTATTAGTGTCGTTTAAACACAATACACAGAGAGTAGCCGATGTAAATCTCGGAGCGTGTAAACGCCTGGCCTGCTGTGTGTGTGTGTGTGTGTGTGTGTGTGTGTGTGTGTGTGTGTGTGTGTGTGTGTGTGTGTGTGTGTGTGTGTGTGTGTGTGTGTGTGTGTGTGTGTGTGTGTGTGTGTCGGATTTACCATTAGGCCGCGGGCTCAGAGGGGACCGCAAGCTACAGATATTTTTTTACCAGTAGTATTTTTATAAAAGTACGAGGCACTTTAATTTATTTAAGTGTGATTTTTTGAAATTAAATGATAAATTTTTGCTAATAATACAAATGGAAGACAGTTCTTATTTCCATATAACGCACTTATTTTTACGACGTTGGCATCCTTGAAAACTAATCTGCGCATGCAAATTTTGAACGTCCGCTATATTGCCCCCGAATTTTCACGATCGTGGTACACTTTTTGTGTATGCTTTCCCCGACATTAATTCCACATGGTCACTGTATATTAGTGTACCATTAGTTTGTTGTATCTTTAGTCAAAGAATTAAAAAAATCTAGACCTACTTTTTTAAATATTAATAAAAAAATTAATGTGTTATACCTAGACAATAAAAAATAAATTTTTTATGTTAAATTTCTGAATAAGCTTAGTTAAGTTACTTATTAAATTAATTAATTTGCTCAATTCTTTGCATGGTTCTTAATATTTTGGAAACGTTTGCTGAATTAAAGCACACTTTTTTATATTAGCCTACTGGTTTTAAATTCGATATTATTAATCTGACATCAAATTACTTCTGCAGTGCATATATTACTTCAAGTCACAGGGGGCCGCTCAGAAAACTTGGCCTAGGCCCTCAAAAATCTTAAATCCGGTACTGTGTGCGCGGCGCGCGCGCGCGCGTGTGTGTGGTATTGAAGTGGCTGTGGCGGTGTACTTGCTCATACCATGTGACATGGAACCGATTCCCGACACGAGACATCGGCGTCATGATTTCCAATACTCACAAGGAATCTAACTCGTGGACAACTCTCCCTTACGGTCTAATAGGAATTATTGACGGAAAAAGTCTAACACCGCGGCCCTGTGTGTAGGGAACCCATGCGAAAGTCGATGTAGCGATTTTGTGTATACCAGACAAAATTTATTATCATTAAAACTATAAAGCATATTTAAGTAAACAATATACGATTCAAAAGAGAAAGGGTGAAAAAATGTCACGCAATATTACCCTTGAGCGCGTGACGTCACACGCTAGTACAAGATGGCCGCCAATTTGGAGTGGAAAATCACCGATTCGCCGCGCGGATAGATTAGTATAGCTCGGGACGCGTACGCGTAGGACATTATTTAAGATGCAGTTTTGTAATGCTCCATGAGTACTATAAAATAAAATGCTAATAGTGATAATAGTGAAAGAACATAATAAATAACATAGTGACAAAGTCTTGAACTTGGACAAATTATCCATAAAATTTCAAAAATGTCAAAATACCTCCACAACATGAAGGTAAATGCCTATTGTAAACGCTTACAAAATAAGAGAAGAACGAACGAGGAATCCATAAAGGCTCCTATGATAGCACCAGAACGAATGTGGAGGATGAGACAGCGTCGAAAATTCGAGGCTAGCACCAGGTGCGCAGACACCGCAACGTCTACTGCCAGTTCACAAACAACGAATGTCGACAGTGAGATAGAACTAATGGAATGTTATGAAATACAAGCAGATGAGACGTTTTGGAATCGAGATTGAGCGTTTATAACCCATTGGCGTCTGGCGATGGAGCACTTTGAAAAATTGTTCTACGGCAACAAGGTGGAATTCGTTTGTGGAGTTTGTGATCTTATGTGGTTCCAAAATGATTTGAAACGACCCAATGCAGCCATGTTGCAATTCTTACAACAAGGATTCACAGATAAAAAAGTTCAATAGTTTACATTGTGCTCAAACTGCTGGACATCTGTAAAACAATGAAGGTGCCAACATTGAGTAAGAGTAACGGCTTCACGCATCCACCGAAGCCAACACACTTGCCGCCGTTAGATCCACACAGCGAAAGTCTAATATCTCAGCAACTACCGTTTATGCAAATCAGGCGTCTTCGATATGAGGCCAACTACCAAGTGACTGTGGGTATTGTGGTATTGTGGGCCAAGTGATTAACGTGCCCTGCGATATGAATGAAATGGTCAAGCAACCTCCCAGACACTTGGACGATGACCAAACGATAAATGTCAACTAGAAGAAAATCATAATCCACAAGTCGGCATACTTGAGCGGTTACGTTAAGAAATCTGTATTGAAAGCTTGGTTGCGTTTTTAACAAACTTACAAACACGCCGTCCCAGAAACACCGCCAGGGCAAGACGTTTCCACCCAAAAATCCTCAGCATTAGTGACCCCGACACTACCTACAACTTTTTTTCTAAATGTAAAACTTTGGCTTTCATCAATTTTTATGAGCTTTAATCTAATATCGAAATTTATCATCATCATCATCTTCAAGGACGAAACCAAGGACGGTTTGTTTCGGTCTCAAGAAGGCAAAGATTAGGGCTGGTCACTCCACCGCTACCTCGGACGTCCCACACCTCTCCGTCTCCTCGGCTTATAGTTCCATAGTTGTTTGGGGATGCGGCAGTCATCCATTCGGCGAAGATGTTCTCACCAATTCAGCCGATACTGGGCGATCCTGTCGAGTATACTCATAATACTAAGTTCCTGCCGTATACCTGTGTTTCTTCTATGATCATGGAGAGTATACCATGCCACGTGATTCCTGAGATATCTCATTTCATCCGCTTGGATGCGACTGACCTGGCCTTTCGTTAAAGTCCAATTCTCAGGCCCCTAAAGAAGTGTGAGAAGAGCCATCACCTTGTAGAATTTTAGGCGTGTTCCTTTACTTGCTGACTTTAGGGTTCGCCTAATGGTCCCGCAAATAAGGTTGATCTTATGCAACTTATTTACAACGTCGTTGCTTGTATTATAGGACACACTGTAGCCCACGTATTCAAAATTGCTAACTTGTTCTAGGACAGTAATATCTATAACAATTTTTTCCCGTACAGGATCAGTTCCACGAAAAGCCATCAGCTTGGTCATAAGTGTATATATTTGCAATCCAGAGTCTTTGCAGATTCGATTTACCATTTCCGATATATCCGACAGAATAGCCTGATTGTCCGCAAACAAGAAAGTGTCAGTTATCGAGTAACCAATCATAAAATGACTGATAAATTTTACGTAAAAAATGATGTTTATAAAAAGTATCAATATTTCCTATTTGCCTGAAGATATAGAACCAGCAAATATCACAACCCGCAAGGACGTCAGCTGACAGAACAGCTGTTACAACAACACATCGTGTCTGCGTCGATATGTAAAAGCCAATTATAGTTTCTATCTCTATATACCCGATCGAAACACAAACACACACACACACACACAATCTGATTATTCGTTTGTAACACTAATTAGTTTCGTTTGTGTAGCAGTTAAGCTTCTTGTGATGGAATACTACTGTCACCGCGCTGTTAATCGTATGGAATGATCAAACAGTAAATTGTATGTATATTAGCGTTGTAACGAGGCTGAACTCCCTAGAAACGCGTATAACCTATTCCGGATTACGGTAAAATCGCTGTCTGTCCTGTCTCTCTCTGTCTGTCTGTCTGTCTCTGTCTCTCTCTCTCTCTCTCTCTCTCTCTCTCTCTCTCTCTCTCTCTCTCTCTCTCTCTCTCTCTTGTTGTCAATACGACTACCTTGGTACGATTCTCCAAGCATCCCTGCTCGATGTGTCACAATATAACTCCCATAACACACGTCACTAATAATCAGATTCACAGTAAAACAACGTGGTTTTCATTTACAGTTAAGACACAGTTCTACATTATTATACACATAATTCTACGTATTAGCGTATGTAATCCGTAATTCTACGGAGAATCGTACGTACCTGTTTGCAGACGATCAGGCTATTCTGTCGAACTCTGAAAACAGATTGCAGATGGGTATACATTTGTTAAATAGAATGTGCAAAGACTCTGGAGTGCAAATATCCACACTTGAAACCAAGATGGTGGCTTTACGTGGAACTGATCCCTTACGGGCAAAAATTGTTATGGATGGTACTGTCCTAGAACAAGTTAGCAATTTTGAATACGTGGGCTACAGTGTGTCATATAATGCAAACAACGACGTTGTGAATAAGTTGTATAGGTTCAACGTTGTGTGCGGAACCATCAGGCAAACCCTTAAGTCAGCAAGTACAGGAACACGCCTAAAATTCTACAAGGTAATGGCTCTTTTTACACTTCTTCATGGGTCTCGGAATTGGACGTTAACGAAAGGTCAGGCCAGTCGCATCCAACCGGCTGGTGAGAGTTTTCTTAGACACGTGGCAGAGTATACTCTCCATGATCATAGAAGAAACACAGATATACTTCTTCAGGAACTGAATATTATGAGTATACTCGACAGGATCGCCCAGTATCGGATGAATTGATGGAAACATCTTTGCCGAATAGATGACTGCCGCATCCCCAAACAACTATGGAACTATAAGCCGAGGAGACGGAGAGGTGTGGGACGTCCGAGGAATCGCTAGAATGACCAGCTCTAACCTTTGCCTATTTGAGACCGGAACAAACCATTGTTGGTTTAATCCGTAAAGATGATGATGATGATGACAATAAAACAACGTGGTTTTCCTTTACGATTAAGACACAGTTCTACACCTAATAATACGGAGAATTCTACAAGTTAAATATCACCACATCATGCGTGGCATTCTCCCACGTGTAACAGATGCGTTCCAAGCTTCAGATTTTGTCTCTTCAAACGTCACCCCACACTTTATGTCCTACAAAAGCTCGATATTTCCAACCATCTCATCTTTTCTCCCACCAGTGTTACATAAAAACTACTGTTTGTTATTCATTAGTCTTTTCAGTAGTGACCCGTCGAACTTCTCTTTTTCCTTTTTACTGTGCAATTGTAAGATTTGAGCTTCGGACGTCCCACACCTCTCCTTACCCTCGGCTTATAGATCCAGAGTTGTTTGGGGATGCGGCAGTCATCCAATCGGCAAAGATGTTCCCACCAATTCAGCCGATACTGGGTGATCCTGTCGAGTATACTCATAGAAACCACCAAATTAAAGATCCTTATAGATATCTCAACAGGGAAAAGCTGGTCGCTTTAGTCTGGTGAGACAGCCAGTTTATGGGAGAACAGACAGACAATCGGGCTGGACGTTAAGTCTGAAGGTGGCAGCCCCATCATAAGTCTTACTCTGCGATATGCTAGTAACTTATCCAGGGGACATATTCACTACTAAATTGCCTCATTATAAAGCTCTCTGGTATAAGAATAATGTAAAAGCAGACCATAGTAAAATAGAAACCAACAACTATGTTTCTCATGAGGGAGACTTAACAACAATGGACAAGAATGACGAAGCCCTTTCAAGAAATAAAAATCGAAAAGCAGCAAGACAGGATGGATTGAATGCAGAATTTTTCATATATACAAGTATCTTCCTTAAGATTAGATTTTTACATTTCTATAATATGTGTTGGAAAAAAATATAGAAACTTCTTTAAAAAAATCATCTGTTTTTAGGCTGCTTCTGTTTTGTAAACAATATATCAATGTCTCCACTACAAAAACAAAGGTAATGGGCATTTAAAGGCGAGGAAACAACATCAATAAAAGTAATGATTAATGATCAAATTGTAAAACAGGTAAGCCATTGTAATTATTTGTTAACTGATATTGGCTATGATAGGAATTGTGATACTGATGTTAGGTTAGGTTAGTTCCAGACGACCTGTGGGTCAATCAACCGTATTTCTAGAAACAAGGAACGTAAAGACACAAAATAAAAGTTACTAAACGTTATGGCGGTCCCTGTACTGTCCTATGGGTGTGAATTATGCACAACGACCAAGAGACAAGACGGTAAAATACAGGCGTCGGAAATGGGATTGTTAAGAGGTGTTAAAAGGTGCTTTAAATTCGACCGTATTAAGGATGAGACCATAAGAGAAGAGTTAGAAGTTTTTAACTTGAATGAAAAATTAAAAGTTTGCGAACAGCGATGGAAAGAATAGTTAGAAAGAATGTCAGATTGCAGACTGGCCAAACAAGTCTGGAAATACAAACCTAATAGGACGCAGGCGTGTGGGTATACCCAGGAAGAGACGGCTGGAGGATCTGAAGGCGGAACAGGCAGCACCTTCACTATGCCGTGTTGCAAATATGATGATGACGATTGTGAAACTGTTCTACCTTATTCCACACTTCTGAACACCCATCTTGTTCCTTCCACCGGCTTCAAAGCCACGTTATATTGCAACACACACACACACACACACACACACACACACATCGTAGGTTTTTATAATAATGAAACTTTCACTTGTGAACTTACTTGTCTTTTCTCGTCGAACGCGTTTCGGCGTAGTGTTCGCCTTCGTCAGCTTAGAGACAGACTGCCAGACTTTGTAACGGTTATTGCTTGGAAGTGGGGGTGGTGCGTGGAGGAAGGGGATTGGCGCTGGGAGCCAAATTATTGTTTGTTTTTGTATAATTTTGTCAAAAAGTGTATGTGATTTATATTGTAATTGGTCGTTAAGTATGTTGTTTGGTTGTGTTGTGCTGTGTTGAGTTTTCGACCTTTGGGTAAGTAGTGTAATATTTCAAGATTAGTACCTATGTTGGTGTAGCTGTGGTTTTGTGTGTGTATGTGTGTGGCAAACGCCATACAAACACCACACAACACAACCAAACAACATACTTAACGACCAATTACAATATAAATCACATACACTTTTTGACACAATTATACAAAAAACAAAAGATAATTTGGATCCCAGCGCCAATCCCCTTCCTCCACGCACCACCCCCACTATACCTTCCAAGCAATAACCGTTATAAAGTCTGGCAGTCTGTCTCTAAGCTGACGAAGGCGAACACTACGCTGAAACGCGTTCGACGAGAAAAGACAAGTAAGTTCACAAGTGAAAGTTTCATTATTATATAAAGTGTAGTGCTGTGAAAAAGATGATGAAAAATCAAGACAACTACATCGTAGGTGTTTACGCACTACGATTTAGTGTAGATTACTCTGTACTGTGTTTAAACGAGCCTAATAAATCCCAGTTCTCTAGTGGCGGTGGCAGTGCAGCCAACAATGGATTACGTCGTGAGCATTTTGCCTGCAAAGCGATCAACAACAAAATAACTCCCCTCTTGATTCCAGAGAACTAAAGTATCCTGTTTGGCCCCAGGACTACGGGAATACACGAATCAACCGTGAACAGCACTTTCACATGCAAATGTGTACGACCGTATCATGGAAAAGGTTTAAAAAAGATTTCAACTGTACAAACATTTCAGTCGTTTTCCCAAATAGATCGTAGGATTTGCAGATGATATTAACATTATGGCAAGACCCCAAGGAAGAGCAAAAGAGACCTTCCAAGAACTCAAAACTGAAGCAGAAGAGATAAGATTACAGGTTCTTTAGTTCCTATCCGTTTCGGATGTTGGATATCATACAGACTATATTAACTTTCTGCACTGCTGCACGGAATAAGTCAGTTGTATTCATGCCAAACCAGGCCCTTAAATTTCTCAGCCATGAGATCCTCGGTCGCCCAACTCGTTTCTTTCCAAGTACTTTTCCCTGTAGTATGGACTGCGATAAGTAAAATATCTGTTTCTCATGAGATGTCCCAAATACTAAAGATTTCTTATCTTCTCTGTGTCAATAACTTCCCTTCCTTTCTTCATTTTTCTAAAAACTTTAACATTAGTTATATATGCTGTCCATGAAGTACCCAGTATTCTACGGTAAAGCCACATTTCGAAAGATTCCAATTTTTTAGTTCTGGCTTCAGTCAAAGTCCAAGAGTCTACACCGTAGAAGACGACCGAGAATAGGTAGCAGCGTAAAAGTCTCATTTTTGTGTTTATTGTTAAATCGTGACTTTTGAATAAACTGCTCATTCTAGTGGACCCTGCTCTTGCGTTTTCAATTCTGCTCTTTATTTCTTGAGAGTGCTTCCATTGTTCATTAACTGCAGTACCAAGATATGTAAATCAATTACAGTTTAATGCAGATAAAACAAAGATTTTGATCACCACTCGAAGGAAAACCAGGAAACCTGAACAGTTTGAAATCGAACCACTAAACCGGGGAAATAGTTAATCAGTTTAAATATTTGAGATGTTCGATGGCAGAAGATAATTATGAAATCAACGAAATAAGGAAAAGGATACAGGCCGCAAATAGAGCATATGCTTCGCTGACTACTATATTCAAGAGAAGGAATATCCATCATCAGTCCAAGGTCACATTATATAAAGTTATGTTTAGACCGGTGATAACTTATGGCAGCGAGACTTGGACTCTGAACAAACAAGCCGCTTACATAGTCAATAATTCTGAAAGGAGAATTTTGAAGAGAATATATAGACCAATCCAAGTCAATGGGATATGGAGAATGCATCATAATGAGGAAATATATAAATACAAGCTATATAAATACAATGAACTGGCCACCACCATCCGACTGCATAAATTGCAATGGCCAGGACACATAATTAGGATGGAAGGCAACCGAATACCTAGGAAGGTAGTGTTTAGTCAGATCGAATGTAGAAGGCCGATCGGAAGACCCAAGCAGTATTGACGCAGTAGCGAAGGATGCTGACACTTTACTTAAAATAAAACGATAGAGATCGATCGTCAAGGACAGGGAAAAATGGAAGCGGATGATTGTGGAGGCTAAGGTTCGATTCCGAACTGTGACGCCATAGAAGAAGAAGAAGAAGAAGAAGAAGAAGAAGAAGAAGAAGAAGAAGAAGAAGATATCTAACGGGAATCGAACCCAAGTCGCATAAAGTCGTAAGCATGTAAAATATTTCTAAAATAACGTTAAGAAATTACTAATATCAGGAACATAATCAATAAACGCAAAAGTATAATGTACAGAACCAGTATTAAATAGCTACACGGATCAGAAGCGTGGGCAATGCATACACTGCACTAATTAGGGGGGTATGGGGAGTGAGTGAGAAGAGCATAAGTTTTACTTCAAAATACAGTATGTAGTAAATAGTAAAAGAAATGAAATTATTTGGTTTGGCACAGTTGCCAGAATGGTACTAGGTAATGCCCAAATTCTCTGAAGTTGGCAAAGATCAATATGAAGTCATTAGCGTGGACCCACGTACGGAGTTGTTAGGCTTAGTAATTTGCAAGGGTGTTTGACCTCTGCCAACAGTATTCCACAAGTGCTGCTCTCTATCGGCCTAAATCTGACACAGCTGTGTACTTTCCCCACAAACTGTATTCTATTCGCCTCGCAAATTACGTTAATCAAATACGTAGTATTAATTAAATCTTTTGTAAGTGACTCGTTGAGTTTCCTGTAGGTCTCACATGTAATATCTTCAATGACCGAGAGATGTCCGAGAGATGTCCGATAGATGTCCGAGAGGTACATCCAACATCGCAATGCGTTTTTAAAACATAATATTTAGAGATCTAATTTAGCCACACACTGTTTAAGCAATAAACATAGATTTCCAGACATTCAAAATGCCAAATTAATTAAAAACGTACACAAAGGTAACAAAATATATATCTGGAAAAATCTTTATATTTACAAACTCAATAATAATATTCTATAAATTAAAGAACAACTAAAAACAAAACAAGACGATTTATTTAAAATCATATATTTATTATAATTATAAAATATTAAATATATAATAATAAACTGACTACATGAACATTACAACAATCGAAAATAGAACCTAAGTATAATCGATTATCCGTTAACTATATTGTAAGCGAAACATTCAATTACAAACCTCTGAAGATACAGAATACTTTCTGTAAAACGTGCGTCAGGTGAAAATAAACCTACTTGCAGTGTATTTATTGAAGGTATTATATTAAGTAAATCAAAGGTTCTTCTTTAAAACTTATAAATTATTTTGATATAAGTTAATGAACTGCTCCATGTAAATAAGCATTGCGTATATTTAGTGCTCTCAAGAAGTCTGGAAGGTACGCTACACCTGCTCGGCAAGTGAAGGACGCTTCGAGAGTGTTCCGTAATAGAGTCGCTACAATGTAATACAAATATAATAATATATATTATCGGCCTATTATATTTAAATATTATAAATATATTATATAACTATAAATAATGCATACTGTCCATGAGACGCGGGAAACATCAAGAACAACTAGTAAGTATACCTAAAGAACTATATAAATTTCGAGATAGATCCCCTCCCCCCCAAAAAAAATAGAAGGCCAGGAGCCAAAAATATAGCAGAATTAAAAAATCGCCAAAGAACATGTAAGGTATCAAATTAAAGGGATGTTATCCAAATTATAAATTCAGTGTTCATTTTTTTAATTTTTAAATTCTTAGGTCTCTGGAAACCAAACAGTGGGTGAAATGTTTGATAAAATTGCACAGTTCCTTGTAGGATTTAAAGATAAAGAACATTTTTATCAAAATACGAATACGGTATACAGTTTTTGAAATTTCAAAATTTTTTAACTCTAGAGCCTAGAAAAGGGGTCACAAGTAAAAAAAATGTACAAACACACCCGAGTGTCAGACTAAAGAAAATTTTATAAGAAATCGGATTGGATTGAATTCTTAGCATTTATTGTATGATTTCTCTACAATTATGTCTTTACTAAACAAGAAATGCGAGTGAGGTGTGGATCATGAGGGCAAGATTCAGAGTGCTGAAATGCAGTTTCTTTGAAATACTTTAAATTATACATTGCAAGATAAAATAAGGAATAAGGATATCAGAGCAGAACTCAAAGTAAAGGACATAAATGAATTTATTTCAGCTTACAGAAGACAATGGTGGGATCATCTGCAAAGGATGACAGAGGATCGATTGCCGAAAGCGGCACTGAACTATAAAGCCATTGGTAGATGAGACGTGGGTCGTCCGAGAATGAGATGGGTGCCGGAACATGTTTATACAACTTAATACTTGAGTAGGAGGTGGAGGAGGAGGAGGAGGAGGAGAGGAGGAGGAGAAGAAGCAGAAGCAGAAGCAGAAGCAGAAGCAGAAGCAGAAGCAGAAGAAGAAGAAGAAGAAGAAGAAGAAGAAGAAGAAGAAGAAGAAGAAGAAGAAGAAGAAGACTAAAAAAAGTAGTAAGATAATCTGAATTTTCGTAATTTTCTAATAATTTAAAAATTATATAATACCAAAATTTATCAAAATAAGTGTAGTTTGTTCAAAATATTCACCGAGTTTTGCAACTCAGGGAGTATAGTAGTCATTGTTCGTCGAAAGTTGAAGTAGTTGTATGTAGTTTTTGGCAAAATAATTGGCGAATACATTATGTTTTGAATACATGTGATAAAGCATGGCGATCTAATTACACTGCATAGTATAACTCATACGTTTTTGTTATTGTACGACATCAAGGAAAATAAAAATGTGTCTCGGATGTAAAACGTATGAAAATGAATTTTTACCCACAAAGTGACAACACAGCGAAAACCGAAAGTTGATGTCTTTTAGTTGTAACGTTTGTTAACGTTCATTAATATTTTTAACTTCTTGTCTTAACGGATTCAACCGCCATTGTTTTGTGAGCGCCAGCAGTTTTGTCTTACTTCAATAAACAAAAAAAGAGTAACGGAACTTTGCCTGTTTTTATGCAATAAAGTCTTATGTCAAAATTGAGTCGTTGTTCAAACAATATAACATGGCTGCAAGATCCACTGTTTGGTAATGATTATGTTTGTGTCCATTCTTACATTGTGCCTTAATATCAGAACTTAAACAAAGTTTTAAATATTGATCTGAATTTGCTGAAGTTGTTCAATTTATTTTCCATATCAGCATAACTGAATGTTGAAATCACTGTAAGTACAGCAACAGGTTGTAAGGTCAGATTGATTTCCGTGTAAAATTTCAAGGCAAATAATGAATTCATTGACAGAAAGCAAGAGTGTGGCAACCCTAAAAGGCGCTGAGAAAAGTATGATGACTGAACAGGCAGTACTCCTAATCTCTGGTAGTGAAGAAAAGAAGATGAAGAAGTAGAAGTAGTAGAACAACAACAACAACAACAACAACAACAACAACAACAACGACGACGACGACGACGACGACGACGACGACGACGAGAACAATAAGGACACAACAACAACCTTGGCAAGACAAGGACAAGGGCAATGACAAGATCAAGGGCAATTACAAGGACAAGGTCAAGGGCAAATACAAGGCTAAAGTTAATTCAAAGCCAAATCATGGTCACGGCAAGGTCACGTATAGGTCAAGGACAAATCCAATGACCTAGACAAGGTCAAGTGCAAGCTCAAAGTCAAAGGCGGCGTCAAGTCAAGGTCAGGTAATGGTCGGGTCAATGTCAAAGACAAAACCAATGACAGGGACAAGGTCAAGTGCAGGGGCAAAGGCACTGCCAAGGTCAAGCCAAGGTCACGACAAGTTCAAGTAAAGAGCAATGACATGGTCAATGACAAACACAACGTCAGGGCAAGGTCAGTTCAGGGGCAAGGACAAGTTCAATGACTAGGATAAAGTCAAGTCAAGGTCATGTCAAGGGCAAGAGCAAGGTCAATGACCAGGACAAGTCCACCAAGGCCACGTCAACTGCTGGTCAAAGTCAAGGACAAAAACAATGACAAGGGCCAGGGCAAGTGCAAAGGGCAATCCAAGGTCCTCGTCAAGGGCAGGTCAAATTCAAGTAAAGGTCAAGGTCAATGGCCAGGACAAGGGCAAGTTCAATGACTAGGACAAGGACAAGTGAAGGGCACTGACCAAGACCAAGTAAGAGTAAGGTCAGTTCAAGGGCAAGGGAAAGGTCAATGACTAGGGCAAGGTCGAGTCAAGGCCAAGTACAAGGCCAATGGCCTGTATAAGGTCAAGCCAGGGCACTGCAACGTCAGGTCAAGGTCAATGAGCAGGACAAGGTCAAGTCAAGGTCAAGGCTAATAACAAGGCTATGGGCAACGTCGAGAAGAAAGACAAGGACAAGGCCAATGACAAGGGCAAGGGCATAGTCAAGAACAAGACGAAGAACAAGACGAAGCAGAACAACAACAACAAGAAGGACTAGAATAGGACGAAGAAGGTGATGATTATGATAATGGTGATGATGATAAACCACTGATAAAACGTCCTTATTTTTTTAAATTTCTGTTGATTTATTAATTACTCCACCACCACCTCCTCTTTTCGTATTAATTAAGTGACTTGATGTGTTCCTTCAACAATGTTGTGCTCACGAGTTTTTCTCTCTCTACTTTCGATGTCATAAACTGATTTTTCCACTTGGCTACGAGTCTCTATTTCTCTTGAATAATCTGATCTCAGTGCGATCAGTAAGTTTATTTGTAGAATCGTGGATATATTAGAGGCAATTGTAATGGACAAGCAGGAATCTTTCACAAGCATCAGAGAGCGGTATTAGATTAAGGCTTCTTTTTCTTCTTCTTCTTCTTCTTCTTCTTCTTCTTCTTCTTCTTCTTCTTCTTCTTCTTCTTCTTCTTCTTCTTCTTCTCTACAAGAACCTGTTTACGGAAACCAGTTCCGGTACCCATCTTAACCTCGGACCGCCGACGTCTTTTCTACTAGTGGCTTCATATTTCAGCAACAACGCTTTCGCTTTTTCAGCAACAACAATGCTGAGCTGATCCTCCGTCGTCGTTTGCAAACGATCACACCTTGTTTTCTATAAGTTGAAATAATTCTATTTATAGTTTTACATCTAGTTCTGCTGTTATATCCTCGTATCTTCTTCTATCTTGCAACGTACAGTCTAAAATATTTTGAAGAAACTGCATTTCAGCGCTCTGAATCTTGCCGCATCCCTTTTTCATCAAGACACACCAGCGTAAGTATTAAACGTTTGATTGTCAAAATCGCTTACAAGTGTTGAATATTTTAAATTACAAAATAGTATCTATAGTATCGTACTACAAAATAGCACATTATATGAAGGCAGTTTACAAAATAGTATCTTGCTTTGTATTTATATAATTCGTATGAGAATGAATGCCTATGATTGTGGGAGTTTAGAAGCGGTCTTCATAAATTTAATTTAATGATTTATTCTATCGAATAATATTAATAAATATTAATTATCATTGTTAATTATTAGTATTATTAATATTCCATTTAAGTACCGATAAATTGAAAACTCGTAACAATATTTCGTAACAGTCTATTCACTTTAACGATTCGCTGGGACATGCAAGCCTCGAACGGTGCTTAAATATGTACTTCAAAGCACTTAGCGTGATGTGTGGAGTGGAGGCTCTGATGCAACCTATGTCATAATTCCCCACCCACCCCTCGGGAAAGCATATTGCACCCTTCTGTAGACAATAACGACACATCAGGGTAGGGCTGACTGCATAGCTTCGTTGTTATAGTAATACTTTGTATAATCACTTATTTCGTATTTAACATATGCCAATGCGGAAGAGGGTTCGAACGCTCTCGGTGTGGGTGCTAGCTTCTTATTAACAAATTTTCTAAACACCCTCGATTTTTCTTCTTCTTCTTCTTCTTCTTCTTCTTCTTCTTCTTCTTCTTCTTCTTCTTCTTCTTCTTCTTCTTCTTCTTCTTCTTCTCCTCCTCCTCCTCCTCCTCCTCCTCCTCCTCCTCCTCCTCCTCCTTCTTCTTCTTCTTCTTCTTCTTCTTCTTCTTCTTCTTCTTCTTCTTCGCTTCACGGTTAGGACTTAGTTGAAATGTGCCGAACCTATCTTCTCCGCGGTCTACTAACATACATTTCCCTATTAGGTTAATATTTCAAGGCTGCCACATGTAGTTGGTTGTTTGGCATACGGTCCAAATGCTGGTAACATGTCCCATTATTTTCTTTAATCTTTTCTGCAAAGATTCGATTTTTAGTTCTTGTTTAATCTCTTCTTCTTTATATTCTGCAAACCAATAGGTTGTTGCGACCTGATCATTCCAACTCTTTCTTGGTCTTCTGAAAAATATCTGAACCTGCGGTTGACATCTATACATGATCTTCGTTATCCTGTCAGTCAGTGCTCATTTTTTTAAACGTTGTTCAAATTTATTCCAATACTCTTTTATTAGGTCACTTAAGCTGCAACTTGTAATTGTTCCCTTATTTCTGTATTCCTTACTCAATAGCTCTTTAAGAGATCCTGCGATTCTACATAGCGTTATCATCTCTGCTGTTTAGATTCTTTTTCATTTGTTCCTCTGAGCGTCCATCTTTCACCAGTCTACAATAAACTCCGGATAGCCACAGTTTTATAAAATTTCACTAATGTATTTTTTTTTACTTTATTCTTCAAACGCAAGAAAAAACAGATTTACTAAGATCACTAGAAAAGCTAAATAAATTCTGTGTCAACTGAACGAATCCTGGTAACTCTGCTTGTATTGCATAATGTAAAATTTAAGTGTACTTGTTGTTTTGAACGAATGATTTTCATATTTCATTAATAAAATATATTGTTACAACAATTGTGTAACGTTCTATAACAGTCTAGAGTGTCGTTGTAAACGTTTCTCGGCTACCCGAGCAGTGCGTGTCTCTGTCAAGGCCGTGTCCTCGAGTACCCCTTAGAGTATTCAAGTGCTTGTAACTACGAAAATTATGCTGGCAAGCCGCCAAACGAATGGAACATCTGCAGGCTACATAAACAATAGCGACGCTGAATAGTTGGCGATATGTTCAGCGCGGATCAAGTGATTGTTGTGGAAAGTGATCACTGTGTTATAATTAGTGCGGAACTGTTAATACTTGACATCATTATTGCGTGTGGACAAATTTAACTTAAATTACTGTATGAAAATAACTTTTTGATTTCAGATTGATATTTGTGACTCATTAAAGCTGTTAATTAGTGACTTCATTGGTGTCTGTATTTTGTTTCCACTGTACCATACGACGATCCGTGAGACCGTCGAAGCTATGTGAATTCTTAGTCATTTATAATACGTTGTATTTAATTATATATTACATTTAGATATCGGCGTACATGCAGCGGATTATAAAGTATAGATAATGTAAATGAAACAAAAATTATTATTCATTTTATATAATATAGAAACTTTCTCATGTGAAAACTTCCTTGTCTTTTTCGTCGAACGCGTTTCGGCGTCGTATTCGCCTTCGTCAGCTTAGAAACAGACTGCCAGTACTTAGTAACGGTTGCTGCTTGGAAGGTATAGTGGGGGTGGTGTGTAGAGGAAGGGGATTGGCGCGGGGATCCAAATTATTGTTTGTTTTTTGTATAATTGTGTCGAAAAGTGTATGTGATTTATATTGTAATTGGTCGTTTAGTATGTTGTTTGGTTGTGTTGTGTGGTGTTTGTATATTTCAAACGACCAATTACAATATAAATCACATACACTTTTCGACACAATTATACAAAAAACAAACAATAATTTGGATCCCCGCGCCAATCCCCTTCCTCTACACACCACCCCCACTATACCTTCCAAGCAGCAACCGTTACTAAGTACTGGCAGTCTGTTTCTAAGCTGACGAAGGCGAATACGACGCCGAAACGCGTTCGACGAAAAAGACAAGTAAGTTTTCACATGAGAAAGTTTCTATATTATATAAAGTGTAGTGCTGTGAAAGAAGATGATGAACAAACAAGACAACTATTATTCATTAATCTTTCCTAAATTTGGCTTCAACAGAAATTTGTTTTGAAATGAAAGGTCTGAAATGACTGATTTAGTTAATTTGACTGAGGTTATAAATATTTTACCATTTACGTAATTGAAACGTTCCATTTTTTACCGACATCTATTTAATTTATTTAATGGATAAGTAATATTCATCTATTATACAAACAGAAGGTTCATACCAACGTAAAAAGGAAACAATTCTATCCAGTTATAATTTGACTGAGAATTATTCTACAGTGATCAAAATGGTTTTATAACGTTACTTTTTTATGTTTTTCATATATTACTTTAAACGTTTTTCATAATTCTTCTTCTCCTCCTTTAACTTGTTTGTTAGGACTCTGTCCTGTTTTATAACAACGGTCCTACATGCTGTCACTCCACCTATTCTTTGGCCGACCAATGATTCCATTGATGTTTGGTTGGCTATCTCTTGCCTTTTTCACTACCCTTGTGTCATTCATCCTTGATGTGAGTGTTTATTCCATAACCTCCTCCTTCTTGCAATCCAAGAATTAATATCTATTACATTGGACGTCTCTCTTATACTATTGTTTGGCAACCTAACCTAACTTGTCTTTCCTAGTTATTATTTGGTATTCTGCCCTAACGCACGCCTTCAAATGGTAAAAGCTCTCCAAGCTGTCCTATCGCATGCCAGTCTTTTCGTTTCTTTGTAACACCCTCTGATTTCAATGATATCTATTAACTTCATTCTTCTACGCCCTCTTCTTTTTTCTCCTTCTATGACACACTCCACGGCAGTTGTAACCAAGCAGTCTCTTCTTAAACAATGACCTAACCAATTTCTTTTCCTTTTTTTCTATTACCTTCAGGATTCTTCTCTCTTCCTCTATTCTTCTTAAAACTTTATCATTCCTTACTTTATCTACCTACCTCACTTTTTCCATTGCTCGCCAAACCCACATCTTTCATAGTACCCTCCGTGTTATAGTCGTTTCGAAAGTTTGTCGTTTTCTGCTGAGTTCTTACTGTATCTGGCTTGGTCTCCGATGCATATGATATTACTGGACGTATCGTGCTTTTGTTGTATAGTTTTTCCTTCTTGTGTGTGGTATTTATTAGTACATATAAGGTTATTCGTGCATAATCTAGCTATTCTTCTTGATTTCATCAATTGATGTTCACAATTGATTTTTAATTCCATGTTCCATAGGGAAATAGAAGTATGGTGATGGCGAAAAAATCATGTTCGAGATAAGGGCTGATTCAGATTGTACTAGCCTCAAAACACGAAGAAAAGTAATTTTACGAAAAATGTTTCTGTGTGTGTGTCTGTGTGTCTATGTGTAGAATTTTTATAGCAAACTATAACTGCCGCAAATTTAAACCGAATCAAATACTTTTTGCATATGTGCCTGCGTTGTAGAGGACTCAAGGCCTATTGATTTTGGTGAAGATCGGATAAGGTAAAGGGGTAGTTTACCAGCAGCGTTTCATATTTCAACAAGAGTAAAGTAGGCCTAATTAATTTTGATAAATAAAGTATCGTGAAAAGAAGGTCATAATAATTAATTGTAGAAAGGTAGATAAAAATTCTTTAAATAAATAGGGTATATACAGGGGGAAGGAATAATTTTCAATAAATGAAAATGATAGCTGAAGGGGGAGGGAATAATTTTTACTTCTATGTTCCATAAGGAAATGGAAGTATGGTGATGGCAAAAGAAATCGTTTTCGAGATAATTGCAGATTCTGATTGTACTACCCTCAAAACATGAAAAAAATCATTTTTCGAAAAGTGTGTGTGTGTGTGTGTGTGTGTGTGTGTGTGTGTGTGTGTGTGTGTGTGTGTGTGTGTGTGTGTGTGTGTGTGTGTGTGTGTGTGTGTGTGTGTGTGTGTGTGTGTGTGTGTGTGTGTGTGTGTGTCTGTGTGTCTGTCTGTAGATTTTTTTTTCGCAAGCGATAACAGCCGCAAATTCAAACAGAATCAAATAATGTTTCGCATACAGTCTTAAATTGTAGAGTTTTCAAGACCTATTGTTTTGGTGAAGATCGGTTAAGGGAAAGGGGTAGTTTACCGGCAACGTTTTATGTTTCAACAAGGGTAAATTAGGCTTAATTAATTTTGATAAATAAAGTATAGTGAAAAGGTCATAATAATTAATTGTAGAAAGGTAGATAAAAATTCTTTAAATAAAAAGGGTATATAAAGGGGGAGGGAGTAATTTTCAATAAAATAAAATGATAGCTGAAGGGGAGGGAATAATTTTTACTTCCATGTTCCATAAGGAAATGGAAGTATGGTGATGGCAAAAAAAATTGTGTTCGAGATAATTGCAGATTCTGATTGTACTACCCTCAAAACAGGAAAAAAGTCAGTTTTCGAAAAGTGTCTCTGTGTGTGTCTGTCTGCCTGTCTATGTGTCTGTCTGTAGATTTTTTTTTTGGCAAACGATAAGAGCCGCAAATTCAAACGGAATCAAATAATGTTTCGCATACAGTCTTGAATTGTAGAGTTCTCAAGACCTATTGTTTTTAGTGAAGATCGGTTAAGGAAAAAGGGTAGTTTACCGGCAACGTTTTATGTTTTAACAAGGTTAATTTTTTTCTATGGCAAACGATAACAGCCGCAACTTCAAACAGAATCAAATAATGTTTCGCATACAGCCCTGAATTGTACAGCTCTCAAGACCTATTGTTTTTGGTGAAGATCGGTTAAGGGAAAGGGGTAGTTTACCTGCAACATTTTATGTTTTAACAAGGGTAATTTTTTCCAGTTATTTTCTCTCTGTTAGTAGTCTTCATAACAAATTTGTCAAATTTTGTTGCTTCCCTGCTATATACACTTTTACTCGAACGAGGCCTTTCAGTTTCGCAAGCATTATCAAGTTCTTCCTACAACAACCTAGGAAGAACTTGATAATGATATAAAGTTGTTGTAGGAAGAACTTGATAATGGTTGCGAAACCGAAAGGCCTCGTTCGAGGAAAAAGTGTATATAGCAGGGAAGCAACAAAATTTGACAAATTTGGTAAATTTTTCAATGACGAACGATAACTGCCGTAAATTCAAACAGAATCAAATACTTTTTTGGACACCTTCCTGAATTATAGAGTACTCAAGGTCAGTTGATTATGCTGAAGATCGATTGAGAGAAAAGGTAGTTTACCTGCAAACGTTTTATGTTTTAAAAGGGTAATTGTATTTTTATGACGAATGATAACTGCCGCAAATTCCAAGAGAATCAAATAATTTTTGCATACATTCTTGAAGTTTTAAGTACTCAAGGTCTGTTGATTTTGGTGAAGATCGGTTAAGGGAAAGGGGTAGTTTACCTGCTACCTTTAATGTTTTAACTAGCGTAATTGTTTCTATGACGAACGATAACTGCCGCACATTCAAACAGAATCAAAAAATGTTTTGCATGGAACCCTGAATTGTAGAGAACTCAAGATCTATTGATTTTGGTGAAGATCAGTTAAGAGAACGGGGTAGTTTGCCTGCAACGTTTATGTTATAACAAGGTTAATTTTTTATATGACGAACGATAACTGCCGTAAATTCAAACAGAATCAAATAATGTTTTACAAATGTGCCTGATTTGTAGAAGACTCAAGGTCTATTGATTTTGGTGAAGATCGGTTGTGGGGAAAGGGCAGTTTACCTGAAAAATTTTTTGTTGTAACAAGAGTAAAGTACTTAATTTTGATAAATAAAGTATCCTGATAAGAAGATCTTAATAATAATCCACTGTAGAAACGTAGATGAAATATCTATAAATGAAGAGGCTAGTTGAACGGGGTGGGGGTAATTTTCTATAAATGAAAATTATAGTTGAATGGGGAGGGGATAATTTTTATATGTGTACTACGTTATCGGCAACAAAGTAGTAGTTTGTTGTTAAAATTCCTTCCCGGGCTGTTTAGCCGTAGTCCAATGTTTTCTGCAAAAGCAGACGTTTCGGCAGTGCCGTCGACTGCCATCATGAGTGAAAATCGAGTGCGATAACGTGTGGTGGTATACGTGGTGACCACAGTACTGTGGTTAAGGCTGAAGCAATAAGTGGAAAGAAGTAGTTTCTATGGAAACATTTCATTTCGTAAATGATTTTAAATATAAATCTTAGAACATGGAAGTCATGTATGGTTCTCCATACCGATATTTTATATGTGTACTACGTTACCGGCAACAAAGAAGTAGTTTGTTGTTAAAATTCCTTCCCGGGCTATTTGGTCGTGGTCCAATGTTTTCTGCAAGATCGGACGTTTTGGCAGTATCAACGACTGCCATCATCAGTGAAAATCGAGTGCGCTAACGTGAGGTTAAAGCTGTAGAAAGAAGTAGTTTCTATGGAAATATTTCATTTCGAAAGTGATTTAAAACATAAATCTTAGAACATGGAAGTCATCTATGGTTCTCCATAACGATTTTTTATAATTGTAATCTAGTAAATTTAATGGCTTATTAACTGTTGTCGAAAGTAAATTTGAAATTTACTATGCTACTATTGTTGTGATTTCTATTACGCAAGTTTTTAACAACTATATGACTGAGTTCATTTAATCGCTACTTAATTGTCTAGCTCAAGTAGCCTACTACAAACCGACTTAACGATGTTACGAAACATATCGATACAATTGTATTATCGACTGGCTTCTTCGTTGTTGTAATCTAACTAAACCACGTATTGGAGGTAAGTGGTTGACGGTGGGAGGGTGTTGGAGCCACGGTAACGCTATAAAGTCTAATAAGTGTCGTCGCTTCGGAATCTGTGGTTCAGTTAAATTGGATCCAAGGGTTAAGCTGCAAACTAACCTCTAACGTAGTGTACTTAAGTTGTTACTGTAGAACAAGACAAATACTGTCTTTGTAATTAATATCATAAATGTAATGGATTTAATACTTATAAAATACTGTATTACAAATTAGTACGACGGTATGACAATTTAGTTAACAAATTACGTATAGATACTATTGGCGTTTTTATCTGAAAGTCGGAAATCCAATATTCGTCTTTAAACTTTAAGCGTGATGGCATATTTGTGCCTACGATTGTATAACCAATGACAGCCATCGCTTTTAAAACTTTAAAAAAATTTTAAACGCTTAAGCAATACTAAAATACTACAAAGAATTGTCGTCAAAAGAACTGTGGTAAGCTAACCTGACCTAACATAACCTATCCTAACCTAACCTGATCTAACCTAACCTAACCTAACATAATGAAACGAAAACATTTGAAGAAACAGATTACTCGCGCAAATAAAAAGTTTCAGAATTGAAATCTCATCGAAATTCAATATAGTGACGCTTCTAAATGACATATTCGGTCAGTAAGTGAAAGTGCGAGGCGCAATTGACCGCGTAAGGATAGGTAAAAGCGTTGTTTCGTCGCGACTGACCGAGATCGCTACAGACGACTCAAATTGACGTGCGCGGACTCTATTGGTTTTATCCGTTCCATAGCCGGGTACACAAAATTAGATGTGAAAAGAAAAAATCAGACAATGGAAGTTGAAGAAGTGAACTGCATCATCAGTAAGTATAGAGATATAGCTGGAAACAACACATTAGCAGAATGGACAGCGACAGATTCCCCAAGGTAGTCTTATCGTATCAGACGAAAGTGAAAAGAAGTCTGGGAAAATCAAGAAGACATGGTCCGACCAGTTTGGAGACGGAACAGACTGAACACTCTAAACCGTGAAGAAGACGAAGGACTCTGAAGGGTAGCCTGCCGAAGGGGATTTAAAACTTTAGTCACAAACTTGGAGAGTCAGGCTGGAATTTATTTTTTAATTTTTTTTTTTTTACACGAACAGGCCAGCCGTGGACCTCGCGAAAATCATTTCCTTTTCTTCTCCTGCCAGAAGGCCCTCATTCGCACATTATGCAAAGCCTTCCTTTCCACTGCCCATCCCTTTCTCGTCTTCTTCTCATCGCAGAGAACCTCAAGATTTTGAATTTTGTTTCTGTATGTTTTCTATCCGCACAGTCGTTCAAAGAGATACCCAGTTCCATCATTTCCTCCTTGAGTTGTTTGGTGTATCCGTTCAGACTGGAAAGTTGCCGAATATAGTTGGAAATTTATTTATTTAATCTGGACCGAGCCATCACAACCATGTGATATACATATGTCCATGGAATCTCAGTCTTTTCGTTCGGAAAGCCGTTTCCAGATCTTCCAAATTCCTGTACAGCTCTTTTCTGGTTTATTTCTTGTTTGTTTTATTTAATTTATTTTTCCCTGGACTGTCGTAGCGTGTGTGAGCTTGGAAGTTGTTAGCGACAACGATGAGAAGACGTGTTTAACATAGAGCAATACTGAAAACAGGATCTTTCGGTACTTTGGGTCTTTTAATAAACAATTTTCACCCACAGACGATATGGCATTGTGGTTAGAGCATCGTAGCTTGATATAGGGACTGTAGCATAAAACACACGAATAAAATACCTCAACTTGGATGACCAGGTGCCCGGACGCATGCGCATGCACACAAGAATCAGTTTTCATTTTCACCAGGAGCAGTAGACATGGTGGCGATTTGATTGACGGTCGTGCGTGCATGTCGCGTTATCGTTTTGGCTATCGGTTGTCAGGGCGTAGAAACCTCTAGAAAACGACAGTCCCACAGATTGTATTATCTACACCTCATAACGAATCCGTTTAATTGTATCATATCGCTCTGTTCACGCGTATGTGGAGACTCGCACGTACGCACAGTTGTGTAGCTAATGTACGTGTTTATTGGCAATTAATTGTTTATTGTTATTGTCGATATTAATATACTATATACACAGTTGATTTTTTTTTTATTATTATTATGACTCGACTGGAGATGCTTTTTGTAAATCTGTATCTAGTAATTTCGACAGTGTTAATGGGTGTCTATCTGAAACACCTGCATAATTTATAAGTTCAGTCGTTTTGTTCAAATTGCCACCTGTCTTCTACGTGTCTACAGCTCCAGCTTAACGTTCTGTAAAAGGTGTGGACAGTTTTGTGTTGATATTTAGTTATTTCGACAGCGACTGCTTGTTATTACCGAAGCGGTTCAAAAAATGCCAAGTGCCGTCCATAGCACCGTATTTCTAAGGAACGAACTACATATTCGCATGCAGGGTGTATTTACGGGGGGGGGATACGAACGGGATCGGACCCCCCCCCCCAAAAAAAACCCTCGAAAAAGTTGGCGAGGATGTGACGATTTAAATTGTAACAATAATCGTAAAATTAAAAAAAATTTTAAAAATTAAGGTTGCGAGCCATTAAGCCATTTAAATCTCACTATAATAACATAAAAAACCTGTATGTACTCAGTATGAGAGGAAGAAGTAATTAATAAGCCCAAAGAAACTTTAATAAAAAGACAAATTGTAAATAGTTATTATTGTCGTATTTAACCCTTTGGTGTTATCAGGCGCTGACCTGTTAATTCCGGACTCGACATGTCTCCCGAGTCGTCTGGAATTTATATTAAGATAAAAAAAAACATAAGATTAATAATTAAAAAATCTGAAGACACAGATAGTCGCTAAAACAACTTATTTAAATTATGTATATTTATTTAGGTATAGTTTGTGTAAATAAAAATGTTTATTTAAAGAGAGACAGGGACTATATTCTCGCGCAATAGTGCCCCTACTCCTCCCTTGTTATGTACCAGTCGAAGCGAGCAGAAAACTCTCTCTCGCTATGTTGACTTCATGCAGTGCAGACGTACGAGCGAAAGCTCTAACACTATGTTGCCGATACTTTTGTTTTACTTTAAAGTTGTATACGAGAAATTGCTACTGAAAGCATATGTTATATATTAATCAGTATAGTTATGTGAAAACAAGAGACTTAACTTATAATACGAAATATAAAAATGGTGTAATACAAGATGACTGCTAACTTCAAGAACTAACAACATTTTCAACATCATACCTGGAGATGTGAACTACCAGAACTTACAAACACTAGTAGACCCGACAGAATATGCAGATCAGGACATCCGAGAATCTACAAGTACCATCGTAGAAGGTTCAATCTACCCTGCGGACTTTTGAACCCTTTAATGACGAAGACCAGACCGAGATGATGACGGCGCTTTTAAGGATTCCCAAGACGCACACTCCAGGACGAGGTTTCTGCATACCAATTTAAAGGTGACTCGATAGCCTGTCTATCGAGGGTTACTAATATTTGTTACACAACACACTTTAAAAGAGACTTTTCAGAGACTATTAACTTTGTAAAGACTAAAAGATTAAATCTAAGAGTTTTAATGTAACTATTCAAACATCATACGTTGTAACAGTTTATATGTTAATGTATCGTAGTATAATTCAAGTAATAATACCATTCTTCAAATGGAATAATAATAAAGAAAAAACAAAAGGTCTTGCAAGCAAATATCATGAATTGAGTATAACTAAAAGTTTTAATGACTAAGTACCGAAGGTTACCCGGATCCGAGGTATAGCTAAATAGAATCAATTTTGATCCCAAAGTTTAAAGAAAGCATTCAAATAACTTTAGTTTAATTCGTAATGTCATGGGATCTGTCAGTAAATGTTTTTTTAAATGTTAAATAAAGAGAAGTCGTCTTGTTACACACATATAATGAGTGCGTAAATCAATAGTATACCTTCCCTTGTTTCCTTACACAGTTAGTAAGTAAATTTGTTAAGTTAATTATTTGTGGATACATTTCGTTACAACGTAGGCAGCCCATCTAATTGACGGAGCTTAGTTAAGATGGGTTCCCTGGATTTGTAACGCGGCGATACGTTACAAGGAATTTTGTTAGTCTCTTTAATTTTTAGGCTGTTTTATTGGGCTATTTAGGCTATTTTCAGCTGCGTACGCTGATATAGCACTGTTTTTTAAGTACACAGATAGGTTTATTAAACACAATTTCCGTGTACGTTTGGATTATAGAATATAGGGAAAGTCAATTTAGTCAATAAGTATCTTACAAACAATGCTTAAGCAGCGCGTTTTTATTGGGTTATTACCGTTTACTTTAATGGGATTTATTTTAGGATGTTGTCACACGTTTTTCAGCCACTTTAAATATTGTAATGAAGACATTTTCTTTTTTATGAAGCTGACACGACTGGACCTCCCTCCCCCTTGGCCAAATTCTAGATACGCTACTGTTCGCATGTTCGATTTCTTGGCTCCGTTGGTACGGAATTCTACGCCGTAAAAGAACACTGGAAAGATTAAAGTGTGTGTGTGTGTGTGTGTGCGTGTGCGCGCGTGTGTGCGTGCGCGCGCGCGCGTGTGTGTGTGTGTGTGTGTGTGTGTGTGTGTGTGTGTGTGTGTGTGTGTGTGTGTGAGAGAGAGAGAGAGAGAGAGAGAGAGAGAGAGAGAGAGAGAGAGAGAGAGAGAGAGAGAGAGAGAGAGAGAGAGAGAGATAAAACCCACCATTCCATCGCGGAACACAAGTAGTCTCCACCTGATCCAATTTTTGGCAGTTAGTTAAAATTTATCACCAGGATTTTCTCAAGAGTCTTTCCCTCCTCGACTTTGTTGTTTTGCTTTTTCCACGTGACCTTCGGTGAGGACCTTGTGGGTTCCGTTCAATCGCGAAGTATCGTCCTCCCGTTTCAAAAGCGTATGACCCAGTCAGCCACGTTTTCTCCATTGATTTATTTTTTTCGATCGGTTTCTGGTTCTCCCATCTCCAGTAGTTCTGAGTTGCTGATCCGGTCTGGCCAGAAAACCTCCAGCGTTATGCGGGTACTCATGGCGTTTTGTGGTAATAGGATTTGTGTCACTTCCCATATCTCGCACGCATGTACAAGGGCAGAGATTTGTCGCTGACTTTAGCTTTCTATTAATACGATTGAACAGGCTACAAAACGGCTTAGAACCCGGAAAACAAGACAAAACGAAAACAGAAATTTTCTTTGACAGTGGACAAGACAAGCGAATCGAGAATGGGAAGTGACTACGGTAGTGACGGTAAATCCGATAGTGTTGGACTTGGCCTTATCATCAGTTCACCATATGCATACTGTACATGTGCACACAAATATTGAGGCTGTATTCTGTATACATGGGCCTACGCTTTGTTATGTGACTATGTTAGTAGTTGGCAACGTTAACCCCCTCCTTTAGCATGCGTCTTCTTGCTTGAGACAAAACTGCACTCAACAGAAGGAGTTTCCCGTTTTATTGTCGTAGTAATTCGTTTTATTAAAACTTATAAGACGCGTCTTATCACAGTTTGCACGAGTTTTCCTCGTCCTGATAAGTCGCCAACTCGTCAGACGTTGTCAAATGTTCGCACGACGTTCCGGTAAGCTTCTTAATAAAGGTTGACATTGAACGCGATACGCGAGGGTATATGGCCAGAAAACTAACAAAAGAGCAGAAGTGACGGGTCCTTGATAAATCAAAGAGAAAATACGTGCTTCGGAGGGACGTAGTAAGACTCGATCAATGCTGGAGGACGGCCAAAACATTCAATACTTAAATGGTTAGAAAGAAAAGAGTACAAATACTTTGGAACAAAACTAATACAAGACTGAACGTTGGGTTACAACGTTTGAGACAGAAACAACCAGAGTAGAAAAGCGTTTTCAGTGATGAAGGACATAATGTGGGATAGAAGCGTATTTTCACATAAGCATACAGGAAAGCGTATATTCCCAATGAAGTTCGTGGACCACGTCAAAAAAACTAAACAAGTAAAGCGATAAATTAAAAAAAAAACCTACTATTCTGTTTGACGATCATTGTTTCCATTCGCTGTGATTGGTTCATTGTTCATATGTTTATCGAAATGTATTTTTAATACGTTTTCCAAACGCATTTTGCTGCGGAAATTTCTGAATTGATAAGTTTTCTTGATGAAGCTGTGGATGAGACCCCCCACCATTGTTCATATTCATCACTGGACTCTATTCCGACCTGTGTCTTCACTTATAAACACACATTAACTTTGAGATACATACAATACGATTGTGTGTGCGAGTGTATTAGTTAAACCTCAAAACTGTATTATGTTCATGCATTATGTTGTGCGACTGTCGACAACAATTAATCGAGTTCGCAACACAGCTCGAGAACGTTAACTAAGCCACGTAAGCGACAGGTGGCTTAGCAACCGATCTGAGTAGCTACACAACTATTATTGTCAGCTTGAGAACGTTAACTAAGCCACGTAAGCGACGAGCAACCGATCTGAGCAGCTACACAACTATTATTGTCAGCTCGAGAACGTTAAATAAGCCACGTAAGCGACAGGTGGCTTAGCAACCGATCTGAGTAGCTACACAACTATTATTGTCAGCTCGAGAACGTTAACTAAGCCACGTAAGAGACAGGCGGCTTAGCAACCGATCTGAGTAGCTACACAACTATTATTGTCAGCTCGAGAACGTTAACTAAGCCACGTAAGCGACAGGTCGCTTAGCAAACGATCTGAGTAGCTACACAACTATTATTGTCAGTTCGAGAATGTTAACTAAGCCACGTAAGCGACAGGTGGCTTAGCAACCGATCTGAGTAGCTACACAACTATTATTGTCAGCTCGAGAATGTTAACTAAGCCACGTAAGCGACAGGTGGCTTAGCAACCGATCTGAGTAGCTACACAACTATTATTGTCAGCTCGAGAATGTTAACTAAGCCACGTAAGCGACAGGTGGCTTAGCAACCGATCTGAGCAGCTACACAACTATTATTGTCAGCTCGAGAACGTTAACTAAGCCACGTAAGCGACAGGTGGCTTAGCAACCGATCTGAGTAGCTACACAACTGCTATTGTCAGCTCGAGAACGTTAACTAAGCCACGTAAGCGACAGGTGGCTTAGCAACCGATCTGAGTAGCTACACAACTATTATTGTCAGCTCGAGAACGTTAACTAAGCCACGTAAGCGGCAGGTGGCTTAGCAACCGATCTGAGTAGCTACACAACTATTATTGTCAGCTCGAAAACGCTAATCGATAATCATTAACATAGAGGCCAGCAACGTAATAGTATTTTGTTTAAAAATTTTCTGTCAATAAAACAAGATTTATTTTATTTAACGATTCTATTGCAATTTGTTAAAAAATGCAGTCATAGTTCTTTCAATTGGTTAATTTTTTATGTTTTTAAAATGTTTAATTAAAATACTTTCCTCCTGAAACCTAAACAACAAAAAATATAGTGTACAAAATAAAAATGTAGATACTGTTTAGTTAACAGGGTTATTTGAAAGTATTGTTATGTTTTGTTAATTGGAAAGTTACATTGGTAGTTGGCAACAGGCCTGAACGTAGTAGGGCCTACTGAAAATCTATTTGTTTACTCATTCCTCATTCAGTACCTTCAACAGATGTTTAAATTTGTCTATTAATTGTCCTGAATATATCAGAACTACTTAATAGTGCCACTAAAATTATCTCGATTCGGTGTACATTGGTATAGGCCTGTTAGCCAATAGTTTCAGTGCTAATTTCTATAATCTGTGGTTACATTTAGAAGAAAAAGAAATTTTACAGAAGAAAATGTTAAGTATGGTTATGTTTACGGTTTGATTGGCCAGTCTTACTGATTTGTTGGACCGTAATCTCTGTTAAACAAACGCTATAGGTTATGTGTACCACAAACTTACAGACAGAAATTGGTGGCACTTCTCTCCGTTAACAAAAAAAGAAAAAACATATCTACATTTTCATGTTGACATTAAAGAAGGATGAAAAGTAACTCTAATGTAGTTCATAGATAAGGTTAGTTTGGAATTCTGAGCCGATTTGTAGATAAACTGGAGTTAGTAATTAACAGATATATAAAATATGTAAAGTGTACAATCTAATGTCAGTTTCCCCAGCCCCCCTGACAGTCGAGTATTAATAAACTTAAACTTTTCCATTGGAGTGTGACGATGCTTTTAAATGTGATACGAGTACTTTCTTCCCTCGGCAAAGAATCCTTCAAATGCACTGAACGTTTTCCATTACACACAGATTGCATTCTTTGTGGGTGGACGGTAACGTCAACGTCGTTTATAACCCTACGCATCTACTTGCTGTGTTACTCGCACTGCATAGATAAGATTCCAACAGAGAACTAACGATAATTATTTACCTTCAGTTAGAGCATACCTCTCTGTAATGCGCTTTATCGTCTTAAGTTGAAACATAGACATGTTACAGTATCAACGTCTTTGTTTGCATATTGTGTAACCAACAGATAGCTATGCGTTGCTTGTGTTTATTTCAAATAAACGCTAAATAGTACAAACACAATACACTTTGCATAACGCCCTCTTACCCCCGTCTTCTTCTTTTTATTGGTGTTATTGTTCCTGTTGTTCTTGTTCTTTATCGTCGACGTCGTTCTCGTTCTCGTTCTGTTCTCGTCCTCGTTCTCGTTGTGGTTCTTGCTCTTGCTTTTCTTCTTCTTCTTCTTCTTCTTCTTCTTCTTCTTTTTTCTCCTTCTTGTTCTTGTTCTTGCTCTTTTGTTATTGTTGTTACTGTTGTACTTTTTCTTGTCCTCACTTCTGTTGAGCTTGTTCTTTTTATTGTTGTTGTTTTTGTTGTTGGTGTTGTTGTGGTTAATCTGTTCTTTTTATTTTACATTTGTTGTCCTTGTTCTTGATGTTGATGGTGCTTACCTTTTTTTTATTGTTCTTCCCTTTATTTTATTTTCCTACTTTATTTTTCTTTCTTTATTCCAGTTGTTATTGTTTCTCTTCTTGTTTTATATTTATTTCAACAATTTTTTTTTTAAGTTTGGCATTGTCTTTTTTTCCAATTTGCTGCTCTTGCCTGTCCAAACAACACCGCTCCGGTACAGTCCAGCCCTTTTTCTATGCATCCTTTAATTTACCTCTTTCTCTTGTATTCAGATAATACCATGTCTTTTCCTTTCTTACTTTCAATCACTATATTTTCTTTGAACCGCATCGTTTAAAATTTTTCTGTCTTTTTAATATGTTTTTGTTGGCTGCCGCTCAATTTCTTGTCTCTACAATTTCAACGTAGGCTAGAATTAAGTAGTCTAATTTAAAAAAGTAGTATGTTGTATTACGTTATAACATAACTGCGGATGTACTTCCATCATCACCACCCCTCAAGACCTGTTCCGGAACCCATCTCCTCCTCGGTCTACCGACATCTCCCTTCCCAGTAGGGTGATAACCAAAGGCAGCCACAGGTAGACGGATATAAGGCATGCGATTCAAGTGTTCACACCATCTCCTTCTGTGGTCTTCAATCTTCTGCTGCAATGACACAATGTTTAAATCGCGTCTAATATAATATTCTTGTTCCTTCTCCGATCCAAGAGGGAACAACCTTGCGTCCCTGTTAAAATTTACATTTCGGCTGCCTGAATCCTCTTCACGACCCTTTTATCAAGAGTACATATCTCACTAGCATACAGGAATGTGGGGACAGCCACAGTTTTATAAAATTTCATTCGGGTATTCTTCCGTGTTTTATTTTTCAGGTATCTATGAATCGTTCCACAGATGTGCCTAAATTTTGTTAGCTTACTATCCCAATCAATATCACTTCCATATGAGATATTACAACCCAAGTAATTAAAATGACTAACCTGATCCAAAATCCGATCATTCACGCATATCTTAGTTCTTATACTGTAGGATACCTGCCCTGAAATGCCATCGTTTTAGATTTTCTAACAGGGATCTGTAACCTACAGTCCTGTATGATGCCGTTGAACTTAAATATCGTCCGCTGTGACTGGTCTTCTATTTTCTGTATCATTACCTTCTCATCTGCATGAAACAATGCATTTACAAGAAAATTTCGCTCAAGCGATATTTCCGAGTTAACTTTAGCAGATGTACTACAGATTCCTTATTTCCACTGTAAATATGATGGCGTTTATGAGAAATTCCTAATGACATGTAAATATAATGTTAAGCCATTACACACAACATTCTACCTGTTTCTCGGCTATTCCAGCGGAGCCCGGCTATAGTGTGTGTGTGTGTGTGTGTGTGTGTGTGTGTGTGCGCGCGCGCTCGTACATATTGCTGCTACTTTGAGATGAGAGACAATTACGTGACACTTGTCACGCGACCGTAGCCGAAACTGATCTAGATTTCGCCGGTCCGCGCACACTGTGTTCAATGCGGCAAGCAATTATGTTCTAGTGTTGACGCGTAGTATGGCTTATTCTGGATCTTAGCGGGGTATAAATACAAGCACTGTAGCAACCCTGTTATATATAGAATGAGGTAATAATTTTAAAGAGTGCAATGCAGTTTACTAAATTAAACTAAAGAGGAGAAGAAGAAGATGAAGACTACTAACATCTCATAAGGTCCGACGTCTTACTATCTCATAATACTGACTTATTAAAGAATAACAGCCTGCGTAATTTAAATTTCTAACGTGATCTTAAATATTCTTCTTTTATCACAACTTTTACATAGAAGCGTTCTTTACCATTATTTATTTTCACGTAAGCGACAGGTCGCTTAGGAAACGATCTGAGTAGCTACACAACTATTATTGTCAGCTCGAGAATGTTAACTAAGCCACGTAAGCGACAGGTGGCTTAGCAACCGATCTGAGTAGCTACACAACTATTATTGTCAGCTCGAGAATGTTAACTAAGCCACGTAAGCGACAGGTGGCTTAGCAACCGATCTGAGTAGCTAAACAACTATTATTGTCAGCTCGAGAATGTTAACTAAGCCACGTAAGCGACTGGTGGCTTAGCAACCGATCTGAGTAGCTACACAACTATTATTGTCAGCTCGAGAACGTTAACTAAGCCACGTAAGAGACAGGTGGCTTACCAACCGATCTGAGTAGCTATACAACTATTATTGTCAGCTCGAGAACGTTAACTAAGCCACGTAAGCGACAGGTGGCTTAGCAACCGATCTGAGTAGCTACACAACTATTATTGTCAGCTCGAGAATGTTAACTAAGCCACGTAAGCGACTGGTGGCTTAGCAAACGATCTGAGTAGCTACACAACTATTATTGTCAGCTCGAGAATGTTAACTAAGCCACGTAAGAGACAGGTGGCTTACCAACCGATCTGAGTAGCTACACAACTATTATTGTCAGCTCGAGAACGTTAACTAAGCCACGTAAGCGACAGGTGGCTTAGCAACCGATCTGAGCAGCTACACAACTATTATTGTCAGCTCGAGAACGTTAACTAAGCCACGTAAGCGACAGGTGGCTTAGCAACCGATCTGAGTAGCTACACAACTATTATTGTCAGCTCGAGAACGTTAACTAAGCCACGTAAGCGACAGGTGGCTTAGCAACCGATCTGAGTAGCTACACAACTGTTATTGTCAGCTCGAGAACGTTAACTAAGCCACGTAAGCGACAGGTGGCTTAGCAACCTATCTGAGTAGCTACACAACTGCTATTGTCAGCTCGAGAACGTTAACTAAGCCACGTAAGCGACAGGTGGCTTAGCAACCGATCTGAGTAGCTACACAACTATTATTGTCAGCTCGAAAACGTTAATCGATAATCATTAACATAGAGGCCAGCAACGTAATAGTATTTTGTTTAAAAATTTTCTGTCAATAAAACAAGATTTATTTTATTTAACGATTCTATTGCAATTTGTTAAAAAATGCAGTCATAGTTCTTTCAATTGGTTAATTTTTTATGTTTTTAAAATGTTTAATTAAAATACTTTCCTCCTGAAACCTAAACAACAAAAAATATAGTGTACAAAATAAAAATGTAGATACTGTTTAGTTAACAGGGTTATTTGAAAGTATTGTTATGTTTTGTTAATTGGAAAGTTACATTGGTAGTTGGCAACAGGCCTGAACGTAGTAGGGCCTACTGAAAATCTATTTGTTTACTCATTCCTCATTCAGTACCTTCAACAGATGTTTAAATTTGTCTATTAATTGTCCTGAATATATCAGAACTACTTAATAGTGCCACTAAAATTATCCCGATTCGGTGTACATTGGTATAGGCCTGTTAGCCAATAGTTTCAGTGCTAATTTCTATAATCTGTGGTTACATTTAGAAGAAAAAGAAATTTTACAGAAGAAAATGTTAAGTATGGTTATGTTTACGGTTTGATTGGCCAGTCTTACTGATTTGTTGGACCGTAATCTCTGTTAAACAAACGCTATAGGTTATGTGTACCACAAACTTACAGACAGAAATTGGTGGCACTTCTCTCCGTTAACAAAAAAAGAAAAAACATATCTACATTTTCATGTTGACATTAAAGAAGGATGAAAAGTAACTCTAATGTAGTTCATAGATAAGGTTAGTTTGGAATTCTGAGCCGATTTGTAGATAAACTGGAGTTAGTAATTAACAGATATATAAAATATGTAAAGTGTACAATCTAATGTCAGTTTCCCCAGCCCCCCTGACAGTCGAGTATTAATAAACTTAAACTTTTCCATTGGAGTGTGACGATGCTTTTAAATGTGATACGAGTACTTTCTTCCCTCGGCAAAGAATCCTTCAAATGCACTGAACGTTTTCCATTACACACAGATTGCATTCTTTGTGGGTGGACGGTAACGTCAACGTCGTTTATAACCCTACGCATCTACTTGCTGTGTTACTCGCACTGCATAGATAAGATTCCAACAGAGAACTAACGATAATTATTTACCTTCAGTTAGAGCATACCTCTCTGTAATGCGCTTTATCGTCTTAAGTTGAAACATAGACATGTTACAGTATCAACGTCTTTGTTTGCATATTGTGTAACCAACAGATAGCTATGCGTTGCTTGTGTTTATTTCAAATAAACGCTAAATAGTACAAACACAATACACTTTGCATAACGCCCTCTTACCCCCGTCTTCTTCTTTTTATTGGTGTTCTTGTTCCTGTTGTTCTTGTTCTTTATCGTCGACGTCGTTCTCGTTCTCGTTCTGTTCTCGTCCTCGTTCTCGTTGTGGTTCTTGCTCTTGCTTTTCTTCTTCTTCTTCTTCTTCTTCTTCTTCTTCTTTTTTCTCCTTCTTGTTCTTGTTCTTGCTCTTTTGTTATTGTTGTTACTGTTGTACTTTTTCTTGTCCTCACTTCTGTTGAGCTTGTTCTTTTTATTGTTGTTGTTTTTGTTGTTGGTGTTGTTGTGGTTAATCTGTTCTTTTTATTTTACATTTGTTGTCCTTGTTCTTGATGTTGATGGTGCTTACCTTTTTTTTATTGTTCTTCCCTTTATTTTATTTTCCTACTTTATTTTTCTTTCTTTATTCCAGTTGTTATTGTTTCTCTTCTTGTTTTATATTTATTTCAACAATTTTTTTTTTAAGTTTGGCATTGTCTTTTTTTCCAATTTTCTGCTCTTGCCTGTCCAAACAACACCGCTCCGGTACAGTCCAGCCCTTTTTCTATGCATCCTTTAATTTACCTCTTTCTCTTGTATTCAGATAATACCATGTCTTTTCCTTTCTTACTTTCAATCACTATATTTTCTTTGAACCGCATCGTTTAAAATTTTTCTGTCTTTTTAATATGTTTTTGTTGGCTGCCGCTCAATTTCTTGTCTCTACAATTTCAACCTAGGCTAGAATTAAGTAGTCTAATTTAAAAAAGTAGTATGTTGTATTACGTTATAACATAACTGCGGATGTACTACCATCATCACCACCACTCAAGACCTGTTCCGGAACCCATCTCCTCCTCGGTCTACCGACATCTGCCTTCCCAGTAGGGTGATAACCAAAGGCAGCCACAGGTAGACGGATATAAGGCATGCGATTCAAGTGTTCACACCATCTCCTTCTGTGGTCTTCAATCTTCTGCTGCAATGACACAATGTTTAAATCGCGTCTAATATAATATTCTTGTTCCTTCTCCGATCCAAGAGGGAACAACCTTGCGTCCCTGTTAAAAATTTCATTTCGGCTGCCTGAATCCTCTTCACGACCCTTTTATCAAGAGTACATATCTCACTAGCATACAGGAATGTGGGGACAGCCACAGTTTTATAAAATTTCATTCGGGTATTCTTCCGTGTTTTATTTTTCAGGTATCTATGAATCGTTCCACAGATGTGTCTAAATGTTGTTAGCTTACTATCCCAATCAATATCAATTCCACATGAGATATTACAACCCAAGTAATTAAAATGACTAACCTGATCCAAAATCCGATCATTCACGCATATCTTAGTTCTTATACTGTAGGATACCTGCCCTGAAATGCCATCGTTTTAGATTTTGTAACAGAGATCTGTAACCTATAGTCTTGTATGATGCCATTGAACGTAAATATCGTCCGGTGTGATTGGTCTTCTCTTTTCTGTATCATTACCTTGTCATCTGCATAAAGCAATGCATTCACATGAAAATGTCGCTCAAGCGATATTTCCGAGTTAACTTTAGCAGATGTACTACAGATTCCTTATTTCCACTGTAAATATGATGGCGTTTATGAGAAATTCCTAATGACATGTAAATATAATGTTAAGCCATTACACACAACATTCTACCTGTTTCTCGGCTATTCCAGCGGAGCCCGGCTATAGTGTGTGTGTGTGTGTGTGTGCGCGCGCGCGCTCGTACATATTGCTGCTACTTTGAGATGAGAGACAATTACGTGACACTTGCCAGGCGACCGTAGCCGAAACTGATCTAGATTTCGCCGGTCCGCGCACACTGTGTTCAATGCGGCAAGCAATTATGTTCTAGCGTTGACGCCTAGTATGGCTTATTCTGGATCTTAACGGGGTATAAATACAAGCACTGTAGCAACCCTGTTATATATAGAATGAGGTAATAATTTTAAAGAGTGCAATTCAGTTTACTAAATTAAACTAAAGAGGAGGAGAAGAAGATGAAGACTACTACCATCTCATAAGGTCCGACGTCTTACTGTCTCATAATACTGACTTATTAAAGAATAACAGCCTGAGTAATTTAAATTTCTAACGTGATCTTAAATATTATTCTTTTATCACAACTTTTACATAGAAGCGTTCTTTACCATTATTTATTTTCTCAGTACTATTTATTTGAATACTATTAATCTTTACTATGTATCCATCAGTAGCGTGCGCGTCCATGTAACTGCTGTTGCCGACGGCAACAGTACTGGACATAAGTGAAGATGATAGTAATTGTATCACAGAATAAATACTTCAATTATTGAACAATTTGAAATCTGAACAATATTAGCAGGGAAACGTGAAGAAAAGCGTAGCATTGCTTTCGAACTGTTGGGCACTTGCACCGTCTTGTGTTGCCGGCATCGGTAATGTTTTACTGCGTACGGTCATTGACCTCATACTAGTTGTCACAGTGCAAACTGAGGAGGGGGGACACATTCGTCCACCCAATGTGTTACCGGTGTATAAACCGGCAAAACGCTCAGTTAGCAGCTACAGTATGTTCGTTTTCGGAACTGAAGTGCAGCAGACACTACGTACCTATTTTTGTTTCGTTCGTTTAGTCATGTGTTTCGCTGTTTGTTTTTATTATTTTTAATTCGATTATCTGTGTTCTGATTTATTCTGTGTAAGTATAAGGAGAGTCATATCCCGTTGAACCGGGACCATCTTCTTCTCCCAGCGAATGATAGACAATGAACACTTGGTAGAAGGGAAAAATTCGAATTAAGTTTTAGGCCTATCACAACCGACAACAGGTGTTATGTACCCCCCGCCACGCCACCGCTCAATAGAGATTTTTGTAAACTGTATTATTTAAGAATTCTGCATAGACGAAATATGGATCGTTGCATCTCGTCCTTTATGCTCGGCTGCGGTTGCGGGGGGGGGGGGGGTAAAGATTCAATTCAAATTTTACAGCAGCGTTACAGTGGCACACGTTGTGAGGTTAGACAGCCAGCAGTTAATGCAAGAGGGTTGGTTTCGCCAGGTGTCGCGTCATGAATATTAAACGCCTGCCTTTGATAAACTTTCCGTTCCCTGACGGCGCGACAACTTCAGAATGTTAATAGTTACATTATACTGTACTACCAGTAATAACATGACGCGTTAAAGCCGGTACTTACATTTCACTTTCCCACTTATTATAATATAACCGTGTGACAGTATACAGTTTGATACAAATGTGAAACATACAACATTGTTACGAGGGTCTCCTGATCTTTGTATGGTACAGTGGAAAACAAAATACAAGACACCAAGCACGTCACTAATCACCAGCTTTAATTATCACAATTAAACAGTTTGTAATAAAATATTTAGTCGTCTCTTACAACAAATCAAATAAAAATTGTTCACACGCAATAAAATGTCAACTAATATAAAACACAATTTTAATACAATTGTCTTTATAATACGATTATAAAACACGTAACACTTCGTCACAATAACTCGAACTGCACTGTGTAAATCGCCACTTATACGCACTGTGTAATCGCCCGACAACAACTCAATTGACCGTACATGTCAACAATAAAAATGTCAACGAGTCTCGCACACATAACACTTTGCTACAGTACTTCGGACCGCACTGGAATAAATCGCCACTTAAACTGAACTAAGCGTCGCTAAGCACTTGTATTTATACCCCGCTAAGATTCCAGAATAGTCCATACTACGCGTCAAGAACGCTACTAGAAAACACCAGAACGAAATTTTTTTTCACCTTGCACTCAGCGGGCGTGGACTGGTGAAATCTGGATCAGTCTCGGCTACGGACGCATGAAAAGTGTCATGTACTGTAATTGTCCTTCATCTCAAAGTAGCAGCAATATGTACGCACACACATTATAGCCGGGGTCCGCTGGAATAGCCGAGAAATACGTAGCATGTTCTGTAATTCGTACAATTTTTCCGCATTACGTAACAATATTTTTAATTGTTGTATTAGAAATTATTGATTTCATCATCCATCTTCTTAACGGTTTTAGGATTTAGCAGCCTGTTCTTATTCCACAGGTCACATTTTGGCATTCTACTTTCTTCCATTCTATATATACGAGGGCTATTTTTTTTTCAACCTCCGGTGAGTTGGCAAACCTGGTTCTGTTATCATAGCAACAATCTGATTGTTGATTAATGTTTATGAGGCTCTGTTCTAACCTATAACCACTGGTTTTATAATTAATTTGTCTATTACTGTGGTGACGACAGTTTAATTATGGCAACTAGAATTGAAATTGCTTCCAAGTGTGAGAGTCGGTCTGTTATTAGATTTCTTGAAGCCGAAGGTCATAGTGCCGCAGAAATTCATCGAAGGTTGTGTAATGTGTATGGAGAAAATGTGATGAGTGATGGTTGAGTTCGGAAATGGTGTCGAAAACTTTAAGAAGGGCGAATTGATGTTCATGATGAAAGAGGGCAAGCCGTCGTTTCACAGTTACTGAACTTTCTGCTGATTTTCCTGAAATTTCTAGGTCTGCTCTTTATGATAAGTGCCTAGGTATTCTTACTCAGAAGCTTGGGTATAGGAAACTCTGTGCTCGGTGGGTTCCCTGCTGCACTCACGCAAAACCTGCTTCATGAATTTGGTTGGGAAGTCCTTGATCACCCACCTTATAGCCCAGACTTGGCACCAAGTGACTACCATTTGTTCACTGACTTGAAAAAGTGGTTAGGTGGGCAGCGGTTTGACTCCAATGATGAGTTAAAGTCCAGTGTGGCAGACTGGCTGACTACTCAGGAGCAAACATTCTACAACATGGGCATAGAAAAGTTGGTGCCTCGCTATGGTAAGTGCCTCAACAATGTTGGCGAGACTATGTAGAAAAGTAGTTTACATATATATGAAACTTTTGTATATAATAAAATTATTGATGTCATTCATGTGTCTGTTTATTGGTCTATCGGAAGTTGAAAAACAAATAGCCCTCGTATGTTTCATCCATTTTCTTTTGCATCCTTTAATCCTTTCATTGACTGAAAAAATATATAAAATAAAGGTATACTACTTGAAAATGAAGGTATACTACTTGAAAGTAAAGGTATACTACTTGAAAGTAAAGGTATACCACAACACCTACTTCAAGCCACAAAGAGTTGGCATAGACACACGGCGATAGTCATAGACGGCGGTGAAGAATCTATCCCGATTGAAAAAAACCAAGGCGTAAGACACGGTTGTTGTCTGTCACCACTACTTTGATCATATAAGTGTTTTTCAACACTATTAACCCGGTTGCATTTACTCGAAACAAGTGTCGGGTATCGTTCGGCCTAAGATCGGCTGTAACTGTTTTGTAACAGTCTGTAGCTTTTGCGGTCCCGAGGATAGGATACGGAACGTTGCCGACGATGTCACAGCAACCGCCCACGGCATAACTGTTCCATATTTAATATTTTTGAGCGTATTGACATCGTTGACGGGCCCAGTTACGCCGAGCCATCCCTTCGGCGGAGTGGATCGGTAAGCATACGACAGATGGGGGTTCTGTCAGGGCAGCGGCTGCTGACGACAGATGAAGCGGAGCGATTGTGAACAGTGTCGTTTCGAAGATCTCTATTTTCACAAACTCCGAGTAATACATGTTACAGAAGGAAAATCTCCAAAGTTCGATTTATAAGTCTAAACTGCTATTACGCCATTTAAAAATATTTTAAACGATTCGAAAATTCGATAATTTAAATATTAATTCTACTAGTTATTAGCTTACAATAAATAGAAATTTATAGGTATGGAAAACCATTCATGACTTCCATGTTCTAATATTTATATTTAAAATCATTTTCGAAATGAAATATTTACTTAGGAACTATTTGAAACAAGTAGTTTGCGGCAGTTGTCGCTTGCCTTAGAAAAAATTCTATACACAGACACTTATCGAAAAATGACTTTCCTTCATGTTTTGAGTGTAGTACAATCAGAATTGGCCCTTATCTCGAACACGATTTTTTTCGCTATCACCATACTTTCATTTCCTTATGGAACATGGAAGTAAAATTGCCTCATGGAATGACAGCAATAATTTTGAACAGTGAAATTCAGTTTACTAAATTAAAATAAAGAGGAGGAGAAGAAGATGAAGACTAGTACCATCTCATAACGTCCGACGACTTACTACCTCATAATACTGACTTATTAATGAATAACAGCGTGAGTAATTTAATTTTCTAACGTGATCTTAAATATTCTTTTTAAGCTGGCCTGACAGGATGGTGCACATCGGCAGCAGGGTGTGCATCTAGTGTGTATACGGAGGAGCGTACAGTAGGCCAACGGCTGCACACAGGGGCGAAGTTAGTTAGTCTACTGTGATCGGACAGAGAGAGAGAGAGAGAGAGAGAGAGAGAGAGAGAGAGAGAGAGAGAGAGAGAGAGAGAGAGAGAGAGAGCTCGTCAGCTGAGGTGAAACCAACTCTGTAGGGGAAGAGCAGCCCGAAATCAAAGTTCCTAGTTGGGGGTTTTACAGCAGGCCAGTAGCCTGCTTCAGTAAAAATCTATGTACTTATAGAACTCATACAAGCCTCAGAAATAGGATGAGAAATGGGTTCCGGAACAGGTCTAAGGCCTAGTCCATGATGACGATGATGAGTATATTGATACCCGTCGTGTAAGCATACGATAAACAGACAGACAGACAGAAAAGTAACAAACAGTCTACTTAAAACTGAGAAATCGCTTCGCTCGTTCTTTTAAATATGCTCCTAGACTTTGCATATCCTTATCGGTACCATGAAAATATCGGTATGGACGACCATATGTTTTGCAAGACATGGAGACTTCCATGTTCTAAGGTTTATTATTTAAAATCATTTTCGAAATGAAACATTTGTATAGAAACTACGTCTTTCTACGTCTTTCTTCAGCCTTACCCACAGTAGTGTGGTCAATAATGTATGCCACCTCACGATAGCGCACACGATTTCCACCGATGATGGCAGTCGATGGCACTGCCGAAACGTCTGGTTTTTCAGAAAACATTGGACCACGGCCAAACAGATCGGGAAGGAATTTTTATATGTGTAATACGTTATCTTTGTTGCCGATAACGTATTACAAATATAAAAAATTTTATATATATATATATGTATATATATATATATATATATATATATTTCAGTCACTTTCTGCTACAGTCCGTTTCTTGATGTATATAATACTATAATACTTATAACTATTTTACCTCAAGATGTATTTTTTCCTTTAGGGACATGTTTCGGGAGATCCTGTTCTCCCATCTTCAGCCTTCGCCATCTTGCTTCTGGTGCAGTATTTGTGTGTTGGCTTCTGGATGTTATTATGGTGGTTTGTTGGTCTTTGGTCCTTCAATGTTGCATTATTGTGTGTGGTTGTGGTATCTGTTTTTGTATTTTGTGTATTTTCGATGTTGAGTGCTTTGAATATTGTGTCATGTTTTGTATTGATTTGTATTTGTTCTGGTATTAATTTGTTTTGTGTTTTATGTTTGTAAATCTGTAAATTTTCCCAAATGTTCATTATGGTGCCTTTGTGTGGTATATGTTTTATTAGTGTTACATTGGTTATGTCTGGGAATTCATGTCCTGTGTTTATTGCATGTGTGGCTAAATTGGATTTATATATGTTTGGTTTTTTGTATGCATTTAGGTGTTCAAAATAACGTTTTTTCAGCTGTTTTTTTGTTTGTCCTATATAACTTTTATTGCAATCTTGGCATTCAATTTTGTATATACCGTTGGTTGTTGTATTATCTTTGTTGTGTGAGCTATTTAGATTTTGTAATTTATTTTTATTAGTTTTGTATGCTATTTTTATATCTGTGTTTTTAAATAGTTTTGTTAGTTTTGACATTTTATTATTTATATATGTGAATGTGGCCCATTTTTTGTTGTTGTTATTATTTATGTGTTGTTCATTTTGATTAATTCTTAATTGTTCAGTTTTTATTTTGTATTTGATTTTATTTTCTATTTTGATAAATTTTAATAAATGCTCGCACTATTGTCTTCTGTAAATTGAAATAATTTCATTTACGTCCTTTACTTCGAGTTATGCTCTGATATCCTCATTCCTTATTCTATCTTCGAATGTACAATTTAAAGTATTACGATGAAATCCATTTCAGCACTCTAAATCTTGCCCCATTCCTTTTATCTTATCACGACCCACGCCTCATTCGCATATGTCAATGTGGGTATTGCAATTGTCTTATAAAATTAAATACTTATGCTGTGTCTTGTTTTATTTCTAAGATTTCTATGAATCGTGCCATAACGTAAAGGTATCCATATAAATAAACAAGACTCTAAGAAAATAATTAAAAGTCAGTTGAAAATTACAACTTACGTGCAGATAAGGGCAATGAAATTTATACATTAAAATGTAATACAATAATTAAAATTATATGGCCACACCAGCAGAGATATCTGGAGACTATAAAGTAAACACCCAAACTATATGCGCAATAGATACAACGCCTCACAATACACAGTGTGTGTTATAGTCCAAAGCAACGTAAACCAAAATACAAAAGTTATAAACAGCAAGCGTAAAATAAATTTACTGTAATGCTTAAATAATGTATAAACCAATGCAGCAGCTACAAATACTTAGGAATAAACTTTAATGAAGAAGTAACAGATGATGTTGAAATAAAATCAAGAATAAACAAAGCAAAACAAGTGGTTAGATCATTGAATAATATTCTATGGAACACAGAAATCGGAAAAAAAAGAAAAAAATATACGATAGTATGATTAAAAGCACGTTGATATACGGATCCGAAATATGGAGAATAAAACAACAGAAAGTTAGGAGCTACAGAAATGGATGGTTTGAGACGATCTGCTAGAACTTCAAGGCTAGCGCGAATACGAAATAAAACGATCAAAGAAGAGATGGGCGTACACAAGACAATCATCGACTGCATTGAAGAAAAACGCCTAATCTGGTACGGACACGTTCAAAAAATTGGACAAGACCGACAACAAAAGAAAACAATTAGATGGATACCTAGAGACCACAGAAAGAACGTAAGACCAAAGAAAACATGGTTAGAGGGTATAAGAAGATCAATGAGCGATAGAGGACCAAACGACGAAGACTGCAACGACAGACAACAATGGAGGTCAGACATTGGACAGCGTCTAGTACGTTCTGACTCCGAATAAAAAAAATATATTATGTAAATTGTGTCGGTATTTGTGTATCTGTTTTGCGTTTTTTACAGAAGTGATGAAACTTTAATCTGGATGTTTCATTAAGAAATTTGTGTTAGTGGTTATAATCACAAACAGAATTATCACTGTTGTACACCACTATAGAAAAATTATTCCGATTAGCGCTTTCAAACTTCACAGCTTTCCGATCTGACGGTGAGCTGTGAAGCTTGAAAGCGCTAATCGGAATGATTTTTCTATAGTGGTGTGCAACAGTGATAATTCTGTTTGTAATCTGGATGTATATCAAATATGAACATATCAAAATACATTACAAACATATCATAAACATGCGTTCAACCTTTCACGGCATTCCACCCTTACATCCTTCACAGCGTGTTAATAATTAAAATGCACTTTTGTACCTTGTTCATGAACGTTTGCATCCCCTCCTGGAAACAACTGCAGCCCTTAGAGTACATCGTCATTGCTCAGTCTCTTTATCTTTAATCTGTGCTATGCTTTCACGTGCTTTATGTGCAACTACTCTTCCTGTTTATCCCAGTCAAGTGGCTTCCATTTGCATCTTCTTCTTCAGTCATAGTACGAATAGTACAAAGAAAACAATGAGATGAATACCTGGAGAGCACAGAAGGAATGGAAGACCCAAGAAAACATGGCTGGAGGGCATAAGCAGATCAATGAGCGATAGAGGACTAAACTACTAAAACTGCAACGACAGTCAACAATGGAAATTAGGCATCTGACAACGTCGTAGGACGCTTTGACCACGAATAAAAAAATCACAATAACATCATAAACGAGCCAACAGATCTGAGCACTGCCATTAGAAAATGCGTTTAATTAAATCAAAACCCATTATGTAAAGAGCAACAAACAAACTGCGTGCTCATGAAAAGTAAGAAAAGTATTTAGTAAAAACAATTTATTTATTATCATAATCCCGCAGTCATTGCATTTACACAAACAGAAACAGACACACGCACAAAATCAGAGTACCTCGCAACGGAATGTCATTAATCCAGTTATCACAGGTATAGTTCTGCGGTCCTGTAAGCTGTTTTAACCTCATCAGCTACAAACCATAACATATCTTCGTGCTTTAAGCCAATCGTACAAACTCACCCTGCACGAAATACTATTGTTGTTTGTTACGATACGGGTAGTAATATAATTTAAAATATAGCTGCGTGGTCACAACGGGGCTTACAGTTGTTTGAACGGTAAAATAAATCACCACCAGGGACAGAAAACCAATTACTTTATTATTAATCACCTTAACTCCGATGCCATTCAATTCAGACAGTTCTTCTTATTACTTGCTCAATAAATTATTAAGTTCTTTTAAACGTGTATTTAAATAAAAGGATAATTTTTACAAATAACATGTGACCTTGGTTGACGGAACAATTCTTCTTCTTCTTCTTCTTCTTCTTCTTCTTCTTCTTCTTCTTCTTCTTCTTCTTCTTCTTCTTCTTCTTCTTCTTCTTCTTCTTCTTCTTCTTCACTTTAAGGATTAGGTTATATAAACCTGTTCCGGCACTCATCTCATCCTCGGACGACCCACGTGTCTTCTACCAATGGCTTTACAGTTCAGTGCCGCTTTTGCCAATCGATCCTCTGTCATCCTTTGCAGATGATCCCGCCATTGTCTTCCGTAAGCTGAAATAATTTCATTTATTTACTCCACTTTGAATTATACTCTAACATCCTTACTCCTTATTCTATCTTGCAATGCATAGTTTACAGTACTTCGAAGAAACTGCATGTCAGCACTTTGAATCTTGTCGCATTCCTTTTCTTTTCATGACCCACGCCTCACTCGCATATATGTCAATGTGGTTATTAGACTTGTCTTATATTGCAATCTTATATCTTTATTCTTATTATCTTATATCTTTATTAGATAGAAAAATACTCACCTTTATTATTCTCTATGTCTACATCATTTTGTATTTTTACACCAAGCACGACAAATAATATGCTCAGGTACAGACTTCAGAATTTTTCAGGCCTTGGATTCCCCCCCCCCCCGTTTACAAACATTGTCTCTAATTGTAATATTCTGTCGCTGGCAATGCTCATGAAATCTTGCTTTGGAAATTTTGTCAGTCCTTTAATTTGGTCGACAATTCTTAGGTGACTTAGCCCTAAATTTTGTGCTTTGTCAGTGTGTTGAAACCACAAGCATAATTCAACAAAGACAAGCCGTTGTTTCCTCAAATTATGTACAATTTACGTTAATATGTTATCTGTTACTAAACTTTGAAATAACTTCTACGAAAATTATATAAAAGCTGGCTGTAGTGGATTGTAGACATTTGAATTTGAATTTAATTGACGGACTTTAGTCATCTCAGAAAAAAATTTAACCTCGACGGTTCGGCCACTCGAACATTCGAAGCCGTCTTCAGGTTAATCATTTAGTGATCTTCACAGATCATTTAGTGCCATCGAAGAAGTTTAGGAAATAGGCAGGACAGGTTGCTGAATTTTATCCAAGAAATTTTTAGTACGCGCAAATAGGATTTGGGAAATGAAAAATTATATTTTATATTGACGAATTTGTGAATAAGTTGCAAGAGTTCAACCTTATGTGCGGGATCATTAGGCCAACCCTTAAGTAAGCAAATAAAGGAACACTCCTAAAATTCTACAAGACGATGGCTCTTCGCACATTTCTTTATGGGTCTGAGGAATGGACTTTCACGAAAGGCCAGGCCAGTCGCATCCAAGCGGCTGAAATGAGATTTCTCAGGCACGTTGCAGGGTATACTCTCCACTATCATAGAAGAAACACAGATATACGACAGGAACTGAATATTATGAGTATACTCGACAGAATCGCCCAGTATCGGCTGAATTGGTGGGAACGTCTTTGCCAAATGGATGACTGCCGCATCCCCAAACAACTATGGAATTATAAGCCGAGGGGACGGAGAGGTGCGGGACGTCCGAGGAAGCGCTGGAGTGACCAGCTTTAATCTTTGTCTGTTTGTGACCGGAACAAATCATCCTTGGTTCAATCCTTGAAGATGATGTTGATTGACGAAATAAGCTCACTTACCTATACTGAAATATATCGCAATTTTAGCTTAACGAATAGCCTATTATGAGTATACTGGATACGATCGCCCAATATCGGCTAATTTGGTTTAAACATCTTAACCTAATGGATGACTGCCGCATCCCCAAACAACTATTGAATTATAAGCCGACGGAGAGGTGTTGGGCACCCGAAGAATCCTTTGGGTGACCAGTTCTAATCAATCTGCTTGGCGACAGGAACAAACTATTTTTGGTGTAATCCTTTTCGTAGATAGTTATGTCATTATGACAATTTAGCTTAAATACGGTTCCTGATATTCTATAACAAACTTCGGAGACTATTCTCTCTCTCTCTCTCTCTCTCTCTCTCTCTCTCTCTCTCTCTCTCTCTCTCTCTCTCTCTCTCTCTCTCTCTCTCTCTCTCTCTCTCCTATCTCTCTCTTTCTCTCTTCACACACACAAACAACCAAATCCCGTCGCCAGGCTGGCTTTGTATTAACCAACGTGTAATCGGATTGTATTAGTTAATAGATTGTTTGCTGACACAACACAACAGCAAGCGCTAATTCTGTGACAATGGCATATGTGGTTGTGGTCATGTACTGCGGGGATTGCAACAGCAACGCGATTGTATCGTCATTGCCTAACATCTACAGTGCAGTATAGGTAATTAATCTCGAGTCGGGACAATATGCCAGAAATTTTTTCAGAAATTTCAATTGTTCTGTTTTTCACATTTTCCGTAACTAAAACCAGGGCTTGATTTCAGGGGGAACGCGCCGGAACGGCATTCCAGAAAGTCTTGGATCCAAAAATGAATTACCGAAAAAATATATAAGAAAAAAAACGAATTATTACAAAAATTTACTACTACTATTTAAATTGTGCCTCTCATCAGCCCTACTACAAAACTAAACATTTGTCAAATCAAACACACTAATCTTTATCTTAACTACTATCGTTCATTTTTTTATTTAAGTATCGCAATGTTGCCAAGGGGAAACTAAAACTTACAGCTTCTTTATTTGAAAGCAAAAAATCAGTACCAGGCCCCCATTATTCTATGTCCCTGAAAACAGTACAAAACTTTAACTTTTTTCGGAGTTCCGCTTCAAAAGAAATTATGATAGGAAAAACAATAATCCCGTATACCAGAAAAAATTTTATGAGGCACTGCTTAGTGAACAAGATCTCGAGGTAATATAAAATATAAGTATATCAGAGTCTGTACAACTTTTTAATTGATCCGTTCCGGCACTTATACTTTATGAAATCAAACACTGACTAAAAATACGGTAATTCAAAAAAATTATATAAAATTTGTTTTTTTAGGAAAAATTGATAGTACAATAAAAATAAGTATAATAGTCGAGTAAGGAAGTAACATAGGGTAACCTGGGGTAAAAGTACGCATGGGGCAAAGGTACGAATTAGGGTTCTTTCATCTATCGCTTGCATGTTGGCAGCTCTGCTACTACAGCAGTAAGCTGCCATTGTGGTGTGTCCTTGTGCATAGTTACGTTACGCTTCGTCATTGCTTTGCTTCAAAATGAGGCAAAAATTACTTTTAATCTCTTCAACTCTAGATGTTAAGCGATAGTCTGATTAAAAAAAACGTAGTGCTCTGAAACGTTCAAGATCCTTCAAATATGTTATGATAATACCCGTATTTTTGTGTGTAATTAGAACAGTTTATACTTCTAAGTTAACCTATAATAAGGCGTGGGCAGTATCGACAAACAAACGTGGCGTTCTGGGGCAAAGGTGCGCGTTCCTGTTGGAGCAAAGGTGCACGTGTGTACCTTTGCCCCATGTTGGTACTTATCACTATAGCCTCGTCGTTTTTCATTCTGTTTTAGAACATACAAACGGAAAACAGACGCTACTCCTATCACCGAATAATTATTAGAAAAAGCTAGCAATCTGATAAGTGAAGGCTTTTCACGTAGGCAGGCAGCTACTAAATTGCATTTAAAAGATCCTCCCTTAGAAAACGATTAAAATTGTTCTTATGAACAAGGAGAGTTTATCTGTGACTATTGTCTTTAGTATTAGCCTTAACTGTTGTGTTTACGATTTGTAAAATGTTTTTAACGTAATTTTTTTATATTTACTATTTTTTAATGTTTGTTGTTCATAACATTTTTCAATTTTTATTATACGTTAATAAATATCCAATTTATGATAATCTCTTAGTATTATCATATCATGACATCAATTTCTTACTGTTAGTAAACATATATTATTAAAATAATTGTTACAGATGTTCTATGTAAATCCTACAATACCAAATCAAACTCGCTCTACTTGCCTCAGAACGTTACAAGGTATGTGCACTTTTGCCCCAACCACGGGGCAAAAGTACGTATTTGCATTACGCTGAAATATTTTTTTTTAATGAATTACTGTGTGCTTCTAGCCAGACTTTTTATTCATCATAATGTAAAGCACAGAGGTAAGTATAGCGTAGAATTTTTTTTATTAATAAATATTTAAAATTGACTTGGAAAATATCCATAACGTAGAATTTGCGCACCTTTACCACAGGTTACCCTATGTAAAAATATGGTATCCATCAATCTGCGGTCTGTCTGTCTGTCTACCAGTCTATCTATCTATCTACATTCCGGGCTGTAACGCCGCGGTCTCCCATTATTGACAGCAGACGTTTCAACCTCGCCGTCGGAGGCCATCTTCAGTGTCCCAAAGGACTTAAAATCGTACTGACAGAATGTCCGTCAGCTTTTGCCACAGTACTGTGGAGTCACCGGCGGACATCTTTTCAGTACGATTGTAAGTCCTTTGTGACAATGAAGATGGCATCCAATGGCGAGGTTGACACGTCTGCTGTCAATAGTAGAAGACCACGACCTTACAGTCCGGACAATGGTTTTTTACAATTACGAAGCTGGCCGTCAAATCCTAAGGAACCTACTATCTATCTATCTATCTATCTATCTATCTATCTATCTATCTATCTATCTATCTATCTATCTGTCTATCTGTCTGTCTGTCTGTCTATCTGTCTATCTGTATATCTATCTATCTACCTGTCTGTATGTCTGTCTGTCTGTCTGTCTGTCTGTCTGTCTGTCTGTCTGTCTGTCTGTCTGTCTGTCTGTCTGTCTGTCTGTCTGTCTGTCTGTCTGTCTGTCTGTATGTCTGACTGTCTGTCTGTCTGTCTGTATCTGTCTGTCTATCTATCTATCTATCTATCTATCTATCTATCTATCTATCTATCTGTCTGTCTGTCTGTCTGTCTGTCTGTCTACCTATCTATCTTTCCAAGTATTTGTCTATCTGACTGTCTATTTGGGTTTCTGTATGTAGATCTACCGGTTTGTCTGTCTGTATGTCAGTCTATCTGTCTGTATGTCTGTCTATCTGTTTTTCTGTCTGTCTTCTGTCTCCTGTTTCCTGTTTCCTGTTTCCTGTCTTCTGTCTTCTGTCTTCTGTCTTCTGTCTTCTGTCTTCTGTTTTCTGTCTTCTGTCTTCTGTCTTCTGTTTTCTGTCTGTATGCCTGTCTGTCCGTCTGTCAGTATTATGTCTGTATGTCTGCTTGTCTATCTATCTATCAATATGTCTGTCTATCTGTCTGCGTGTCTGTATATCTGTCTCTATGTCTAACTTTCTGTCTGTCTTTCTGTCTATATATCTGTCTGTTTGTCTGTTTATCTGTTTCGCTGTCTGTCTGTCTGATGATTTGTCTGTATGTCTGTCTATTAATTTATCTGTATGTTTTCCTTATTCCTACCCACGGTTTTGTGCGAGACTTTACTTTGTAAATGATTACTACTTAATTAAAACTTAATCAAAGAGAATTTACATTCTCTTGGATATAGTCAATTTGTTGTCCATGACGTGTCTATTGTTAATTATTAACTATATATAACACTACCGGCTCGGATCACAAATTAATATTGATAATTAAAAATTATAAATGTTTACCTTATGTCTAAACTAGTTTTCGCCCCGTTACAGCTTCAACAAAGGTTGGCGATAGAAGGGTTGTCTGTCTTGCTTTTGGTGACGGCGCCGTCATTCAAAAGATCGTTGTTGTGTGTGCGTTGTGTAATATGTTCAAATAGTACGTGTGACTTAAGTTGTGTATGTTTGTTTAGGCTGTTGTTCCTATGCGTTTTCGTGTGTTTGTATACTTCTAGTTGTTCAAGAGTGTCTAGTTTTTGGCCTTTTGTGTGTATATGTAGTTTTTCCAAATGCATGTTTAGATACTTTTATGTAATCAATGTATCTGTGTTTAAAACTGCGTCCTGTCTGGCCTATGTAGAAGTTGTTACATCCTGAGCAGTTTTATTTGTAAACACCAGGTAATCCAAATTTGTTTTGTTGTCTGTGTGTGTTTTTTGGCAGTCCGTGTTTCCCTTTGTTTATAGTTCCTATGCGATCCTGTATCCGGCTTTTTTTAATTTGCGGGATACTTACTTCAGTGTGGTTATTTATATATGAATTTGTTGTTTTCTGTCTTTGTCTGTTGTCTGTTGTTTGTTTTGTGTAGTAGTTTTTTTTTACACGAACAGGCCAGCCGTGGACCACGCGAATATCATTTCTTTTTCTTCTCCTGCCAGAAGGGCCTCATTCGCACACTATTCGCCGCCTTCCTTTCTACTGTCCACCACTTTCTTGTCTTCTTGTCACTTGTCACCGCAGAGAACCTCAAGATTTTGAATTTTGTTTTGTATGTATTTCTATCCACACAGTCGTTCAAAGAGATACCCAGCTTCATCATTTCCTCCCTGAATTGTTTGGCGTATCCGTTTAGACTAGAAAGTTCCCAAATATATTTGAAAATTTGTTTATTTAATCTGAACCGATCCGTTCAAACCATATTTCCAAGGAATCTCAGTCTTTTCCTTTGAAAAGCAGTTTCCAGGCATTCCAGATAACTGTACAGCTTTTCTTACGGTTTATGCCTATACCAACTTTGGTTTTCTTAGGGACATAAATTTTCCAAATAATTTTTTGTTCAATTTTAAGAAGAGGTGCCAAATTTTTAAATCACATTGTTTCCACTCCATGCATGATCACCAGCCTGATCACAGTGCTATAATGGCGGACTTTCGCAATCCTGAAAAGGTTTTTCTTTCCGTACAGTTCCCGAGTTAGAGTAAAGCCCTTTGCTAATTTGAGTTTTCTTATCTTAAAGGATTCTTTGTCTGAGGCGTTTTGGGATATGTTTTCCCAAGATATTTAAAATTTTCAGTATATTTTATTTCTCCATACGTAGTGTCCAGGCACGTTTCCTGGAATTTAGATAAGGTGGTCACAATTTCCGTTTTAGCAAAGAAGATTTGGAGGCCAGTTTTCTCCGCTATCTCTTTGAGATTTTCTACTCGCTTTCTTGCTTCTTCTTCTGAGTAGGCGAAGATAGCAAGATCATCCGCGAAAGTTAAACAGCTTAATTCTACGCCTTTGGATTTTTTACCTATGCTAACCCTAGTGGAATGACTTTATGGAAGGTTTTCATGACTTTATCTAGGACACAGTTAAAGAGAGTAGGGGAGAGTCCATTCCCTTGACGTACGCCAGTGTGAATTGGGAAGGGGTCACTAAGTTCTCCTAGGAATTTAATTTTGGAAACTGTGTCGGTTAACGTTAATCTAACTACTATTAAATTTTTGGGATCGACACCGCATTCCTACAGACACTGGAAGAGGGTCTCTCGATCCAGTGAATCATAGGCCTTCTAAAAATCAATGAAAATTATGAAGAGGGGATATTTCTTTTTGTGTAAGAGTTTATTAATAACATTGTTGATTATGGTCCAAGTCACGTTTTTGATAATAAATTACCTTATTTCAAATCCGTCCTGTGACTTCGTTGCGTTGTTTTTGTTGTTACGCGTTTCGGGAACTTTGTCCAGACAGGAAGACCTTTCGGCAAAAGATTTCAAGAACACACACCACGCAAAAATTTAAATAACATATATTCACTTGAAAACATTAAGTCAAATTACGCACGCCATTTGATTTCAAACAACCATAATTACACGGATTTAAGGTCTAATCTTATACCTTTACATTACTGTAACAAGGGTCGCTACATGGACGCATTGGAGGAGTTTGAAATATACAAAAGTTATAACAGCACGAACAACCATGATGGCATACTGAATGATAAATTGAATTTTAAATCCAACCCACTGAACGACACCGCGTTGCATTTGCTTGAGATAAACAACCTGGCAATAACTCGAAGTCCAAGATTTCAGTATCCGACCGAACGTTGCACGGTGCGCACCGAGTCGAACACGTGTGTTTAAATAATGTACTTTTATGAATTTTAATATTTGACGATCTCTTCCCGAGTGATTCGTCTGATGATGGGACATAGTTCCAGAAACGCGTAACAACAAAAACAACGCAACGAGGTCACAGGACGGATTTGAAATAAGGTAGTTTATTAATAAAACAATAATTCATTTTTGCTAAAATAAGCTTTTAGATACATTGTCTAATGTAACCTGGTGTTTGTTATATCGCTTAAATTTCTCTGTAGACAAAGAATTAGTTGAACACTTGAATCAACATTCTCCGCGGTTTGCTTTTTCTCGTAATTATCACGTACCAGCGGATCTCATTGCACGGCAGCATTGTTCCACGTCGTAATTAAGGTTTCTGCATATTAAGGTCACCACCACCAACGCTGTGGTACTGCTGTTGCACTCATTTCATCAGCACCTCAAAAGTGTGCATCAAGGCGGAAATACAGTGTACGCTGCGCTGGGCACGAAACAATACCTAGTCGTGTTTGTTTTCCTTCGTGTAATGTCGAGTTTATTTACCTTCGTACCCACGCTAAAGCTACCGCTCTTAATTATAAAAAAGTGATGTTTATTGAAGAATTAAAATAAACTCTCAGTAACAGAGAGGTCAGCATAGAATCACACTGTAGTGCGTTGAGTTTGCATTATAGTGCAGTGCAACGATCATAGTATAATAGTTAATCTTATTATTGGAATTAGCAGTCTTTCTACTCCAACTACATCGTGCTTATTTGTTAAACCGCTGAACGTCATGTTCTGGACCGAGGCCTTTCAGTGTTTCCACCGTTTTCAAGTCCTAAACATGCTTGGTTGTGGTTTAGCGCTTGAAAATGGTGGAAACACTGAAAGCCGTCGTCCCGAACATGACATTTAGCAGCTTAGCAAATTAGCACGACGTAGTTGGATAGTATGATAGATTATCGTATTAAATTACCCGTACTTGTAGAGTCTGAAGCCGATGAACCCCCTAAGTAAAGAGGCGGTTTATGAGGACGGAAGGTCTGCGGGTGTTGTGGGTAGTTCTGCAAAGCAACGCACTTCCCTGCAATCCACCCATAGACACCTGCATCAATAAAACTACCCGCAATACCTGCAGAACTTGCTTCCTCATAAACCGTCTCCTTACCATAGCCGATGAAACTCCTCCTCCGCGAACTCCTCGCTGTCATCGTCATAGAAATAGAAACGCTTAATTCCCATCTTCAAACATACTCAATCTGCCATCCTTCTTGTTCACATTCTTTTGGTAGTTCCTACCCGTTTCGGATGTTGGATATCATACAGACTATTTTAACTTTCTGTACTGCTGCACGGAATAAGTCAGTTGTATTCATGCCAAACCAGGTCCTTAAATTTCTCAGCCATGAGATGCTCGGTCGCCCAACTCCTCTCTTTCCAAGTACTTTTTCCTGTCATATGGACTGAAATAAGTAAAATCTCTGTTCATTTCTTACAAGATGTCCCAAATACGGAAGCTTTCTTATCTTAAGTGTGTTAGTAACTTTTCTTCCTTTCTTCGTCTTTCTAAGAACTTCAATAATAGTTAGTGCTGTCCATAAAACGCTTAGTATTCTACGTTAAAGCCACGTTTCGTAAGGTTCTAATTTTTAGTTGTGACTTCAGTCATAGTCCAAGATTCTACACTGTAGAAGAGGACAGAGAATACGCAGCAGCGTAAAAGTCTCATCTTTGTGTTCATTGTTAAATCGTGAGTTTTGGATAAACCGCTCATTCTAGTGTACACTGCTCTTGCCTTTTCAATTCTCCTCTTTATTTCTTGAGAGTGGTCCCATTGTTCATTAGCTATAGTAACAAGATATGTAATTTTGCTTACACGTTCAACTGGCCTTTATAATTAAGGGTGCAGTTTATAAACTTGTTCTTAGATTCAATCATTAGCTTCATTAACATTGATGTCTAGACCATATCGACGGCTGCTTTCTGTCACTCTATTCGTTAGTTGTTGCAGCCCCTCTAAGCTATCTGCGAATATGACGGTGTCATCCGCATAACGTATGTTATTTATTCTTTCACCGTTCAGAGAGATTCCCACACCACATTCATCTAACGTTTCTCTAAAAATACCTTCCGAGTAGATACTGAATACAAGCGGAGATAGTATACATCCATACAGTATAGGTAGTACAGTACAACGATATAAAATTACCCGTACTTGTAGATTCTGAAGCCGATGAACCCCTAGGTAAGGAGGCAGTTTATGAGGAAGGAAGGTCTGCGGGTAACAACACAGGAAGGTAGGGAAGGTCTGTAAAACAACACACTTCCCTACAATCCATAGACACCTGCATCAACAGAACTACCCGCAACACCTGCAGACCTACCTTCCTCATAAACTGTCTCCTTACCATAGCCGATGGACCTCCTGTCAGAACTTCTCTCCCCCATCGTCTTAGAAATAGACACACTTCATTCCCATTTTCAAACATACTCAACCTGCCATCCTTCCTGATCACATAACAACTTAAATTTTCCCTAACTACTTACCCAGTCTTTATCCCTCTTCTTTGTATCCCCCGCCTACCTTAACCCCACTCTGTCGCCAGCCTCCTTCCAGGTTTGGCGACTTGGCCTTGTCTTGGCCGCCCTCAGGTGTAAATTTATGGCACTCCCATCAGCCACTTCCTTTACTTACATGGCTACAAACTGCATCTACACATGAACGCACTACTCTGTCTTCAGTGTCCCTCCATCTTCTTCGCTTCCCCGGCTTGCACTGGCGTGCTTCTCCTCACATTGGAGGATATCACATCTCCGTGAGTGGAATAAGGGAGGAAACGATCTTTATGATAAACACTACGGAAGGGCTAAGGAAGAGATTCAGATAAATGGATTTATAAACTTACGGGTATTTACACAGTGGACGATGAATTGAACGACGTAAGAACTAAAGAACACACATTGACGTCGACATGTTGAGTGCATGAAAATCCAGACCGACTTCGGGAATACAGCTTGAGAAATCATATTTTTATGGGTTCCCTGCTACATGCAGATGACGTAGTTCTTATTCAAGAAAATGAACATGATTTACAAAGAGTTATGTTTTGATTACAAGAGAAGTAGCAAGAGAGTACTCACTGATAATTTCAGTAAGGAAGACCAAAACCATGGCCTTTAAAAGTAAATATCCAATGAGGAGTAACATAGTTATAAAAAACAGCACTTTAGAACTAATAAGCGAATTCAAATATCTCGGCTGTGCAGTAAGCTATGAATCTGAATATGTTATAAGAGAGAAGATAAATAAATTTAGGAATATTTGTGGTACGATTCATAGAAATTTTAAACAATTCATAGGAATAAAACAAAACACAGCACAAGGATTAAATTTTATAAGACAATTCCAATACCCACATTGATTTATGCGAGTAAGGCGTGGGCCATGACAAGAAAGGAATGCCGCAAAATTCAGAGTGCTGAAATACAGTTTCTTTGAAATACTTTGAATTATACATTGCAAGATGGAATAAGGAATGATGATATCAGAGCAGAACTCGAAGAAAATGACATAAATGAAATTATTTCAATTTATAGAAGACAATGGTGGGATTATCTGAAAAGGAGGATCGATTGCCGAAAGCGGCACTGAACTGTAAAGCCATTAGTAGAAAAGACGCGGGTTGTCCGAGGATGAGATGGGTGCCGGAACAGGTTTATATCACCTAATCCTTGAAGAAGAGAAGAAGAAGAATAAAGAACAATGACACATACAAAGCTTTAAATTAGAAAAAAGTGTGTCTGTTAAAATAAAAGCAGTTAGACTTTCTCGTAACACTAGCCGCCGTCTTATAAAAATTTCAGAACTATCAAGCTGTTCCAGTAATGACTTCGCCTCCCATTACACTAAAATAGTACTTAAACATGTACTTCGGGGTACTTACGATGATGTGTGGGGTTGCATTGATAACGCTTGCATGCTACACCCTACGCTGTAAGCCGCACCACCCCCCCTTTGTATAGTATAAAGCGCCCTTGTGTTTTGCATAACGCAACCCTTCTGTAGACGATAGGCTATACAAAACAGGTAGACAGAAAGTGCAGCCTGTCCCGCAAACGTTCTACACAATTGTTTTAAATATTGAATTAACGCTAGCAGCATTTGAATATCATCATAATATTTCTGTAATATTACTTATATTACCGTGCTTATATTTGACAATCTTAATATGCCGTCGAAATCAATTTCTTAATCACTGTTATTTTTGTTCACAGAAAAGTAGTTTTAGTAATGGTTTATATTAATGGGCTATAAGTGCCATATGCTAACACAGCAAAGTATGTAGGTATGATGCTGGATACTAAGCTTAAATGGAAAGAGCATGTAAAAAACGAAGGAGGAGCTCAACATAAAATGCAGAAAAATGTACCGGCTGTTAGGGAAAAAACTCGCAACTAACAGTTGAAAACAAACTGCTGTTGTACAAACACGTTCTGAAGCCTGTGTAGACTTACGGAATTCAGCTGTGGGGAATATATAAGGAAAATATTCTTAGAAAAGGTTCAACCTTTCAGATCAAAGTACACAGAAGCGTAGTCAATGCTCCTTGGTATATAAGGAACGACAACCTACATAGAGACCTCAATGTAGAATATGTCAGCAAAATAATAACTAAATATGCAGACAAACATGATCAGAGGATTGAGATCCACGATAACCCAATAAAGCGACACGTGGTGGAAGAAGCTCCACACGTCCTGAAGCGACTCAAAAGACAGAAGCCACTGATCTGGTATCGCAATAGAAAGCAATTAATATCTATAGATCCATAAAACTCTACGTGAGAGAAAGATAGAATAATCTTGGGATTAGCCACTGGGCTCTACCCCATCACCCGTGAATGAAACATGAATGTGAAGCTGCTGGATGAGCTTGATCAATTGTAGCATTAAGGGAGGGGTTTTTAGTGGGTTAGAGTCCCACACTACTAGGAACTACGGGGTTCCTAGTGTCTATAGAGATTTTTACCTACCATCGTAAAAAACAAACAAACGTAACATGTTTTTCTTTTCTGAATTGTCCCCTTAAAATTTGTGATGTTTCAACAACAGTGGATAGAAACCATCAACAAAATAATCAAATATAAATAGAAACAACGATCAAAAATTGTAACTAAGAAAAAATTTCCTTTTAGGCAAATGAACGCAGGGGTTACAAATTTTCCTTCTGCAAAAAAATAATTTCTGTCTTCCAGTATTTCACTCATATTTCTTCCTCAAATCGTCTTCTACTTTATTTTCGTAACTTATTATATGTTCATCAGTTTTCCAGTCTAACTCTTTTAGGGTTTCTGAAGCCAACCTTTATTATCATAGTCCTTTTCCCTGCAGCTTTTGTTTACTTTATTACACGTCGAAATAACTGTACATATCTGTTGTTTACGTAGTTATTAAATCATCCAAACGTGAGAAACTAAGAAATGAAGTCATTAGGGACAGAACGAATGTGGAAAATTCAATTGTTGATTTTATGCAAACAAAAAAATTACAATGGTATGGACACACGAAAAGAATGGCACAGGAAAGATTGCCAAGGAAAGTTATGCAATGCACCCCACCAAGCAGAAGGAAAAGAGGAAGACCACCGATCACCTGGATAGAAGAAATTAAGACTATATTGATGGAACGAGAAATTGAAGAAGATCTTTGGATGGACAAGCAGCAGTGGAAGATGAGAATTCAATCACTTCTGTAAACTTTGGTTCCGGAAAATGTGTAAACATTGTACAGCCGGAATAAATAAATAAAGAATAAGACATTGTATTTAGATTGCTGTTAAAACTGTCTTTAATTTGTTACCCCCATGGGCTTTTACGATACTTTTACAATTTTAACCCCTCACATTTTCGCCTTTCTCCCCCCATTTTTGGGAGAATCAGTCTCAAAAGCAACAAGGTTCCTTGGAGTAAATGTATATATACATGTTCCAAGTTTTACAAAATTTGATCAACCCATTATAACGTTATCGTGAGGCACATGTCAAACAGACGGAGAACACCAAAAAATCCAAAGGGTCAAATTGTAACTTGCTTCCCCATTCAGTTAAATGTGTGTGCAATAATTCAATAAAACTACTAATATTAAATATACATCCTGTGATTTTCCTATAATTACGGACTACAAGAGACGCCAATACAATAAATTAAGATGGCAGTGCAGGTTTTTGTCTACTTTTCTTTAGTAGACTCGCTTGGTAGTACAGAATGAGATGACGTCGTTGGCAAGAGTAAGAAGAAATTTCAAGCGTAATTCAATTGACTCGACATCAAGGCGGCGGCGTCGCAGTGCCAATTTACATAACAACTTTTCCAAGGTGCACTGTAACTTCACGCTAATGCAAAGACAGCTGTATAAGCACTGTTAATAAGAAACGCTAGTGAATCTGTCTTTGTGTACATCTTGTAGTGGGGAAATTATGAAGTCTCGTGTTTTTATTCCGAAGCTGAGAACTAGGAAAGAAACGCTTGACACAGGAAAGAATTAATACGAATAGGAAACACTATGATTAACGAATAAGGATTGTACATAAATTAGAGAATACTAGACATTGCTTGGTTTTATGTTAACTTAGAAAGTGAAGTAACTATATCTCTTATAACCACATAAGAAATACCGTGCTTTATATACTGTAGAATACACTTCTTCTTCTTCGTCTGTTACTCCTTCTCTTTTTCTACTTATTCTTGTCCTATTTATTTCTCTTCTTCTTCGTTTTCTTCTCCTTCTTCTCGTTCTTCTCCTTCTTTTTCTTCTTCCATTAGGGCGTATACGAATAAGTTACGTCCATACAATTTGTCTCCCAACTCAGTAGTTTCCTTAACACAGCATGTTTCCATCATCAGGAGATGATAACGCTTGGCCTGCACACGTAAAAGATGATATTGTCGGAATATGACTTTATAGTTGAATACAGCTGCATATTAAGGTTAAATACACTTTTAAATTCAATAAATGTTTGAATAGACAGTATATACGCTAAGCAAAACGTGAAATAAAACATAAATGTTGTGTAGGGTCTTCGAAGAAAGTGTGATGAAAATGTTATGTCACTGAAATGAAAATATTTTTTAAGGATTCACATATGCAGAAAATATCTAAAAACTTTTTGAAGTAAAACGTTTAATGCTTATTATTTAGTTTAGTAAACCTAAATGAGTGTAACACTGTGAGACAGTGGAATCCAAAATAATTCATGGTTATTGGGCTACAGACTGGTCGGACCATCTCTCCTTGGGTCTTCCCAGGCTTCTCTTCCCTTTTGGCTGATAGATGTTCGGAATCCCTTCTTCTTGTCCTTTTTCTTTGTCTTGTCGTTATCCTTAATATCCGCCCGGCTATTAATTTTTCTTTGGAGCTTGCGAGTAATATAAATGTCCTTTGGATACGCTACCAACGTTTCGCTAGGCAAGTTGAGTGAGGGGCTGCCTTCTAAAAGCTTCTCATCAGAGCTGCTGCCTGTAATAACCCCAGGCAGAGGGCTGCCACATCCGCTGTTGTTCAAATACAAACCGTTGAGGACTTCATCCTTGTTACTCCCGTACATGGGGTCACTATTACAATTCCCTAGTGCAAAGGGATCAACAGCCGCCCAATATGGGTCAGACACAGCCGCCTTTAGGAACGGTTTTCCATTCCAAGGACACGAGAAGGTGCCCTGTACCTCTACCCGCTCTCACCCACCCTCAAAAGAGGTCGTTGGCACTTGGTAGAGGAGGATAGCTTATACCGGCTGACACTCGGGCTCCGGTGCCGCAAGGCTAGACCTACACTGGGCGCAGAAGTTTTCCGATCCGATCAAGCAAGGTTGTCTGGCCAGATGTCTCCCGGCAAGTGTGCCTACATTGATGGCGGACGTTTCCCGGCAATTTGCTGCCACCACTTGTCAGTGATTCAATGAAGTTCTCTTTCGTACGTCATGAGTGATTCGGAGGAAGAGTTGGAATTTTTTCTCCCGCTAGACTCTAATTACTTCTTGAAGCAGTGTAACACAAGAAAGAGGGTTCATGATTTTAACAAAGACAGAGGTGACAGTGAATTTTTCAAAACTAGTTGGCCAATGAGAAATTATCCAGATAAATGTAATGTTTACCACAGGATGCGGACTGAAACTTTTGACTACATTCTCGAAGCCATAAAGTGTGATCTTACAAACCACTCTAATTTTAGAGATTGTATAAGTCCTGAAGAAAAGCTCACAATTACTTTAACGTAAGTTCAACTTATATTTTAATTACAGTGATCGCTCGGCACTTGGTAGAACATTTTATTGATACTTGAATGTAATAAATTAAATCGTCTACGTGCTAATTATGAATCGTGTACAATACACTTTTGTGTGACGAAAGTCAACAACTTGTTACTTAAACTAATGTCAGTCTGAAAAGAACGGATCATAGACGAACGAGCTTGAGTGTAATATTTTTTAAAACTTTTAAATTACTATAATATTGCCAGGTTTTAGTTTTATTATCCTGACATATACTGGTTTTAAGAGAAGTACTCATTTTCAGTTGTATATTCTGGAAAGATAAAAGATTTTTGTTTGATAATTTTATGCTAAATAAAAGTGGACAATATATTAAGGATATTCATGACCTAGGCATAACTTGGGCCTAACTTTGGGGAAATAGACACTCATCACTTTATTACTATTCTGACAGATATAACAAACAAACAGGACAGTGTTCTCTCCTAATCAACTGAAAAATAGTATTGAAGTATATAGGAAAAATATTATTACTATAAATGTGTAACAATTCTTCATTGGAAACTACTCTTGCAAGATATATTTATTATAGTATTATTTACTGTGACATAATAAACTGTCTCCTGTATTTGTTTATTTGTTTTTATTTATGAATAAAAAACTCTTTGTTCATTTATATAACAGGGCTAGTGTTCCCCCCAAGTTACGCCTGTGTTATTCATTTATTTAAATTTCATGTGTTTTACATCTCCGCGGGTTTTGAGACAATAACAACTCAATATTATTATTATCATATAGCGCTAAATACACAACAGATAATTAAAATTCAAGCTTAAAATTTTAATAATATGAAAAATTAACGTAAAATTGCTTCACTTTTTCCTTTTGATGTAAACAATTTTGATGTTTTATTCCCATTGAATTTTTTCATTTTTCATTTCGTTAAAAGATGTAGGCTACCTTATTTTTCGGACTATAAGACGTACTTTTTTCTTTAAGAAATAGTGCTTAAAATATAGCTGCCTCTTGTCTGTCAACTCATACCGATGAGATATCCTTTTCTGTCACAAAGCGTAACAATGTAGGCCTATATTTTTCAGTATCTGAACGATCTTAAGTGCAAAGAACAGGCATACACCGTATTCATGTTTTTAAAGAGGAAGAGAGAGAGAGAGAGAGAGAGAGAGAGAGAAAGAGAGAGAGAGAGAGCAAAATAGCCTTATCGAAAATAATTACTAAACCCTAAAACAAACTAGATTGGACTAACAAAAAAAAAAATCTCCCTTTCCTTATAACTCTATGTGAATGCAATCAAAACAGAGTTGAGAGAGTGAGTGAAATATACGAAAACGTTTATTTGTTTACAGTGAGATAGGTACTAACTACGATTCCTTGTGTATGTTTTTTGGAACACCATGTTTTGATTTAATACCCGGAAAGCAAGACATTGTTTGTATACCTAGTTTGATAAGATTAAAAAGTGTAAATGGATAAGAATAAAGTATACGTTTTTATTAAATTTGCATCATAAAAAAGAGTGCCCATTGTGGTTGGAAAAACGGTAATTAAGTTGTGTATGTAGTGAATACTCAAGGTAAAATAAAGCTCATAACCCGTAGGCCAATAACTATTACACTCATATATTTATATTGTATTAATGATACATTATATTGCACTTTTGTATAAAAATTGTCTTTTTAAGAAAAACGTTCTCTTGAAAAACATCACAATTAATTTTAAGTATAACACATAAACACACATACACATAACACATGAACACATAAATATGACTAAAGATTGAATATGCTGTGAGAACTGAGTGTCTGAACTGGAACCTCCACTGTTTGGTTTTGCTACAAATCACTCTGAGATTCATACTGATCAGCAGGCGAGCGCACAGAATACTGGGGTGAAGGAGACGCGGAAGTTAACATTAAATGGGAGAACCAGAAGGTGTATCTACTGCTGAATTGTTAACTGCGTCTCTGAAACTCTTCTTTTCCAGCTCGCGAGTGACGCTCTCCAGCATCGACATCCTCAGCCTAATTTTTGTGATCGGATCCAGTTGCTTGATTGACGGCAACAAACTCATTAAAAATAAATAATCGTCATCATCCTTCCTCGTCGTCTCTGTGAAACGTTCTTCAAGAAGCTGCAATTTCCGTTTTTCGATATCAAGAGCTTGGTCAGCACTTTTCCTCTTTCGCGGTGGTACTCTTATGTTTTGTGTTTTACTGCCTTTATCAGACTGAATTGGTTGCTGAGGGCACGTTGATGGACCCAGACTCCTTAGAATCGTTAAACTCGTCCTCATCTGGTACAACTTTGTTGTCCATAACTTCTTCATATGCAGGACTGCTGATAGGATTCCCTGGAAAATATATGTTTCCCGAACTTTCTCGTGGAATTAGCATATCCCTCAAGAAGTCCATGGATGCAAAAAATGGCCATTTCGTGTCATAATTGCTTGACCACTTTTTGTTCCACTCCGTGCTTTCAATTTCTTCCTATATGAATCTCTCAGATTTTCCCACGTCTTCTTTGCCAGATTACCTGAAACACATAATAATATTCTATTAATATCAGTTCTTATAATAAACATTTTGTATTTTATGTCTTAATATTTTGTAATTTAAATATACAGGATTTTGAGGAAACAACTATTGTTACAGGTTTTTGTCAACTGGAATGTCATTTCGTGCCCTGAGCCAGGTTTTTCGAATGAATGATTATACTATAGGTAAAATTATTGGTTCGGTTATTAATGCAATATGGAAACGTCTTTCAACAAGGAACATGGCAATTCCCTCTCATGATCAATTCATACAGATTGCATCAGAATTTAAAGAAAGATGGAATTTCCCTAATGTTGTTGGATGTACTGATGGAAAGCATGTCAGGATCAAGTGCCCTAAAGATAGTGGGACCATGTATTACTGCTATAAACAGTTTTTCTGCAAGGCGTCGCAGACTCTCAGTGCCGTTTTATTTTTATAGATGTCGGTGGATATGGAAAACAGAGTGATGGCGGAACTTTTTCTGCCTCTAGCGTATACAAATTTTTAGAAAACTTTAAAGCCGACTAAACAGTTCAATAGATCTGCAAAAGAAGCTCAAAATGTTCGAAATGCCTTCAAATCCTACTTCAATGGACCTGGTGCAGTGCCGTGGCAGAACACTCATGTTTAAAATAAGTCACAGAACTATTATTTTAAGTACTAACTCTGGCACTTTTCTAGTAGTTATTCGCTAGTTCTGTTCTGTTTTTAAATCACTAATTTTTGGAATTGACGTAACCGACCTATTTTCATCTTTCTATGAACAAAAAGGCATCTTTTTCGTTGAAATTATTGATTAATGTCAATAAACATGAATTTGATAATGTAATGTATCCAGCAATGTAGTTTTGGTATAGTTTAATGAAAGCCTTAATCAACATAATACATAATATTAACAATTTATAATCAATAATATTACTGTTGTTTCTAGAAAATACTATATGTGCAAAATACAAGAATCAACATGATCGCATAGATTCACAAATTTTCAACCTAAAACTCTAAATCCCTACAAAACAATTGTCGCTTAACTTTTATAAATGTGCCTTAATTTTTATATTTAAAGTTTAAACTTTTAGATCTGTAATTTGTTGTTTAATTTTTGTCACAGATCAGTAGGAAGATGGAAGATACAATTTTAATAATTTGTATACAATATCTTACAATATCAGATATAACTGTCACAAATGCTGTATTCCAATGTTACACTGGTTATTTTTTTGGTATAAGTCTACCTTTTCAAAATAATATTTTTTTAAATTTAATGTAAAAATATAGAACGTACTTTAAATATTTTCAATAAATAAACATAAAGAAACAAACAAAACTTACCAGTTATATGTAATTTCTTTCCAATGTCTTCCCACAGGACAGGCTTCAATTCTCTGTTATGGTAAGCCTTTGTTCGTTGATCCCAGAGACGTGGTTCATCACGAACAAGTTCAATTAGAAAGTCTCTGTTGACGATTGCAGATTTACTTGTATTTTCAAATGACATTTTTAGTTTACTCAGGGAGGCACGGAACGTGACGGAACAGGCTGCCGGATTGGAAACAAACCAAGTTGTTCTGGCCCGGCGGCGGCCCGGCATCGGACGTTATGGGGAGTTGCCGGAACGAACCGACATGCCCAGTGTAGGCACATTCTAAGAAACAAAGCAGTTTGTTTTATTGAAAACCCGCTCAATCAACCGTGCCTGATCGGACAATGACGGTTCTGTGTCCAATGTAGGTGCACCCCACCATAAGGTTTCCGTCCCCCACCACGAGGAGGATGAGCTAATATTATGAATATTACTATTCCTTTCTTTTTGTGTCTATCATCGACGGACTACGATTACGCAACTTTCTTCACTTTTTGAAGTTTTGAAGTCCTCCGTTTCTAGGATCAACTTCAATACCAACTTGGAGTCGATCTTCACCCCGAGACACTTCACCGCTGGCCTTGACTCGACTGCTTCGTATCCGACTTGTACGGGGATTACAGTGGGTATCCTCTTCTTAGTGAAGACCACAAATCCCGTCTAGCTGAGGGTTATCGTCGGCCCGTGCTACACCATCCAGTTGTTGGTGTTTCTCAAAGCAAAACTTGTCACCGAAAAAGTATTTTATTTGATTTTAGATCAATTACTGTGTGTGAACTAAATGCTAGAATATAGCTGCTATTATCATGCATATGCACAGGCAATCGTGCGTACTAGCATAAGCTGCTATTATCGTGCCATCAATTCGGTGCATAAGCAAAACACCGCTTTCTTAATTACTTAGAAATGGACATTTTCCTTTTTCAAAGTGTAAATAGTAATCAATTACACAGCAGTACACTGCAGACGACGCGCTTCGCATAAGGTGGCGTCACTCAACATTCTGTAAGAAGCTGAAATATTTTTGTCCTCAACACGAAGGAATTAAATTAATATTAAAATTCTGTCGCGTACATATTATCGCAAAGACAAGTAATTATTTTTACGTACAGTTTTTGTAATTTCAATACAAATTTTACTTGAAAATAAACGGCATCTAACTACACCGTACCTTTACATTTTATTACAATTGATCGTTTAGCATCTTCAGTTTCCCTTACATGAATCCTCTTTTTGACCCTCCCAGGATGGGAGCACGGGAGCTCTCGAAACATGTTCCAAATAAGGAAAAATAACATCTTGAGGTAAATTTAGTTTTTTTAACTCCTAAAGGCAATGCCTTGTCGCTGTAGCCACGTCACTCTATCCCTTGCGATATTCTTCATTTCTTTATAGGACCCACTATTCACGACACTCATTGTGCTGCGGAAGTATGCAGTTCTTGGTCTTCCTTTGGGCTTCTTCCCCACTACTTTGCCCTCAAAGATGTTAGTTAAAAAAGCACTATGTCTGATCACATGCCCTATCAACTTAATCTTCCTCACCTCTATACTCCTAAGCAGTGTTCTATTCTCATTTATTTCCTCTAAGATCTGTTCATTCGTCTTCCTATCTGCCCAACTAGTTTTTGTCATTCTCGGCCAAATCCACATCTCCATTGCCTGAAGTCTGTCACTCTCCACCTTCCCTAAGGTCCACGATTCACACCCGTAAGTTAAAACACTCCATATAATATTTAGTTATAAATATTAAATGTAATATATATATATATATTTGTGATGTTATTCAATTATTTAATTATTCAATTATAGATTTCGATTGTTATTAATTTACTTAGAAACCTCTGATGATACTGATATTTTTCAGTGAAACGTGCGTCCGTTGTTAAAAAGAATATACGAAATTATACTACTTGCAGAAGAAACAAATTGAATAACATCACAAATTTATATAATTACTGCAAGAAACGTCGAGTTACTTATATAGAAAATGATATATATATATAATATTTAATATTTGTACTGAAATTACCTCAAGATATTTTATTTTTCTTATTAGGAACATGTTTCTAGAACTCCTGTGTTCTCATCCTCAGCCTTCGTGATCTTGCGTCTGGTAAAGTGTTGGCTGGATGCTATTTTGGTTTCTTGTTGGTCTCTGGTATTTTAAAGTGGTATTATTGTATTATTGTGTGTGATTGTTGTGTATGTATTAGTATTTTGTGTATTTTCGATGTTAAGTGCATTGAATATTGTATCATGTTTTGTATTGATTTGTATTTGTTCAGGTATTAGTTTGTTTTGTGTTTTATGTTTGTATATTTGTAAATTTGGTTATGTCTAGGAATTCATGTCCAGTGTTTATTGCATGTGTGGCCAAATTGGATTTGTATATTTCTGGTTTTTTGTACGCGTTTAGGTGTTCAAAATAACGTTTTTTCAGTTGTTTTTTTTTGTTTGTCCTATGTAACATTTATTGCAATCTTGGCATTCAATTTTGTATATATCATTGGTTGTTGTATTATCTCTGTTGTGTGGGTTATATAGTTTTTGTAGATAATTTTTATTAGTTTTATATGCTATTTTAATGTCTGCGTTTTTAAACAGTTTAGTTATCTTTATCATTTTATTATTTATGTATGTGAATGTGGCCCATTTTTTATTGTTGTTATTATTTTTGTTTTGTTCATTTTGATTAACTCTTAATTGTTCAGTTTTTATTTTATATTTGATTTTATTTCCTATTTTGTTTACAGTGTTTTTATTATATCCATTTTCATAACCAATTTGGTAAATTATATTTCTTTCTTTGTCTGTTTCTTGTTTGTTTAGGGGTATTTTGTACATTGTGTTAAATAGTGTATAGAATGCTACCATTTTATGTTGTGGTGGGTGGTCAGAATTGTTAGGTATAATGATGTTAGTGGAAGTTAGTTTTCTTTATATTGCATATTGTAGATGGTTATTGTATCTTGTGATGGTTATGTCTAAATAGTTGATTTTGTTATGTTTTTCTTTTTCTTCTGTGAATTGTGTTTTTAGATGTATGTTATTGAGTAGTTTTAATTTGTTATCTGCATTTGTGTTTTTGTTACTTGATACATATACTCGCCGACTTGTGACATCTTTAAAGCCTTCAATAACTACGCGTTTCAAGGATAAAACCTCATCATCATCAGATTATATAAAAACACCAATCCTTCTGTAGAAGTCGTAAAAAAAATCAGAAATTTTTACCAAACTCACAGTACGTATGTCATCTAAAAACACATTATTGTAGCACTTCACGCCGCGTCGCGACCTCGCGCGTACCACTACACGCGATCGACTGATGATGACGAGGATATTTATCCTTGGAACGCGTAGTTGTTGAAAGCTTTAAAGAAATCACAAGACGGTGAGTAATCAAGTGTTTACAAATATTACAAATAAATACTTATACACTTGACTTGGCGACTATAATATAGTGAACATATATTAAATGAAACATTTAATTGAATTTAATAAAAGTTATTGTATGTAAAAATATTTTACTAATTTACTTGAAGGTTGTACAATTTATTTTATTTACAACAATTTGCTTTGTTTTTTTTTATGGAAATGCACTCCTGGCTCACTGATTACTGCGAGTTGTGAGCACATAGTGATTAGCTTCACCGTGAACGCTCCAACCCCATCCTCATAAAACGACATATGTAAAACACGAAATAAGTGATAAGGCAAGACTGTCCGCTGCTTCATGAACAATGCAGCGACACTGTTCAAAATCGCCCCTAAGCTGCAGCCGGCGTCATTGTGTAGTAGGGAAGCGAACAGTAACAGGATGGGATAAGGGTGTAGACGTAATCAATGCCACCCCACACACATCGCGGCAAGTACCGTCAAGTACGCGTTTAAGTATTGTTTCTTTCTTACATGTCTGCACGAGTCATTAAAGTGGATAGACTATTGCAAAATATTAAAACCTATGTTACAGACTTCAGAACATTGCTGAAAGAATGTTTATATTGTTTGCAGTACCTAAATTTTGTCTTACTTGTTTATTTGAGGCATTTTAGTAGTGAATCGTGGATGTGTTACTAGCAAATCGCAGGCTGCCACCTTCAGGCTTAACGTCCAGCCCGATTTTCTGTCTGGGTGTTCTCCCATAAACTGGGTGTCTTACCAGACTAAACAGACCAGTTTTCCATGTTGAGATATCCATAAGGATCTTTAATGTGGTGGTTTCTCCTTGCCTCCCACATCCTACGTCGTTGACCAACGGAAGATCATCCGTCTTTAGGGGCAATTTCTCACCCCAAGGGCAAGAGGATGCCCTACCCTCTACTTAACAGTGACAAGTAGAGGAGGGACAGCTTATACCAGCTGTCACTCGGTCTCCAGGGCCGCGTTAGCAACCCGTAGGTGTTCCCCATCGCCCACCACTTGGAGGTGCGGCTGGATATTTCCCTTCATCAAGGAATGAGACCGTAAGGCATTAATCATCAGAGGCGTGGCAGAGTATACTCTCCATGATCATAGAAGAAACACAGATATACGACAGAAACTGAATATTATGTGTATACTCGAATGTTATGTGTAGGATCGCCCAGTATCGGCTGAATTGGTAGGAACATCTTTGCCGAATGGATGACTGCCGCATCCCCAAACAACTATAGAACTATAGGCCGAAGGGACGGAGAGGTATGGGACGTCCGAGGAAGCGCTGGAGTGACCAGCTGTAATATTTGGCTATTTGAGGCCGGAACAAACCATTCTTGGTTTAAACCTTGAGGATGATGATGATGGCCTAAAGTTTTTCTCCTTCTTCCTGTTTAAGGATCAGGCCCTAGTTGACCTGTTTCAGAACCCTTCTTCTCCTTGATATACCTACATAAGGTCCAAGTGTTGGCACGATCCCTCGTATTGTCTTTAATCTTCTTGTGCAAAGATTTGTTTTTTAGTTTTTCCCTAGTATCTTCATTCCTATGCAATTCCTTAAGCTTACACGTTCCACGTCAACACTGTTAGAATTAGGCCTATTGTTATTAGCCGGGATGTTAGGCCGTTATCGGCTGTTGTGAAAGACAGTTATCCCCTCAGTACTCGGGTCAATTAGCGGACACCTTGAGAATCGTTTGTCCGACATTGGAGACGGCCTTCAAAGGTGGAGCCGAAAAGTTTGTCTTCAGTAACAGTCGACAACGGCCTAACATCCCTGATAATAATAACAATAATTCTAGCAATCTTCAATCTTCTTCTTATCTAGGAAAGAATATCCTTGTGCGGTTCTTAAAAATTTCACTTTATTTGCTTAAATTTTTCTGTGCGGAGCAAAAAAATTGAAACTGGTTGCGTGTATTTTGAAATTTAATTAATTGACTTCCAAGTTTTGCCAATTTAAAAAAATTACTTTCTAAGATGACAAGTTTAAATAATTTACAATAATAGGCCTTATACTCAATAATAAATATAACACATGTTAAAAGAAATGGTGAAAAATGAAAAGAAGTCGAATTGAAAGAGAATAGGAGGACACGATTTTCCGTTGGTTTCAAGCAACTTGAAACATATTGTTACGTAATGCGGAAAAAGTGTTACGTAATACGGAACGTTCTACAAGTCTATCGAATGTTCCAGTGGAATCTGGCTGCAATGTGTGTGCGTACGTGGTTCCCAACGCATTAGCTAGACTGTGCCCGAAGCCGCGCGCATTGTCTCAAGGCCGCAATGAATTACGCTCTAATGTTTTCCTTTATTGTTAATGCCTAGTATGGAACATTCTGGTATTTCGTTGGGCTATAAATACAAGTACTCAGCGACGTTTATTTTAGTTATTGTTGTGATTTATACCAGTGCGGTCTGAAGTATTGTGGCGAAGTATTACGTGTTTTATAATTGTGCAAGACTATTGTAATACATTTTATTTTATTGTTGTATTGGAGTGTTAGTGGTCTCAAATTATTCGACTAGTAATTTTATACAAACCACTATGTTGTCTTTGGTATTGACGAGCGCTTTCGGCAGCCAAGCCATCTTCAGGTTGGTAAACGATCTGAAGATGCCTTGACTGCCGAAAGCGCTCGTCAATACCAAAGACAACATAGTGGTTTGTACAAAATTACTAGTAGAAATATTGTAATACAATTGTGTTTTATATCAGTTAACATTTTTATTTGATTTCTTGTAAGATACTGTCTTGTTAATTACAAACTGTTTAATTGTGATAATTAAAGCTGGTGATTAGTGATGTAATTGGTGTCTTGTATTTTGTTTTCCACTGTACCATACGACGATCAAGTAGACCGTCGTAACAATATGATTCATGTGACGACGTGCTTTCCACTATGCTTGAGCCATGTCAGCTGATTTATTTAATTTCGCAACGAAGGAGCTGTTTGCTTTTACCCGTTAGTTGGCCGTAAACCAAGGCCTACGAAAAAGACAGGCCATGGAGCGTACGACGATTTTTGAAGTCACGTGACGTTAGGAGTCGAACAATCCAGTGTAGTCCTATGTACTCGCGTAATTAACGCGCTTTATTTGACCAAATCTACTTAAATAATTCGGATTTTTTACAAACAATAAACATATAATTAAACAAATATAATCCACATATTTTTTAAAATAAACGGATTAATATTAGTAATATAGGTAATAGGTAAATAATGTAGTAATATTTATTTCTTCGGTTTTTTACTTTTCTTTCTTTTTGTATTTTTCCTTTTAAAAATGACTGTCAATCATTATATTTTTTAACAAAATTATTTACCATTATTTTACATAGTGTAAAATGTATATACACAATCATGTTATATAAATTTATATAACAATATTGCAGTTAACCCTCACTTTCTTAATTTTAACGTTTTCTTAAAAGTATTTATATTCTACAGAAAGATATTATTAGGCTTTCAAGACAAACTGAAAGCCTATCTAATGTACATTTTTAATGATTTTAATGAAATAAGTAAATTACTGTTATTATTTGCCCATTAGTTTTAATTTGTTGGTGCAATTCTTATTATAATATGAGAAAAAATATTCTAAAAAAACGATATGCGGTTGAAAATATTCTTACCCCCCGAAACTAAATCCCAGTTTTACCCCTGAGCGCCGACGCATGTGTATGCTTCAGTGTTACAAAACGATGGATTACGTGAAATGGTGACGCAGCAATAAATAATGAAGTTCTCCCGCGCTGAGTGTATGAACCGAACCGAATAACGTACTACTTTGAAGCAAACAAAGATCAATACCAAGTCATTAGCATGGGCCGCCGCTGTCAGTCGTGGAGTGGAATTCAGTAATTTGCAAAGGGTGTCTCTGACCTCTGCTAACGACCCCTTAGTTACGCTCCCAATAATGTGGCTAAACTTTGTGCCTGTACTCTACTACATATACTTCTACAAACAATAATTATATTTTATAGTAAAGAATATAATGGTGAGATCCTCATATGCTATATGCGGATGTCATAGTTCTTATTCCAGAAGAAGAGGATGATTTACAAAGAGCTATGTTTCAATTACAAGAAGTGGCAAGAGAGTACTCACAGTTATAAACAACAGCACTTTAAAACAAATCAGCCGTTTCAAATATCACGGCTGTGCAGTAAGCTATGAATGTGAATATGATATAAGAGAGAAGATAAATAAATTTAGGAATATGTGTGGTTCGATTCATAGAAATTTTAGAAATAAAACAAGACACAGCACAAGGATTAAATTTTATAAAACAATTGCAATACCCACATTGACTTATGTGAGTGAGATGTGGGTCATAAGAATGAAGGAGAGCGGCAAGATGCAAAGTGCTGAAATGCAGTTTCTTCGAAATACTTCAAATTGTACGTTGTAAAATAGAATAAAGAATGATGATGTTAGAGCAGAATTCAAAATAAAGTACATAAACGAAATTATTTTAATTTACAGAAAACAGTGGTGATATCATCTATAAATGATGACAGAGGATCGATTGCCAAAAGTGGCACTGAACTATAAAACCATTGGTAGAAGAGACGTGGGTCGTCCGAGGATGAGATGAGAGCCGGAACAAGTTTATAATCTAATCCTTGAAGAGGAGGAGGAGAAGAAGAAGATCATCATATGGTCCATACTATTCTCTATTTTTTCTCCGCCACCATATCCGATTTTTCAAATCGAATCAGCAATCCTCCTAAGCAATTCTGTTTCGAATCTGTCTAGCACTTCATCATATTTGAAAACAATTTTTTTCTAAATTCGGGGTCAAAAAAACGTCCTACGACGTTGTCCGATACCCAACCTCCATTGCTGTATGTCGTTGCAGTCTTCGTCAACCAATCCCACATGTATTTCATAAAAGTTCTTCTCTTTTTTAAATACACTTTTAAAACAATTTAATAATTAATTGCGTAAGTAAAAAGAAGAAGAAGTGTTTGAACTGTATGGAATCGGAGCTAAGGTGATTAATAATCACGTAATTGGTTTTCTGTCCCTGGTGGTGATTTATTTTACCGTTGATACAACTGTAATCCCCGTTGTGACCACGCAGCTATATTCTAAATTATATTACCCGTACCGTAACAAACAACAATAGTATCTCGTGCAGGGTGAGTTTGTACGATTGAATTGAAGAACAAAGGGATATTACGGTTTGGAGCTGATAAGGTTGCTACAGCCTAAAGGACCGCGCAACTATACCTGTGGTAATTGGATTAATGACATTCCGTTGCGAGATACTCTGATTGTGTGTGTGTTTTTTGTGTAAAAACATTGTACTACTGGATTATGATAATAAATAAATTGCTTTTTATAATTACTCTTTTACTTTTTATGAGCACATAGTTTTTTGTTCTGCTTTACATAACGGGTTTTGATTTAATTAAACGCATTTTCGGCTGACAGTTCTCAGACCTGTTGGCTCGTTTATGATGTTATTGTGAAATTTTTTTTATTCGAGTCAAAACTTTGTACGACGTTATTCGATGCCTAATCTCTATTGCTGACTGTCGTTGCAGTTTTCGTCGTTTAGTCCTCTATCGCTCACTTAAGAATAACCTTTAATGGAGAAGGAAGAAAATAATGTTGAAATTAAATCAAGAATAAACGAAAGAAAACAAATAACTAGATCATTGCATGTTATTCAATAGACCACGGAAATTGGAAAAGCAAGCAAGAAAAGAATATACGATAGTATGATTATAAGCACGTCGATGTAAGGATCCAAACCATGGAGAATAAAAGAACAGGTAAAAAGAAAGTTAGAAGCTACAGAAATGGATGCTTTGAGACGATCTGCTAGAACTTCAAGCCTACGGCGAATACGGAATGAAACGATCAAAGACGAAATTGGCGTACAAAAGACAATCGTCGACTGCATTGAAGAAAAATAACTAATCTGGTACGGACACGTACAAAGAATGGGACAAGACCGACTACCAAAGAAAACAATGAGATTGATACCCAGAGAGTACAGAAAGAAGGGAAGACCCAAGAAAATATGGATAGAGGGCATAAGAAGATCAATGATCGATAGAGGACTAAACGACTAAAACTGCAACGACAGACAACAATGGAGGTTAGACATCTGACAACGTCGTAGGACGTTTTGACTCCGAATAAAAAAAAACTAATTACACTTGATGAATTTTTATCACAGTGAAAAATAAAGTGAGTACATGAATATTTTAAAATTATTTTCTAGCATTAGGATCTTATGTACATGCGCTTATATTGTGCTTGGAGACGACGCTAGCCCTACCCATCTGGTCAGGAATCGCCACGGGTTTTGTTAAAGTATGCTACTATTTGCCTACTCGAGGATGATTGGATTTGATGTATCCGTTCGTTGGTGAACCGACTTAGCGTCATTACGCTTACGTCTCCAGTTTATGACGCTCGTTTGCCGTCCCTTCATTACTGTTGCTGACTTCTAGCTGTATCATTAGCATACTTCCTACGGTATTGATTTCTGTTTCTGGAAGGTCAGGGGTCTAGCCTAGGTAGAGTGCAAGAACCAATACAGATGCAAGTTCTCCTACAGAACTCCAAGTTTAATTGTCCGGAGACATCTTCCTGCTTCCCGATTTAGCTTATAGTATGCAAAATGGTTAATTTAAATTTCGCTGCGAGAGACTTATGCTAATGAAGGGGACAGCATTGCCCGAAGGAAGCCCAGATTTAACGTAAAATTACTACAATAAACGAATAATTCTCCAAGCGTAAAGCTATCGCCAACAGATTGTAACTCTTGTAGGGTAAATAGCGGAAGTTTCCCGCATGTGGTGCCTGAGGGAATGACATAATTTGGTTGGTTGAAATTGCCTAAAGTAGGGAAGCTGTCACAGGCGACTGACGCGTAAGTCTGAATAAACTGCCGAAGGGGTGAAAATACTACTAGGTTTGAAGGGTCGATGGTGCAAATAAAAGCATTTGACAGATAGCAAACTGACGCCAATAAAAGGTGAGTCAGCAATAAATCTAGAAAAACATTCCTATCAGGCCTAGAGTTATAATCACCATCTTCACAATACGGCATAAGCAAGGTCCTAACTGTTGCCTATTCCGACTTCTTCAAAAATCCTCCAGCCATCTCTTCTTAGGTCTACCCAAATACCTGTGTCCTAGAGGTTTGTATTTCCAGACCTATTTGGTCAGTCTGGAATCTGACATTCTTTCTAAGTCAGAAGTACCGATATTGTTTGTAATCTTTTAATCTTTCATTCAAATTAAAATCTTGAAGCTTTTTTCCTTATGGCTTCATTTCTTATGCAGTCAAGTTTAGAATATCTGTTAACTCCTTTTAAAAACGCCATTTTTGAGGCCTAAATTTTAATCTCTTGTTTCTTGGCTGTTGCCCATAATTTACATCCATAGGACTGCCATAACTTCGTATATTTTTAATTTTTAATCTCGACGTACTGGTTTCTAAAAATACGGTTGATTGTTCCACAGATCGTCTGGAACTTACTTAACTTAACATCACTACCATAATTTCTATCATAATCAATATCTTTACAGTGAAGGGTTTGTGAAGATCGGCCAAAAATATAACACAAATTTTAACTTATTTGTGTCGACGTTTCGACAATGTTTATTGCCATCATCAGGACAATTGTTGCTGACGCCAAACACAAACCTTGCGCTGGAATATTCATTGATTGACGGTCGCTACGAATTTAAGGCTACGAATCATAATTTCTAACGTAGGCAATGTCATTTCCAAAATAGTTAGAATGGCTCACCTTTGCTACAATTTGGTCATTGATAATTATTTTTGTTCTTTTTGGCTTCTTGTCTCTAAATGCCATTACCTCTGTTTTTATAGTGAAGATTTTCATACTGTATTGTTTGCAAACCTGATTCTGCGAAACAGGTTTTTGCAAAACAGATTCTGTATTTTGAAGTATGAGCAAGTCGCAGCAAACAACAGCACATTCAAAATCTGTCTCGTGACAACTTGATACCAGAGTTCACTAGATGTTACGAGGCTAGAGTGAATTTCTAGTTTACATTTAAAGTTTCAAAATAATGTACTGTGGTCTCAATGTCGTGTAGAACACGACTGTTCATTATAGTCTGTGATTAACGTTTAAATTTCAGCTCTTAATGCACTATGAACACTTACGATCGGTTTATAAAAATCGTATTACGATTATATAGATCAACTCGTATAAAAGAAAAAACACAAAAACTGAAAATCAATCTTTAGTTTAGGTGAAAAAATGGTTATTAAAATACCAATGAAATCATTTAGTACACTTGTCACAGTCACAGTTGTCTTCTTACTTGCCACAGTAAATCATTCAGTCGCGTATCTCTTTCAAGTGTGATATACTAATGTTCTAATAAACTATTCTATCATACTTGCTCCCTGTTCCTCTACTCGATCTCATTCTGTCCCTGTGTGTGTGTGTGTGTGTGTGTGTGTGTGTGTGTGTGTGTGTGTGTGTGTGTGTGTGTGTGTGTGTGTGTGTGTGTGTGTGTGTGTGTGTGTGTGTGTGTGTGTGTGTGTGTGTGTGTGTGTGTGTGTGTGTGTGTGTGTGTGTGTGTGTGTGTGTGTGTGTGTGTAGGAGCACGGTGTGTGAGAGTCTTGCGACAAAAAATCTTAAAATAAATTATTTTATTATCACTGTTGTTATATGTTGCTGAAACTCAAGAAAACATTAACACCATTAGTCAAACCTTTAATTCCTTTAAATTGATCTTCTTCTTCTGATAGATCCTATCCGTTTCGGATGTTGGATATCATACAGATTAGTTTAACTTTCTGTACTGCTGCACGGAATAAGTCAGTTGTATCCATGCCAAACCAGGTCCTTAAATTTCTCAGCCATGAGATTCTCGGTCGCCCAACTCCTCTCATTCCAAGTACTTTTCCCTGTAGTATGGACTGCAAGAAGTAAAATCTCTGTTCATTTCTCATGAGACGTTCCAGATACTGAAGCTTTCTTATCTTCACTGTGTTAACAACTTTCCTATGTCTTTCTTCATCTTTCTAAGAACTTCAACATTAGTTATATGTGCTGTCTATGAAATGCTCAGTATTCTACGGTAAAGCCACATTTTGAAAGATTCCAATTTTTAGTTGTGGTTTTAGTCAAAGATCAAGATTCTACAGAGATCAAGAAGAGAACCGAGAATACGTAGCAGTGTAAAAGCCTCATCTTAGTGTTTATTGTTAAATCGTGACTTTTGAATAAAGTGATCTCTCTAGTGGACACTGATCTTGCTTTTTCAATTCCGCTCTTTACTTCTTGAGAGTGTTTAAATTGATAGAAAGCAGAAAATGACTATCGGTATATAAAATATTTATGAAGCCATGCAGGATATAAAATTCCTTTGAAACTTACAAAGTTAACGGAGCTAAACCATGAGATTCGCAAAAGTCAAAATTAAGTGTGAGAATATGCTGAGAGAATCATTTCCATTTAATAAGAGAGTTAACCAAGGTGATGAGTTATCGCGGCCACCCTCCTTATTTTTGTTCTACATTATGCCATTAAAGACATAGATCAGCGAGAAACAATACTGAATAATACACGCCAGATATGGGCTTACGCTGACGATGTTGTGATAACAGCCAGATCAAGACAACGGTTGGTTGACGTATACAAGTGCTGAATAAAAAATCCTTAATGTAATGACTGAATGTTAATTTCAGCAAAACTAATATATCTGATTTCTGCATTACAAAGGAAAAGAAATCTACATAATTTATGCATAGAGGATAATTCATTTGATGTAGTTAATAAGTTCAGACAACTGGTTAACATGATAGATAATCAAGGGCCCATGAAAACGACAATACATGACAGTATACAAAATAGGAAATAGAACATATTATGCCAACAGCAGACTATTGAGAAGCAAACTCATTAGTCGCAACACAAAAATGAAAATATATAACACACTTATCAGACCAGTTGTTACTTGTGGTGGTGAGAGATGGACGTTGATAAAAAAGGAACAAGTAACACAAAGAAGGTTTGAAAGAATGATCGTAAGACGTGTTTATGGCTCGGTTAAAGAAGATGACAAATAAGAGTAACAAGAAGATAGACGAGCTATTGAATCATGAGGACATTGTCATTCGGTTAGGTCACCTAGAACGGATGGATGATCAGCGTATGCAAAAAGAAAATCCTGAGGGCGCAAGTCTAAACAAGCAGAAAGATGGACCGACCTAGCATAAGATAGTTGGATGATATGCTAGAAGATCTCAGAAGAATGCGCATAAGGGGTTACAATGAGATGGCAAGGGACAGTAGACTTTGGAGAATATTGGTGTTGGGAGCCATGGCGCGTTGGGCTGTAGTGCTGAAAAGGGAGATTTAAAAGCTGTGCCTACTTTATTTAATAAAAAAGTAACGAGGACTTATATACAAACTTGTAAGAATATTACGTTTTAATAAAGTGAAGGAAAGGCTGAAGTGGCAAATAATTAATTACCTGCACTTAAGCAACGAACGTACAGTGTTTATGTTGAAGTGTTACTGGATAATGAGAAGAAGAAACAGCGTCATTACACAGCGCTTCGTGGAAATATGCTTCCAGATAACTTGAAGTGGAACAGGAAACCCTATTGAGTGTATACAGGTTATATATTGGAGTGTTTCAAAAAGATTTTACCTCACAATGGATCAATAATTGATTTTAACAAAAAAAAAGACTCTTATTAATAAAGTTTTAATAAGGTAAACAGAGTGATTGAAACGACTCAGCGCTAAGAACGGAGTATTTGTATTCAAGATTTCAATAAGACTCAACAGCGTCTTATTGTGCGCCAGTAGTAAGCTGCTACTTAACTACTACACACTAATGATCTCAATTTATTCATTCCTCTCTTTTCACTAATGGGTTTTACTCACTGTTTTCTAGATATTTTTTAAACTTTATACTTATAAAATATTATTACATAGTTTTATTGTAATATTGAGTAATGAATAATAATATCTTTCCAGTGTTTACATTCCTTCATTTTTGTTATCATACATATAGATATAGAAAATAAAATATAAAATAAATACACATAATCTCGCTTGTAAACTTTGTTGATTATCGTTAACAGTAACACAGTTGCGATTCTTAAAATTCTTATTATTCGATGGCGCAATATACTCATTACAAATTACAAGATTTCGGACATTAGCCATCGTAAGTTAAAATTAATAAACACGACGTTTTCACCTCTATAGAATTAGAGGTTGTCTTCTAGCAAACAATACATTAATACAAATATAAATCTATCATTAACAAATAGATATGGTCAAAACTCCAAACCTTAGTTATACAAATATAGTGCTAAAATAATAATGATAATAATAATAATAAAACAACACTCACCATTCCATTAAACAAGGATTCCTCCCGAAGGTTGCAACGTAAAACAACGACTTCATTTCTAATTTTCTCATGTCTGGACACTCTTGCCGAATAGATATAATGGTATCGGGGAAATAAAGTACCCGGGGCTGACCAAAACTAGCAGCTGCTGCCTTGTAGTTGGATATTGGTTCATCAAAGGCTAAAGGAAGTAAACCTTGATTAAAAATTGCCTATTCCTCCAGGCTGGGGATTAATGCAATGGGTCAACTCCCCGCTCATTGGAAAAAAGAAAATGTTAAAAAACCAAATAGATTGCAGCCGGATGGATTCAATAAAATAACATTTGTCGGTTAATTTGTCATGGAGAAATTTGCATAACCGAATATGTTTTTGAGAAGAATAAATATCACGAACGCATGCAATGTATGTTTCCTGGAACCGCGAACCACGCCAAAACAACTTTCCATTAATTTGCATTATGTGACTGACTGGACATAAAATACATTAACCCAATCAGTCTAAAGTCGCGTGCGATTTCGTTGCCGTAGTTTAGATACCCACCACCGATAACACTTATACAGCGTGTTTCGTATATATGTTTACATTTTGACCGCACAATTATTATTAATATCGTGTTTCTAATTTATCAACTCGTTGTTCGTATTCTATTAACTTTTAACTACCGTATAACTGGAGCTAATTATACAGTATTTCTGTTAGCAAGGTTGAAATTTCGCAGTGTAGCCTGTAATTTCAAGTAATATTTTCTTGCGATTACAAAGACACAAAATATCGATCTTTAAAATGAATAAAATCTTGTAATAAGAGGGATTATACATTTTTCATTGGTTTTCTTTCAACTACTTCTATGTTATTTATCATTTGTTTTTAATTTATCTTTATCCTTTCTGTCGCGTATTTGCTCTTTAAGCTGCCTGTCAACTTGACCTTTTATCGTCTTAGAAAATTTAATGTCAGAAGGCTCTCTACTCCTTGTTTATTTTTAATTTGTTTTCCTCTGAAAGTTTGTATTTTATTGCCGTATGAAAAATCAGATATTGTCCTAAGTTTGTATTTTTATTTAGATGTTGTCGACATTTATATCTTGAAATTAATTTTAAAATATATTTGAGAAGATTCTATTGCTGAGTATCACAGAGGAAATTGAAAAAGAACATATCACTTAAGAAGTAGGTTGGAGATTTTACGGGCAACGGTGGCAGGATATTGACGAAATGATAGAGGAACGTCTAGAAATTAAAAATATGAAAGTACGTAAAATAATTACAAAGCTATGAGATAGAAAATTCTTCAAAAGCGATTACACACACACACACACACACACACACACACACACACACACACACACACACACACACACACGTATGTATGTATATAAACACACATACGATAACACAGTACTTAATTAGGAGAGTTAATATCTATAACGTTATCAAAACCGGATACAGTTAACAGCATGTTAATCGGTTTACTCTGGTAAGCTAATTAAGGTTTATATACTCTCTGTGTCGCGCAAACCTGGTTATCGACTTAAGTTCAAAGTCTATAACACAGCGACCGCACGCGCTCACACGCACACACACAACAACCCTTTACTGTTTGTAATCTGATTAGGTCTAGCGTTTAACGTGGCAATACGAGACTGATCGGCGCCCGACACTGAAGCACATCCTGGCTCCATCGTGATGTACAATGCAATAGACGGTCAGCAGAAAAAAACACACCTTAGAGAGGAAAACGATAATAATTCATTATACTGAATGTATCAGGTTAAAATTGCTTTCAACAAACAGAAAAATCTCTTCACTTCAAACACTATCAGCCTAAAAATAAGGAAGAATCTAGGAAAAACACATGTGTGGAGTGTTGCCCTATACGAGTGTGAATCTTGGACAATTGGAGAAAGTAACAAGAAAAGACACCAATCATTTGAGACCTGGTGCTACACAAGAATATTCAAGATAAGGTGGATGGAGAAGATAACGAATGAGTAAGTCTTTAGAAAAGCTGTGCCGCGTTTTGGAAAACGCGGCGATGTTCCGATCTCTATATTTGATTAATTAAAGTATTTACGTATTTGTCGACGAGACAGAAGTTGTCCTTTGGTACGGTCAGTTGGACTTTGTCATGCTGCTGCCCCTTGTCCGCCCGACTCGCGCGCGCCCTATCTATGCACGTACGGGTTTTTCAACAGCTGGTTTATTCAGTCCGATTTTAGCTATCAGCGCTTCACATTCTAGTCCCCGGCTGGCAGAGTAGATTGAACAGTTTTCGTCTCCCAGCTTCTTCTATGAATAAGTAGAAAGCTACGTGACCTCCGGTAAGTCCATTAAAATATGTATTTTAATTATTTATAAAAACAAATTGGTTTTATTTAATATTAAAGTGGATGCGTTGAGATATATATTGCAGTGAACCCTTAGCGCATGGCGAGTTTCAGGTTATAATTTGTTTTATGTATGCTTTGTCTCAACCCTGGTTAATTGATTGTAACGTTAAGGATATAATTATGTTTTATATTAATCCAGTAATGCTTCTACTAAATTAACTAAACTAAGATGGGGCGTAAGTCAGTAATTTTCTGATATCTGTATATGTCACGAACTTGTTAAAAGTTGCCAATTCCTGTAAGTGCGTCATGAAAACTTTTGCATAAAGGTTAATTAAAATTATCATTATTATGGAGTGACTATATTTAGACATATTCTATAGTAACATATTTAATGGAGTTATTTTTGAAGTGATTTACCACATTCAATGGGATTCTTGACTTAGGCAATTTTTTCGAGTTTATAATCCGGACAGTCCATGCTATGTCAGTGGGTAAATGTGGTAGTGTGTGTTTCATGAACTTATGAGTAATCCCAGATATAATTGTGCAGGGTTTCCGAGGTAGCCGGGAATCTGTCCCGCTCTGGAAGGATGGCCGAACAACTGCCTCCGACGATGTAATTTTAAAACCTTCGTCAGCTATGTCGGCCGGAAGGATGGACTGGACACACACTACTGAGCCCTCAACATGCACCCTTCAAACCAGGTGAAATTTAACCATTTTTAACCTAAATCTTGTGGCCGAATTACTCTGTGAGACTTTCATGAAACGTTCCAGTGTGGACAGTTATTTCCGGATAATGGGTGGAATGTTTTAATTGCATTTTGTAAGGCTTACGCCTCCTCTATTACTATCATGTATATCTCGTTCTGAGAGTGAAAACTCGGCCGGGGTCACGCACCGCCCGGGTCGAGGGGAGTTCGGTAGATAGAGTTGAATCTCATTCTATTTCTGTTTTAAGCATGTTGGGATAGTTATGTTAACGATTTTGCTCCTTGTGGACACGTATTTTATTATTCATTCATATCTGGGGGTGGTTTTAAACCGTGGGCGACTCCCGTTGGAGACGTCCACTGCAAGTCTGTCTGTGTCAGATCTTGCTAGATCTCGTCCGATGCCTGACCCTGCCGGTAGTTAAGTTTTTGGAACACTGTGAGCTGACTTAATACCTTTATGACTTAGATTCCGTTTTACAAATTCTGTTCCACTGTTTAGCTAATTTGTACACTTTAAATTTACCATTGTCACAGATTGTATTTTACCATAGCAAATTTTGTAACCATAATTGTAATTGCTCCCTATAACAATTAGTTAACCATAAGACTACACAAGATTGATCAATGTCAGTTATGAATACTCATGGTGGTCAAATAATTGTAATTGCTCCCTATAACAATTAGTTAACCATAAGACTACACAAGATTGATCAATGTCAGTTATGAATACTCATGGTGGTCAAGTTCCACTATTTTTCTATATTCTGTTTTGAAGGTAAAAAGAAACATAAAATGCAGTTAGGCAACCGGACATCCATGTTGACCTTGTGATGCTACTTTTCATTATAGTAATGGATGGGATTTAATTTGATAATTAAATATCGGCATGGGATTTGTGCGCGGGCCGCATGGCTTTCAGAGAACATTCAGTTAACACTTATCTTGTTAAAACTTGGGGGCATGTCTGCTCCACTCCTGGGATATTTTAATTGAAGTTTTGGGGAGGGGGTTTTAGTCACCTATTAATTAAACAGTAAAGGGGGGCCGGACACTTGGTCAGAATAAGGGGGTTATGGGTGTTGAACAAGATTATTATATGCGCTGATAACCAGGGTGAACATGTGATGGGTTATTTAAATATACGTTTGTTGATGTTAATTATATGTGTGTGTTGTTTTACATAATTGTTACTTGTCATATTGATTATGCCTGTGTATATTTATGCCTTGTTATAAAAAGTGATTACTTGCCGGTCGAAACTATGTGCCATTTTATAATTGTATTATTTTATAACTATAATTTGTTATTTATGTAACATTCCACGATTTGTTAGTCAATGATGGTTCAACTATTAATAATTATTCAATACTTAGTGCTGTTAACAGTTATTATTCCTTGTTCAACTTTTGGCAAGGCACATATTAATGAAATTATATTTAACGATCAAAAGACTGATTTATCTTGCCTTTAGAGGCTCATATGTTGTACTACCCAAGAACAATAAATTGTTGTTGTTAGCTCAAGACCAGTGTTTCATTGGCAGGTCCCATCATACTGGACCCAGCCCAATTTTAGCTTCTCTAGGCTCTTGCCTAGTTCTAAATAACTTGTAACCTCTCTTTCAAAACTAACAAGCAAGGAGATAGAAATTTAAAAAGAAACAAAATAAATACTAAAAGCATAGAAAGGAAAGAGAGGTTACAAAGCTCAGGAGAAGAAGACCTTTATACGAAATTTAAAAGGCAGAAGAGTAAAATTTATAGGGTATATACAGTACTATGACACAATGGGTTGGTGAAAAGAATAATAGAAGGAACAATTGAAGGGAAGAATCGCAGAGGACGACCCCGTTTAGACTACATGAAACAGCTTGTGGTCGATATGAACTGCAAATCATATTATTAGTTGAAAAGAAAAGCAAAGAAACGTGAAGAATGGCGAACTGCTGCCAACCAGCTTATGGACTGCTAACCTACAAGAGAGATCGAATGTATTAACTAATGCTAAATGTAGTTCATAGTTAAAATTATTCAACAATTCACATCTGTCCTAAATTCATCATCATCATCATCAACTTCAAGGAATTGGCAGCTGCGAACCTTTTCCGGGACCCACTTCGCTCTAAGGCCGTCCTACATTTCTCTTCTCCACGCTCTATATTCCATTGCTAGCACTGGAATTCTGTCACCCACCATTCTTCCCAAATGTTCACACCAAATTCTTTTGTTGCGCCTTAGCCGTTCCAACAATTGAACGACCCCCCGTTCCGCCCTTTTATCCACATTCTTCTTTCTATCGAGAACGGTACTGCCAGAGTACTCCCCATAAACTTCATCTCTGCTGCCTGAATCTTTTCTTATTAGATTTGAATTTAACGGTTTCTCGATCAAAGCCAAACACTTGTATCATATTTTCAGAATTTTTGGACTGCAATTTTATAAGTAACATAATTGTTAGAAAATGTGTTTGAAACAAGTTGTAATTTTTCAAAACAATGTTGAAAACTTTGTAAATAAAACTTTGTTGTATTTTTGTAAACTTTGCTATATTTAAAAGGCAACGAAAAAGTTTATATAGGGCTATAAACTTTAGACGATTTCATGTTGCTTTACTTGTTAATTCCCCCGACGAACCAGCTAGTATATTTTAACTTATGTAGCTTGTCTTTTCACCGTGTGCTTGTTTATAATATAAAACGTAGTATGGACCAGATATTCAAAATTTATTACTTGTTCCAGAACAGTACCATCCAAAATTTTTTCTCGTATGGGATCAGATACATGGAAAGCCATCACCTTATTCTTCGATACCGAAATCTGTTATTGGAAATATTATACCAGCGCCTCATAATGACTAATCCATTACTTCTCTATTACTTTATTTTTCTTCAGGTTATCTGATTATGTTTTACTTAAATACTGTTAACATTGTTTAAACCTTATCCTGCCTACCCTGCGCATCGTGCTGTGTATCACTTATATATTTGCTCCAAGTACTTCGTTTGGTTTTTCTTACTTGTCTTTTAATAGTGGCACAACTGAGTTTATATTCAGACCTTTTCTGAACAGTGTTTACAGCAATTTGTTATTATTACGTTATGTTATGTTATGTTATTATTTTATGTTGTAATGTTATTATTATATTTTTACAATGTTTCTTTGTAATACAGGATAATATTAAAAATCATAATTTCGTAAATTTTTATTAATAGAAAAATAATGTTATTATTATTATTATTATTATTATTATTTTATTATTAATATATTGTTACGACGGTCTAGTGATCGTCGTATGGTACAGTGGAAAACAAAATACAAGACACCAATTACGTCACTAAGCACCAGCTTTAATTATCACAAATAACAGTTTATAATCAACTCGTACAATAATTCCAAATTAGATTTGTACACATGCAATAACAATGTCCACACTATAATTCTACACTTCGACGAACACTCAATCCGCGCTAGCGAAAATCGCTCACGTAACTGAACTGACAACCCGGCTGCTATGCCTTTATATAGGCCGCGCAGAGGTCCAGTACAGCTTTCCCTCCTTACTGCACGCCGGCGGCTTAATGCGTATCTCAGGTGTTCCTGGAACACACTAGAACCACCTAATTGAATGATGCAACACCTACCACACTGGACGGGGGGAGTGGAGAATGTTCTCGGCTGTTCTACGCGGTTCGACACCCTGCTCGTTACAATATTTTAAATTGTTTACTTCTTATTTTTAGTGCTAATAAACAACTAAACACTGAATCTACGTGTCCATTGCATTATTTTTGTTAAATATAATGCCTTCAAACTTTAAAAAATCTAATTAAGCAAACTTACTCTCTTCTGCTTTCCACCTCAGAAAGTTTCTTCTGCCGCGATTATTCTGAAATTTTAATTCCGTTTTTTCAGGAAAATAAAAACATCCTATAAATGTACTACCGACATTGTTCATTAGGTTCTTTGTTTTCTGTGGTGTAGGGCGAATTTTTCATTTTATATGTGTTGGTTCCCTGAGAACAAATATATAGTTAGTGTTTGGGAATCTAAAGACAAGGGACGATAGTCAACAGGGAGGGGTGTATCTAGGTCGAGGGAGACAGCAGCAGCACTTTCGGATCGTTGGCAGAGGTCAGACACCCTTTCAAATTACTAAACTTCTGACAGCGGTCGATCCGTCCTAATGACGATAATCCTGAATGGCGTAGCCTTTCGTTATAAAGTTGTTGACAATTTATCAGCTCTTGAGGTGACCCATAAACTTCAAGCATTATCTAAACACAATAAGTTAACATTTTTGAATTATTTTATATTATTCAAAGAGTTAATCATTACTTTGCCTTTGGGCTGTTAATAATTACCTTGGTTTACTTTGACCTCCTCATCTTGGGTATATTTGGCTTATACCCAATCGAACTATTATCGCTACTGAAGATGGCCTCCGGTGGGTGGTTGAAACGTTTAGTGAAAAATATGACAACACAAACGAAACTATAATGAAAATTAAGAGTCCACTAACAACTGTTTTACAATAAAATGTAAAAAATAAACCAAAGGCCAGTTGAACGTGTCAGCTAATTTACATATCTCGGTACTACAGTCAATGAACAATGGGACCACTCTCAAGAAATAAAGAACAGAATTGGAAAGGCAAGGGCAGTGTACACTAGAATGAGCAGTTTATTCAAAAGTCACGATTTGACACAACAAACACAAAGATGAGGCTTTTACGCTACTACGTATTCTCGGTCCTCTTCTACGGTGTACAATCTTCGACTTTGACTGAAGCCACAACTAAAAAATTCGAATCTTTCGAAATGTGGCTTTACCGTAGAATAATGAGCATTTCATGGACAGCACATATAACTAATGTTGAAATTCTTAGAAAGATGAAGAAAGAAAGGGAAGTTATTAACACAGTGAAGATAAGAAAGCTTCAGTATCTGGGACATCTCATGAGAGATGGACAGAGATTTTACTTATTGGACTCCATACTACAGGGAAAAGTACTTGGAAAGAGAGGAGTTGGGCTACGAAGAATATCACGGCTGAGACATGTAAGGACCTCGTTTGGCATGAATACAACTGACCTATTCCATGCAGCAGTACAGAAAGTTAAAATAGTCTGTATGATATCCAACATCCGAAACGGATAGGAACTATCAGAAGAAGAAGATAGTAAATTATTAACGTTTGTTTTATCTCACTGCCTAACTAGTTTACACTTGTAACGAGCGCTGCCCATCATGCTTTGGTGACGGCGCCATCGTTCGAAAGATCGTTGTTGTTGTGTGTGTATTGTGTAATATGTTCAAAATGTTCAAATTGTATGTGTGATTTCAATTGTGTCTGTTCGTTTAGAATGTTTTTGTATTAGATTTTTGTGTGTTTGTATGTTTCAAGTTTTTCAACAACCCTGACAAAATCGGTAAATGACGATGACAATAAAACTACTGTAGAACCTCCATTAACCGATACATTTTTAACTGAAATGCCGTTTAACCGAAACGACCGACCAAAAAAAATATATATTGTGACGGCAGCGAGGCAAACATCTGCTCCCCGGTACCAGCCGAGAGGTCGCCGCGAACACCTGGCGCCACGTGACACCTGCCGAGCTTACAGCAAGCCAATCAGGGATCAGCAGCACTCTGATAGGCTCATGGCACACAGCCTGTCAGGGCATAAAAAGAGCACCGCTAATAATTTTTTTTGGGGCGGTTCGCTCCGAACCCGCCCATGGACTGGGACTTCGATGAAGAAGTCGAGAACGAAATGGAAGACTTTCTGTCTCTTCCGATCACTGCGGAGCCCGAACCCATTACTAGTGAAGAGATCTCAGATCGGCTCGTTGGACTCGTATCGAGAAAAGCTCCTGGCCCGGACGTCTCGAACGCCGCTCTAATTCGACTCCCGGAGCAAGGAATACTTTTCTTGGTTGCGCTGTTCAACGCGTGTCTAATACTGGCCTATTTTCCCAAGAAATGGCGAAAGGCGACGGTCATAGTGATCCCGAAGCAGGGAAAGGACGCTTCCCGTGCCGACAACCTCCGGCCCATTAGTCTACTGTCAGCCACGTCAAAGGTCCTCGAACGTCTTGTACAACGGAGAGTCCTAGACCATCTAAGAAACTTCGATATACTGGTCCCCGAACAGTTCGGTTTTCGTGTGGGGAATTCCACCACTCATCAGCTGATGAGATTGGTGGAATGCATCACGGGCGCCGGATGTCGGAAAGAGCAGACTGTCGCCTGTTTCCTAGATGTGGAGAAGGCTTTTGATAGTATCTGGCATGACGGGCTCTAGTTCAAGCTCCGGGAAATCCAACTCCCAGATTGCTACCTTCCCTTGATTGCTAGCTTTCTGACGGAGAGGACTTTCTGCGTAAGAATAGACGACCACGTCTCTTCCGAGAGACGCATTACAGCCGGGGTACCTCAAGGTAGCCTGCTAGGGACTCTCCTGTTCTCCGTGTTCGTCAATGACGCACCCAGAGAGCCTGGAGTCCAGATGGCCACGTTTGCTGACGACACGGCGGTCTATACCGCCGATCCGCTGACAGCGCTATCATACGACTTCAGCGCGCACTCGATGCGTATACAACGTGGACGGAAAGTTGGAAAGTTGCCGTCAACGAAACCAAGAGCTCCGCGGTGCTATTCTCAAAGCGCCTGAAAGAACCACGAGGACGAGTGAGACTCGGTCGAACGTACCTGCCCTGGTCGAGAGAGGTTAAATACCTCGGTGTCCACCTTGATCGTCGGCTCACCTGGCGTGCCCACTAGAGCGTCCGCTCGTCTCGCGCAACTGTTTCCGATACTCGCCAACAATGCTATGACCCGCAAGCTGGGTAATTTGATCGTCAACGCGTACCTGTTGCCGATCATTACCTACACTATTCCCGTCTGGGGTTACCTCGCAACCGTTCATAAAAGAAAGTTGCAAAGCGTTCTCGATAGGGGTCTTCGGCTAGCGGTCAAAGCCCCCTATCGGTTCCCTCCTCGAATTTTGAGAAGAGGACTCGGTGTCCGCTCCTTGGATGACACCGTTAGGCGACTTGCACGTAAATTTTACGTCCAAGCTGCGAGGACCCAGGCAAACCCACTCATAGCCTGCCTTGGCAAGTACCGACCACGTCCAGGTGATTCTTGGAAACGGCCTCGGCAAATACTGTACTAGGACGGCCTAGTACGAGCATGCCGTTGTAGCGGCCACTAATTAATTAATTAAGATTCCGTCTGGACAGGACCTGTAGGCAGGAGCCCCTACTGGAATCTCGGTACTAGGAAACCATTGGGACGTCTCACGATGCGCATCCCAACAGCGCTGGCAGCGTTTTTTTTTTGGGGGGGGGGCACTCCATCGCCCTGCACTGGTACTCCATCGCCACTCCTCTATCGGACGACATCGAAGTCAGCCGGATGGAACAGGAAGAAGTAAAGAACGGACGTTCTTCGCACTCTTCGCCCTGTGACGAACCAGCGATGGACATCGACTGGACGCCTACAAACCGATGACGAAAGAAGAGGAGGACTGCAGTACACCACAAACAGCGGGCGCAGCCGCCGAACATCTCAGCGCAGCTCGGGCGTAACATTCATCACAGTGTTTTCCCCACACGGCCCTTCTAAGGGCCATCAAAAAACGAAGAGTTGTACGATTGGCGCCATATTTTTTGTGACAATATGTTCCCTATTTTTACAAAGAAAATTTGTTTTTCGGATAAAACACAAAAATTAATGTAATAAACATTGTTTGTAAAGTGTGATTTGTCATGATAACTCTGATGAAAACAAACAGGAAGAAAAATTTGAGGCAACTAAAATATTTTAAAATTGGTCATATTTTGCGAACTGTAGCAGCCGATCTTGGTGTTGGTGTTTCTACTGCTTCTGATTCGGCCAAGATGAAAAATTAGTTTGATGAGCACGCTACGAAGATGCCAAACAAGAAAACAATGAAGACGTGTCAAAGCGAGAAAGTAAATGAGGCTGTGTTTTTATGGTTCACACAACAAAGAGGCGACAACGATCATGACATAGCATGAAGAAGAAGGCATGCCACTGCTGACGAGATCTTCAATGCCTTAGAGGTAAGTAATTTTATTTTGAGTTAGGGCATTAGATTAGGCTGTGTGAATACTCGTTTTTCTCAAGGAGTTTTATTCATATTTTTAGATAGCGTTACGGTTTGTTGAACGATCTAAAGAATATAAGTTCTCTGACGTTCTGCTAACGAAGCGATGGCGAGATACTTTTGCAATAAAGCGATGTAAAAAGAAGAAGCAAAGAAAAATAGAAGATTTAAAAGAGAACATAAACCTAGTGTTAAAAAAATGACTTTATATAAATAATTTAATTTTTATAAATAATATCTTGATAATATTGTGTATTGCCTTCAGTTATTTTACCTCAAACTTCAAAAAATGACATGGTAATTATTATCCTAAGTTCTGGTTATCAAAAACCGCCTCCCCCCCCCCACTTTGTTTTGGTTAACAGTTGTTTTAGTGTAGTTTTAATGTAACTAGAAACAAACTTTGCAAATCATGAAGAAGTATTTTATAAAATTAGAAATACGACAGTAATACTCGCGGCAAAGGTAAACACAAAAAACGCGATGTTTCTCTCTTCTCCGCTGTGGTCATCTAAATTAAAGCAGACGAGTAATACACGACTAGGATAAGATGGTTGTATGATGTGCTAGATCTCATAAGAATGGATGTAAGGGATTAACTGAGATGGCAACGGATAGGAGACATTGAAGAAGATTGGTGTTGGAAGCCAGTCCTCAGGTCGAGCTGTACTGCCGAAGAAGAAGAAAAAGAAAAAGAAGAAGATGAAGATGAAGAATAAGAATAAGAAGATGATGAAGAAGAAGAAGAAGAAGAAGAAGAAGAAGAAGAAGAAGAAGAAGGAGGAGGAGGAGGAGGAGGAGGAGGAGGAGGAGGAGCAGAAGAAGAAGAAGAAGAAGAAGAAGAAGAAGAAGAAGAAGAAGAAGAAGAAGAAGAGGAAGAGGAAGAGGAAGAGGAAGAGGAAGAGGAAGAAGAAGAAGAAGAAGAAGAAGAAGAAGAAGAAGAAGAAGAAGAAGAAGAAGAAGAAGAAGAAGAAGAAGAAGAAGGATGAAACATTCCTGAAGAAAATATTTTAAAGACGCCGGAGGCCATGATGGAAGAGGATGGGAATTAGTATGTGAGAAATGGCTACAGTCCTGACAAAATCGGTATATGACGATGACTATAAAACTAGTTTTATTGTCTCTTTTTCTCTTGTAGGTTAGCAGCCCATATGCTGGTTGGCAGCAGCTCTTTTCAACTCACGATATAATGTGCAGTTCATATCGACCATAAGCTGTTTCATGTAGTCTAAACAAGGTCGTCCCCTATGATTCTTACCTTCAATTGTTCCTTCTATTAGTCTTTTAACCAACCCATTGTGTCGCAGTATATGCCCTATAAACTTAGCTCTTCTGACTTTTAGATTTCGTAGAAAGCTCTTCTTCTTCTGAGCTCTTCTAAACACTTCCTCATTCGTTATCTTCTCCCTCCAGCTTATCTTGAATATTCTTCTGTAGCACCCAGGTCTCAACAAATGTTTGGAGTCTTTTCTTGTCACTTTCTCCAATTGTCCAAGATTCACTCCCGTATAGGGCAACACTCCACATGTATGGCTTTCTCCACAAGTATTCTTCCTTATTTTTAGGCTAATAGTGTTTGAAGTGAAGAGGTTTTTCTGTTTGTTGAAAGAAATTTTAGCCTCGTTAATTCTGCTCATAATTTTCTTACTGCTACCTACATCACTTGTGATTTTACTTCGTAGATAGTTATATCCTTTAACTGCCTGGAGAACGTTATTTCCAAGAGTTATTCTGACTGGATCTTCTTTCTTCCGACTGCAGACTAGGACTTTTGTCATTTGTTCATTTATTTTTATATCGAAATCATTCTCCATTACTTGATCCATTGTGTCAAGAAATAAAGTTTTATTGTGACTAGAAATAAACTTTGCAATTAATGGAGAAATATTTTATAAAATTAGAAACACGATATTAACAACTGCTGAAAAAGTAAAGGCAGAAAACCTAAGGTTTCTCTCTTATCCTCGGCGGTCATCTAAACTAAAGCAGACAACTGACACATGCTCTGAAAGCAGTTTGTACTTGTGTAAATGTAGTATTTGCTGCCACATAATGCAAATTAATTCCAAATTTTTGGCGTTCTTGGAAAGTCGTTGCGTGCGCTCGTGTCACTGTCGTCACGACATTAATTTTGCAAAACTAAGCGATAGAAAGCTTTCTGAAATGCAAATGTTTTCGATAACAATCTGCTCGACAAGTCGGAGAGATTTTTACAGTTTCGAAACTGAATTACGAGTTTCAATCCAAAACGAGTAACTTCTGTTTACTTTTTTTTAATGCTGATGAACCTAATTTCCATCCCTTTAAAGATTAACATACAGTATATTATCAGTACAGTAATAAAGTATTCTTCTTCTGATAGTTTCTATCCGTTTAGGATGTTGGATATCATACAGACTATTTTAATTTTCTGTACTGCTGCACGCAATAAATCAGTTGTACTCATGCCAAACCAGATCCTTAGATTACTCAGTCATGAGATTATCGGTCGCCCAACTCCTCTCTTTCCTAGTAATTTTTCCTGTAGTATGCACTGCAATAAGTAAAATCTCTGTTCATTTGTCATGAGATGTCCCAGATACTGAAGCTTTCTTATCTTCACTGTGTTAATAACTTCCCTTTCTTTCTTCATCTTTTTAAGAACTTCAGTATTAGTTATATATGTGCTGTCCCTGAAATGCTCAGTATTCTGCGGTAAAGCAACATTTAGAAAGACTCCAATTTTTTAGTTGTGGGTTCAGTCCAAGATTCTACACCGTAGAAGAGGACCGTAGCAGCGTAAAAGTCTCATCTTTGTGTTTATTGTTAAATAGTGACTTTTGAATATACATTAAACTATTAGTCTCCATTTTTTCAAAGATATTATCAATATTATGATATATTTAGCGCTTAAGACACATCAGACAGACAGCGATTAGAACGTTTTACGCGTTAAAATCTCCTTAACAAATAATCATCCTTAGCAGAGAATGGCAACTGGCAATCAATTAATAGAAACAATAGTACTTTGTAAGCCTTGTTATCCTGCATACCGTGCTCTATGTAATAATAATAATACTATAAAATGGAAAGAGCATATGGTATAACTAAAGATATTTACGATAAAAAGTGCATATATAAAAATGCGAAAATAAAGCATTACAGTACAGTGGTGAATTGTTTGCAATTACAGAATGCAGGTGAATTGTTTAGCACTGAATTATAATTCAGACAAACTAGAAATATTGGAAAGACAAATTATTAGGAAAATATTAGTTTAGGCCCACGAAAAACTTCTGAAGGTTGGAAATTAAGAAGTAATGATGAAATACATCAAAGTATAGGAAATATAACTGAAACAGTAAGAAAAAGAAGACTAGTATTTTTTGAAAATTTATAAAGAACGAACAAGAACTGACAGAATAGGTTAACAAAACAGATCTTCAAATATCTGTGTGAAAAGAAGTCAACATCAAGTTGGATTAAAGAAGTCAAGAAGGATTTAGAAAAAAATAATATAAACGCAGAAGAAGTAATTGAAAGAGACGTTTTTCGGGCAAAAGTGTTAAAAATGAAAGGAGTCCATGTTAGGAGAGACAAAAGCGCTGATTCAAAGTGGACTGAAGACAGGAAGAAGAGACACAGTGAAAAGATGAAAAAATATTGGAGAAAAATAAAAGAATAAGGAATAAAGAATTGAAATTGACATGTGGTCCTCAGATGGTCGATACAAATAGAAAAAAATATTATCAAATTTGCAATTTTCCATGCGTTTTATTTAGAACAAAAGGTTAAATAAAGTCGGACTTTGAGTACTTAGCACGATGCTGTTCGTCATCATACCAACAACTTAAATTCAAAGTACACGTGGCTTCACGACGAGCAGTTTGAATTCTAACTTAGAAACAGTTTCCGCCTGATAAATATAACTCTCAGTCGCTAGTCGAGTGCATTGTTCTTCTAACGATCTTGTGCAAAGCACATTAAATTGAACCTTTTAACTACTCCAGTTTCTCGAAGTTTATTCGTTCAAAGTACTTTGTAATGATGTTATTACAAACATCACAAGTATTGTTTTGGCATTATTTAATAATAAATATAAGTATATCACTACCGACTCAGAACACAAACTTGCACTCCTCAGATTCGACCCAGACACTATAGATATAATCGCTATCGTCATTGGATATACGTAGATAAATCGGTTTCTCGTGGTCCTAGAATCACCGGACCGTGACCATTCGATTCGCCTCGATGTCTCCTACAAGACGCACTCGTCGGAATCGATCCAGCGTGTATGGATCGCGCGCTACTGGTCTATTTCCGGTATAAATGCGCTACTGGTACTTCCGGTTTACAAGTTTGTGTTCCGAGTTGGTAGAGATATACTTATGTTTAGCTAATCAACGGACACGTCATGGACAACAAAATCCAAGAATTTAATGATACTTCAGCATAATCGTTTGTTCCGTCTTCAAGCAATTATTAATTTTCCATTCCATATGTTTCTTAAACCCTTCAATCCGTTTTAAAAAATCTTGATATGTTCACTATTGTGTACATAAGGATCTCCACTACACAGCCATATAATTACAGGAAGTTCGATGTTTCGTTATTCTCAGGAAGATTACTTGTTTAGTGACACGTTCATGGCTGTCAAAACTACAGTGAATATTGTTGGTAGATACTGGGCACAAAATATCGTCCCAAAGCACCCTTGATACCAGTAGCGTGGCGTGGGTACATAACACTTGTTGCCGGTTGGGACAGGCGTAAAACTTAACCTAAAAATTTATTCGAATTTTTTCTTGTACCAAGTGTTCTTTCTAGAGCAGTTTCTACCATTCGCCCGGAGAAGACTAGGGACGCTGTTCAACGGGATCTGACTCTCATTATACTTACACAGAATAAAATCATAACACAAATAATCGAATTAAAAATAATAAAAACAAACAGAGAAACACATGACTAAACGAAAAAACACAAATATGTACGTAGTAAGTGCTGCACGTCGGCTCCGATAACGAACATAGCTGCTAACTGAGCGTTTTGCCGGTTTATACAGTGACAAGACATTGGGTGGACGAATGTGTCCCCCCTCCACAATTTGTACAGTGACAACTAGTACCTGGTCAATGACCGTATGGAGTAAAACATTGGCGATGTCTGAGCCGGCAACACAAGACGGTGCAAGCGCCCAGCAGTTCCAAAGCAATGCTACGCTTTTCTTCAAGTTTCTCTACTAATATTATTTGTGTTTCTAATTATCCAGTAACTATAGTTTTTATTCTGTAATATAACTAATATTATTTTCTCTTATTTCCAGTACTGTTGCCACCGGCAACAGCGGTTACATGGACGTCACGCTACTGCTTGGTACTGTGTTCAGTGATCATAAAGCATCGTCTGCGGACTATTTCCAAGCATCTTATTTTCGAAGAACAATACGGCTTCAGGAAGAGCAGATCTTGTACAGACAATGCTTTTATACAGAAATCATTGAGAAGCATCGCGAGTTCAATAAGGAAACGCGTGTAGCTTTCTTTGATTTTGAGAAGCCCTTTGATGGAGTAGATAGAAATTTGCTGTGGCAAGTATTAAAAAAACGGGGATACTCACAACAACTTATAAGAACTATACAAAACCTATATAACGGAACAAGAGTAGCTGTTAAAAATAATTGTAGGAAATCTCAACAAATATCTGTCAATCAAGGTGTTAGACAAGGCTGAAGTATATCACCGACTCTTTTTAACATTTATATTCACGATCTGGTTAGGAAATGGAAACATCTAGTGAATCCTGCTATTAGGTAATCACGAGACAGATATTTGAGTGCGCTGTTGATTGCTGACGACTTTCTTGTACTTCAAAATACAAAGTCTGATTTTAAAAAATCTGTTTTTAAGCTTCATCAGATTTGCAAACAATAAAATATGAAAGTCTCCACTATACTAACAAAGGTAGTAGTACTTCGAGGTAAGGACCCAAAAAGAGCAAAAATAATGAATAATGATCAAATTCTAGAATAGGAGAGCCATTTAGTTATTTGGGAAATAATATTGCCTACGATAAAAATTACGATATTATTGTTAAGTTAGTTAAGTTCTAGGTGTTCTGTGGGACAATCAACCTTACTTTTAGAAACAAGGTACGTCGAGATACAAAAATAGAATTCTACAATGTTATGGCAGTTATGGGTGTGAATTATAGCCAACAACCAAGAAACAAGACAGTAAAATACAGGTTTCATAAATTACAAAGGTTTTGTAAAATATATAAAAAAATGAATAATACACTGGAGAAAAATGGAGTTTATGAAATACACTGTGCAGAATGCGATGCTATTTATATCGGACAATGTGGCCGTGCTCTGAAACATCGCATTTCTGAACATAAGAAGGCGATTTTAACCAATACATCTAATACAGGTTTTGCAGATCATTGCTTACAACACAATCACTTCATAGACACAAAAAACATAACACTACTCCACAACATACAAAAAGGTAAAAAAATGGATTTGTTAGAAATTTTAGAAATTAAAAAAGCAATAAAAAATAACAAAAATTTAACCAATGAACAGACTGAATTTTGTGTATCCACTTTATTAAAATCTGTTATTTAGTTTAGTTTATTTTATATTATTTTGAATGTTCATCATTATTTTAAATTTTTCATTCAGTTTATATTTAGTTCAGTTAATTTTATATTTTGCATTCATGATTGTATTTAGTTTTTAAAGACACCAGACCTTCCCTTGTCTCATGCACACACTCCCCACCCCTCGCCTTCACAACACAGATGTTCCAGATACGCCCTAAACAGATGTTTACCACCTACACTACTCTAACATCCTGTGTTCAGTAATTTCATTCACTCGCTCTTTGACAATGGCTTAAGTTAGTCGAAACAGCTGTCAGAGTTAATTAAAAATTTGTGAAACTTACCAAGTGTTTTTATATATTTTACAAAACCTTTGTACTAATATGTTTCACCAAGTGCCCAACGAGTCATCAATTAATTTCATAAATTACGTTCTGCAGAGGAGTGAAAAGGTGTTCTAAACTTGATCGTATAAGGAATGAGAGACCATAAGAGAAGAGTTACAAGTTTATAACTTGAATGAAGATTTAAAAGATTACAAACAATGGTGGAAAGGACACCTAGAAAGATTGTCAGATCCAGACTGGCCAAAAAAGTCCGGAAATACAAACCTGTAGGACACAGGTGTGTGGTTAGACCGAGGAAGAAACAGCTGGTGGATCTTTGATGACGGAACAGGCAGCACCTTGCCTATGCCGCGTTGTGAAGATGATGATGATGATAACGATGATAACGATACGTTAATTTTTTATTTTTAATGTTTGTTTATTGCGCTACTTTAATAATGTTAATTATTTTTTTCAGTTTATGTTTTCTGTTTCCAAATCGTAAGTGAATACTATTCCAGTTCCCAGATATGTGTGAGTGAATGTTTCATCGGTGGCGCTGTTATAGGGCGCTTTACTTAATGCAAAGTGTATTCACTCTATTTGCATACTACACAGGATTGGGCGTGTTCTGCGCATTCTGCCAACATCATATTTCTTGTTTTAGCTCACGCACGGACACTCACAAGCACGTGCTGTCAGATAAACGAAAGACTAACAGCCTGCTACACGTGGCAACTACACTGTAGAGGAGACATTACAATACCACCGCTGACAATAGGACAATTATTGAACACCCAATGGGTATTTTCCTGAGTGAAAACACAATAAAGACACTGTTGTTTTGTTCTTTCGACTGATCACACTAGTACGATGTAATAGAAATATTTTAAAATCAATAATGAAATAATCTGTAGATATATTAAAATCAGTTAGGTTTTACTAGATTGTAAGCTTGGCTTACACACATTATTTACTATGTCATTGAGATATACATGAAATTTCATAATATCTGTACAAGGCCGCCCAGAGGACCCCAGGCCCCACTTTCTAGGGGCCCTCAAAGAGGAAAAAAGAAACACAGGGAAAAATTCTAGCCAAGAGCTGGCCACCCTGGCTTAAGTGTTTATCATTTATTTAAATATTGAATTTTTATATTCTCACTTTTAAGGGCCCTCCGTTCCCTGTAGTAAAGAGTAACGATGCGGTGGGCCCCGTAGGAACGGCTAAAAATATGTACTGTATTCTATCCCATAGAGGTTAGTTAATATCAATTTCTTCCTCTGAATTCTAATGGACAAATATGAAATAGGAATGAAACAATTACGTTTCAAGGCAAGAAACGTAAATATACCTGTGTAAACTAAGAAAGGGCACCTTTCTTAAGGGCACCTAAGAACACTAATCTTTTTATAATAACTTAAGTTTAAAAAAGTACATGTTATGAGAGTAGTTTCATTATGTTATGAAAAAAATTCTTTAGTTCACATACTTAACTTTAAATCCTTAAATTCGTAGTGACCGTCAATCAATGAATTTTCCTTTGAAGGGATAGTGAGGATCGCTAAAAAATATAACACAAATTTTTAACTTATTTGTGTAGACGTTTCGACAGTGTTTATTGTCATCATCAGGACAATTGTTGCTGGCGCCCAACACACAATTGTTGTGTGTCACAGTTGTGTTTGGCGTCATGAACCACGTGGCGCTTACACGTTATCGATTCCAAAGAGAGTCTGACCTATTTGCTCAACGATAATGGCCTTCACTGAATTCTAGCAATCTGATTGTTTCTTCGGTAATCCCAAATCATGATTTTTCTCCAAATAAACAATATTCTTGTTTAAGAAGACATCCGAACAGAACAACTTTTATTCAAAAAACCTTATAATTTCTACTGAAGAGGCATTTGTAGGCCCTATTTCACCCATGTTGTTTTACTGGATTTAATGACCCGTTTTCTCAAACACTAATTAACTGAGCTGTGTGAAAATTTTATCATTGATTGATTTGATTTCAGTAGAAACTTTAACACATGGGTTTTAGGACATGCTTATGTTAAGCTATTTTAGACATTTTAATCCTATGCAATGTTTAACACTTCAAAAAAATCGCATATTATAATTGTTTTTTCGTGACATGCACATTGTATAAAAAATCCCTGTGTTAAAAGTTGTATGCTTTTGCCCTAGACATGTACAAAATTGTGAGCTCTGTATCTTTAGTAGTTCCTGAGATAACGGGTCATTTTTGTGAAAAATAACAATTTTCGGCAAATGGCAATTGAAGATTAATCATCAATATGATGAATTTGTGTGCATTGCCTAATAAGGTCCTGATGCATATGAAGGTTTATCTGGTTCTTCTACAGCTTGAAATTCTCCTTCCAGCTTTCTTTTCCCCATTGTTCTCTTCTGCCGGGCTTCTTTCTGTAGTTCTGCAGTTGCTTGTTCAGCTCTCCGCACTCGTTTCATATCAATACCCAACATAATTTCAGCACAGTTCTTTCCTACTGACATGCCTAGTTGTTTCAACACTAAGCACTTGGTAATGTAACCTCTATTAAACTGCATGAAACAGCATCATAAATTGCAAAATTTAATGTTTGTATGGAAATAAAGACAGTTTTAGGAATGCGCAACCAAATTATGTTGTTTACCGACTCACTGCAGTTTTGACTTTTAACATGGAGATATTTTTTTAAAAGTTCAGGGTTAGCCAAGTCTTTAAATATAGGTTTAAGCTCATCCATATGTGTAGAATAAATACAAAGACAAATAGGAACAAAAAGCAATAGTTCTGTGTACTACAACAAACCGAAATATGCATAAGCTCGAATGGGTGACATACAGTATTGGACTGACATCATTACCTAAAAAAAATCGTAAAAAAGTTTCTAGTTGTCCGATTAATTTAAATTAATATCAAATGAAAGCAGATATTCCATACATTATTTTGAAACAAAAAATAAAAATAAAATTTTTTGACTAAAATGTATTACAGACACTCCTTAAAATATGTTACTGAGTTTTAAAATAACTATTGTCATGAGTTAGGTCTTCTCATTACGAACATTTTCATATAAGTCTCATCTAAAAATTTTCCATATCATGAAAGTTACTTAACGTGTATTTTTAATTAAATCCCATCAAATAATTAGGTACCCTCACGCACGCGCACTCCTCACGCGGTTACGCATCGATTCACACTATTTTACAGCACTAAAAATTGTTTCATAAGCCTAAAAATGTTTTAAAATAACATTTCTAACAATGTCACTTATCAACTAGTACATAATGTTCAAACCCGCACTCTTTACTTATTCAAACAGTGTCTGTATGTGAAATCATATACTTTTACTCTCCACTACAATTACATATGCAATATACGATATTAATTTATGACTTATTGGGCACTTGGTGAAACATATTAATACCAGGTTTTTAAATATATATAAACACTTGGCACGTTTCACAGTTTTTGTTTAACTCTGACAGCTGTTTCAGCTTATTAAGCTATTGTCAAAGAAATCAGTGAACAAACTAAACAAAAGATGTTAGGATGGTGAACATATGTTTAGGGCGTGTATCTGGACATGTGTGGGGTGTGATGATGGAGGGGTTGGAGAAGCTAAGGGAAGGTCAAGTGTCTGTAAACACTAAATATAATCTAAATGCAAAATATAAAAATAGCAATAAAAAGCAATTTTGCAAAAAATAACAAAAAAAATAAGAAAAGCAATAAAAAGTAACAAAAATTAACAAACAAACAAATTGTATTTTGTGTATCCCCTTTATTAAAAGTTGTTATTTAGATTAGTTAATTTTTATATTTTGCATTCAGATAATATTTAGTTTTTACAGGCACTTGACCTATCCTTAGCTTTCCTCCATCATCGCATCCAACACATATCCGGGTACAAGCCCTAAACATATGTTCACCACCATAATATCCTTTGTTTAGTTCAGTTTGTTCACTGTTCTCTTTGACAATAGCTTGATAAGCTGAAACAGCTGTCAGAGTTAAACAAAAACTGTGAAACGTACCAAGTGTTTATATATTTTTAAAACCTTTATATACAATATATACAGATATTACACAAATAGTTAAAATAAATGGTAAACATCATGATAGCATGTACAAAGATACAGATAAATATATCATACCAGTGGCATAACTGTCCTTTTTGTGGCCCCCGCAGGTGTCCTTTGAGGGCCTCCCTGCTACCCTTGCTTAATTCATGCAACTAACCCCTTCTTATAGCTGTGTCAACTGCTAACATTATATGAATTAAACAAAATAGGGCTACATTCTCCTCAACCCTGTTTAAAATTTCTTCTTCTAAGCCTGGTCCACTTTTTCTTCCATAAGTACTCGAGAGGAAGACTTTGATGCTAAAATACAACACATTAAACAACAATATGTTCGATAAACCTTTTGGGGATATTTTCGAAAATCTCGGGGGACAATTCACGGGCGCGCGTTGCCAACACTGGTTTTATCGAAACCAGGTTATTTGTATAAATTTTTTTGTAACCAGCGTGTATATAATTTATTACTTACATGGCACGTATGTGATTATGTGCGGCGCTAACAGAGGGCGTGGCAGCGCCAGCTACACAGAGGTATGTCGTCGTGGGCGACAGGCTACACAACAAGGTTGACCCGCAACTCTGTTTTACTTTCTCACCGCGTTTATTATTATTCACGCCACCTTCCGTTCGCCGGCGATAATAATCGTTTAACCGTGAGTTTTCTGCGACTGTCAACGCTGCGGTGAATTAATATTTAAAATACTACTTCAACAATTAACAATGAATGATTAGGTATTCATGCGTTGTGTAGAGACTAGTGATTTCAGCCTTGCATACTTATACGACAAGGTACAGCAAAGAGGTATTGCTTAACTGTACTGATCTGTTGTGCTTGTGCACAATACGTGCATCGAGCCGGTGACAGTCTTGGTTTATGGTCGTCAGTTTAATGTATACGATTGGCATTGGAATCGTGGCGCCACCGAGACGGCAAACGCATACCTCTGAGTGATTGAACGCCTTTCGTGCACAGGCGCGATTCTTCAACTTGATCTTTACTCGTTATTAACCTACCGATTATTTGATCATGGACATTGCACGGGCATTCCATATTTGTATACGGAACTTCATTATGTTTGCTCCACGATTGCTTGTTCTGTCTTCAAGTATCTGGCCAGTTTTTGTCGTCCTACATTCCACTTTTGCTATGTATTTTTAATGGCTCGTTTAGACAGCCTGTTCTTGTAACCATACCTCCTATGTGCTCTCCGAATTGTTCCTACAATATTTTACTTTTGCGTTGGGTTATCTTTTCTCTTTATGTTTCCAGGTTATGGTCCCTAGAAATTTTTGTCTCATTAATTTCTGTTCTCAGGTTTTTAACTTACATTTCATTGTATGTTCTTTTTAGACCCTTCTACTACATATATTTTAATCAAGAGAGCATCCCTGTTTTAAACTCTTGTTTGCTCTAAAATATTGAGAAATTAATGATTGTCGAATCCACACATCCTTATTATCGGAAGCCAGTTAATAGTAGCAGAGGATGAAGTAAATGCGATCTTCTTCTTCTTCTTCTTCTTCTTCTTCTTCTTCTTCTTCTTCTTCTTCTTCTTCTTCTTCTTCTTTTCTTCTTCTTCTTCTTCTTCTTCTTCTTTAGCACTACAGCTCAACGTGAGCCATGGATTCCAACACCAATCTTCTCAAAATTCTCCTGTCCATAGCCATCCAGTGTAACCCCGCATATCCATTCTTCTGAGATCTTCTAGCACATCATCCAACCATCTTAACTTAGGTCGACCCCTATTTCTGCTTTTATAGACTTGCGCCCTCAGGATTTTCATTGGCATACGCTAGTCATCCATCCGCTCTAGATGACCTACTAGCCATTGTATTCCTTGAGCCTTTACGATCTTACAATGTCCTCATGCTTCAATAGCTCATCAATCTACTGGTTCTTTCTTATTCTCCATTCGTCATCTTCTTTAACCGGACCATAAACACATCTTACGATCTTTCTTTCAAACCTTCTTAGTGTTACTTGTTCCTTTTTTATCAATTCCCATGCCCCCCTCTATAAGTAACTATTGTCGCCAGTTATTGTCGGCTCTCGGAACTGTATCGTACGTTCAGTTTAAAGACAGAAACCCACCGGTTTGGCATGAAGAACGCGTCAATACTACGTACACCCAGATGAAGACCGCAGGCCTGAAGGTTAACAGGTCAATGATAATGTGATGTATTTATAATATACACACACTTATTGCTTATTAATGGAACCTACAATCTCGATCTTCTATTGTGGTGTATTCATTGTTCATATAACCTAAAGATACCATACATATGATTTATAATAAAGTTTTAATTACTCACATTCTTAACTTCGACCGATTTCGGTCATAGACCACTGTCAGGACATATACACTCTGCACTTGCGGTCACAATATTTTAAAACAGTTACTATTTACAAAAAAAAAAAAAAAATACGAATTTGTAAACACTGATTAATGATCGTGAAACGTACGTTTGTGTCCACAGTTTCACGATCATTAATCAGTGTTTACAAATTCGTTCCTAAAAGATAGGTATAAAAATAAATAACGTATAAAGATAGGTAGACGGATATCAAGCATGCGATTCAAGTGTTCACACCATCTCCTTCTGTGGTCTTCAATGCTTTGGTGCAATAATAAAATGTTTAAATCGCGTCTAATATCCTCATCCTTCTCCGATCCAAGAGAGAACAACCTTGCGTTCGTCTTAGAAATTTCATTTTTACTGCCTGAATTCTCTGTATGCCCCTTTTACCAAGAGTCCATGTCTCACTAGCATACAGGAATGTGGAGACAGCCATAATTTTATAAAATTTGATTCGGGTATCCTTCAGTGTTTTATTTTTCAGGTACCTATGAATCGTTCCACAGATGCGTGGTAATTTTGTTAGCTTACTATCCCAATCAATACCGCTGTTTTAATATGAAGAAATATTATAAGTTTAATTTTATGGTAAGAAATATTATATGTAATTTTCGTGGTATTATAAGTACATAATCTTATAAGTACTCTGCCTGTCCAGAACAGTGACAGCGAACGTCCGGAGCAGTGAAGTTTATAATTAATTGTTAAAAACTACAAACCTGTCGCCACTTTGTTAATCTAGAAAATTTACACAGGAAAACACGACTTGTGCACAACAATTAATGTCGTGACTACACTGCCATGTCACGCAACAATGTCTTGCCTATGAGTCTCGGAGCCGTGACCTTAAAATTAATTTGCATTTATGTGACTGGCTCGGATTGTTATTATTATTAATAGTAATAGCAAATACATTAACGCACAGACTTGCGGAACCTAAAGTGGCGTGTAACTTCAGTGTGTTAGATAACTGTGACCGATAAGAGACAAACAACAACTTCTGCGTGTGTTTACATTTTATTACAATTAATAATATCGTGTTTTTTATTTTATCGGCGTATTTCTTTTTTTATATACATTATTAATTCTTTTTACTTTTGTTTGGAGCGAATTATGCAGGAATTATTGTAACAAATAGTCGGCTAATGGAACGTAATTTATCAACTGTTCTGTAATTTATCATAACGGCATTTTCGTATAGTTTTTTCGTCTTTTCTGACAATTATTCTGTATTTTTGCAAAGCTATTTCACACGAACGTAAAAAAAATCTATGCATGATTTTGTATTACACTATACCACTATACAAAGGGTTTGAAAGGTTTCCGGTCTAACATGGAAGAGGGGGCAGACAGATCAGTACAATTGGAGTATGTGATAAAGTGATTCGTGTATGGTACTTCAGTTGCAATTTAAACACCGTGGTGTAAATAATGTTTCTATTGTTGGAAAATATGGAATTCACGTGGCAGGAAAAGACAATAGTGACCAAGTATTTTTTTTTTCCTAAAGGCATGAATGCCAAGCAGATTAACGATGAATTACATGATAGTATGGGTGAACAAAAGTCCAAAAACCAAACGGCAGTCAATGCGGGTTCACCAAGGCACAAGAAATTTTGATAGCTTAAATCCGCTGCCAAAGTGATGGCGATTGGGTTTTAGGATGCGGAAAAATCGTCCAGATTGGTTACGTTCAGTAAGGGTCCACAGTGAATGCCAGCTACTACTGCGATATTCTGGATAAATTGCATACAGCCGTCCGAAAGACACGGCGGGAAGGGAAGAACATTATGTTTCTTCAGGACCACGCTCCATGTCACAAGGCGCTTATCATATTGCAGAAATTGGACCAGCTAGTCTATGAAGTGATTGACCACCCCTCTTATTCTCCGGACCTAGCTCCATCGGACTTTTATCTGTTCCCAAAATTGAAACTGAACTTGAAAGGAACACATTTTGCAAACAATGATGCTGTCGATTCTATTAACACGTGGCTTCAGGACAAAGAAAAATAATTTTTTCTCCAAGGGCAACAGTTGTTACAGAACCGTTGTCTGAAGTGTATTGAACTGCGAAGGGAATACACTGAACAAATTGGTATTGCTATTGCTCTCTCTGCTCCCCTTCCATGTTACTTTTCAAACCCCCTTCTATTGTATTCCATGTACAGTGGAAAACGTTTAACGCTAAACGACGGGGACCGTCTGCTTTATCCATGGTAACAGGATTTCGTGTTAAACAAGCAGAAAGGGAAACATAATGAGACAAATTAACAAATAATGTGTAAATTACTTACTGTAATATGTAATAAAATAAAGCAATAGACAATAATCAAAAGATACTTATATTATAAAACTTTTTGTTTGTCGTCCTGAATCATTTTTGGAAAAAACTCCGTTAATATGGTAGGAAACATTATTAGCCGGGCTGTCAGGCCATGCTCTAGAGCAGTGGTTCCCAAAGTGGGGTCCGTGACAATGTTACGGTTAGGCCATGCTCTAGATCAGTGGTTCCCAAAGTGGGGTCCGTGACAATGTTACGGTTAGGCCATGCTCTAGAGCAGTGGTTCCCTAAGTGGGGTCCGCGACAATGTTACGGTATGGCCATGCTCTAGAGCTGTGGTTCCCAAAGTGGGGTCCGCGACAATGTTACGGTTAGGCCATGCTCTAGAGCAGTGGTTCCCTAAGTGGGGTCCGCGACAATGTTACGGTATGGCCATGCTCTAGAGCAGTGGTTCCCAAAGTGGGGTCCGTGACAATGTTACGGTTAGGCCATGCTCTAAAGCAGTGGTTCCCAAAGTGGGGTCCGTGACAATGTTACGGTTAGGCCATGCTCTAGAGCAGTTGTTCCCTAAGTGGGGTCCGCGACAATGTTACGGTATGGCCATGCTCTAGAGCAGTGGTTCCCAAAGTGGGGTCCGTGACAATGTTACGGTTAGGCCATGCTCTAGAGCAGTGGTTCCCAAAGTGGGGTCCGTGACAATGTTACGGTTAGGCCATGCTCTAGAGCAGTGGTTCCCAAAGGGGGGTCCGCGACAATGTTACGGTATGGCCATGCTCTAGAGCAGTGGTTCCCAAAGTGGGGTCCGCGACAATGTTACGGTTTGGCCATGCTCTAGAGCAGTGGTTCCCAAAGTGGGGTCCGCGACAATGTTACGGGGAGTCCACAGACACTTTCAAGAAAAATTAGAATATACCATAATTTTCTCCAATTTTGTATGTTGTAAAATCTAAATTTTGGAATCTTAAAACAATTAATTGAAAATTCCAATAGTTTTTTTTTAGGTTCAAATTAATTGTAATTGTAAAAGTAATTTCAAACTAATGGCTTTAATAATGTCTTTAAATCATGCCGTGTAGCAGATCTGTTTACCATCCGAACTGACTAGACCTCTCTCTTACACTACAAGAAGGAGATTCATTGCCAGAACTTTCAACTGACAAGACAGTTCATTAAAACTGGAGTTTTCGCAGTTACAGCTAGTTGACTTCTGATTATATGTAATGACTGACTATCCTGAACTCCAAAAACAAACTTTGAAGCGTTTAATTGTGTTTTCCTCTACTTATTAGTGTGAAACCGCATTCTCCCTGCTCACGTACTTGAAGTCAAAGTTATGAAATAAACTTGATGTCGACAGTGATTTAATATTGAAATTGTCATACATTAAACTCGATATTGCAGAGCTAATTTTTGAAAAGCCGCTTCATTGTTCACATTAAACTATGTTTGATATAATTAATACAGTGGAACTTGGTTATAATGTCATTGAAGGGACCAAAAAAATAATGACGTTATGTCCGAGTGACGTTATAAAAGAGTCGCTATAAAAGACCCTTTTTAATCACTAGTAAGGAAGGAGAAATAAAAAAAAAAGCTCTTTGCATTATTAACATTATTCGTGATATTTATACTAAAGTTTACAAACTGCATTTCATGTATACAAACAGCATGAAGAATATTTTACAAGATCAAAAAGAAAGTACATGTAACTTACATTTAGGCTTACTGTCGAAAGTAATCCATAATTTTCTTTTGAACGGTCCTTTCTGAAAAATAAATTCTTTCTGTTGTGCTGTGGAGATGCTGCGCTGCATTGAACGTGTCGTCAGACGTCTCTCTAAAGCAGTAAAATCGTGAAAGAGTTTCGGCGGCTCTCATTGCTTCCTGTTCTCATTAAAATTTTGTCCTTGTTTTTTAAAATTGAACCTACAGTAGAATTCCCTAAACCAAACTCACGGCATACATCAGCTATTTTACGTCCGCTTTCATATAATCTAATTACACGTACTTTCTCTTGAATAGACAGAACCTTTCTTTTTGTACTAGAACTTGCCGTGATTACTGTATAAAAATGTAGACCTACGTATAAAATTCTATAAACAGTGGCTACCGAAACTTAAGTTATAAAACACACAAAAGAAACTGTCACAGTACGAGCAGATACAGAAACAATAACAACCAAAAACAGAGACGAGACTACGTGTAAACAATACTGTACAGTAAATACTGTAACAGCGTGGCGTGAACAATAGTCTCGAGACGCGCAGTGCTACTGACTCGGTGAGAGTGGTGGAGAGACATGTCAGTCGCCAGACACCGGCTGGCGCCGGCGGTCCTGTTACAGTGCTTATCGCTTGCATACAATGTATGTCTGTAGCCATGGGCGTAGCGCGCGCACATATATACGTTTATATGAAATTTAGAATAAAATATCTGAGAAATTTTTGACGCTATAACAGAGTAGTACAATATTTAGTGACGTTAAAACCGGGAATTTTTATAATGTTAAAGATATCAGTTTGACCGGACTTATGACAAAATAACGCTACACCAGGAGTTGACGTAACAGCCGAGGCTGTAATAACCAAGTTCCACTGTATTATAATTCTGAAAGTTAAGAAAATTTTGATTTTAATACGTTTTAATTAAAATATTAGCGTTCCTATCATATTTACTGTTTGTTTTATTTCAGAGCTCAGACAGGGTCCGTGAATTTTTAAATTATTTTGGGGGGGGGTCCACGGACTTAAAAGTTTGGGAGCCACTGGTCTAGAGTTCTTGCTAACAGACGTTTCGGCCCCACCGTCGGTCTCCATCATCAGTGTCGGTAACAATTGGCACGGTGTCCGCCAACTCACCCCAGTGATGAGGTACGGACTACGTATTTTGTCTACGGAGGTCCACTTATATATACTGTAGTGTCATAACAGCATGAGCTAAGCTGGAAAACAGCATCGACCAATCAGCATCAAGCGCTGTCTAATTGGCGTGGGAACACAGCATGCCAGACCCTGTTTGATAGAAGGCTTGCTCCTCTTCAAGTCCGGCTAATGATGTCTCCAACTATGTGGACTGCGGCCGTGAAAACCTTAGGAGTGCAATATCGCCAAGAAGAAGACAAATTGAATTACACTTTTAATTTTAAATAATTAATACTGGAGGCCTTTACTTGATGAAAATCCATTAAAATTTAAAGACTTAAAGAAAACTAAGAACTTGTTTTCGTGATTTTCACTCGTCAATTTATTTAATAAATAATACACCACGACAGCTGTTTCGGCACACAGTGCCTTCTTCAGATGGTAAGAGCTGACTCTTTTGTTATATTCTATCTTCATATCTTGTACAATCCATCTTCTAATCCCCGCTGAAATAGCTTTCGTCGCAGAAATACTCCTATTGCTCGTCTTCAACTTCATATAGTGTGGCGTTAAACTATTTGTTAGACACTGCTTGAAAGAACCAAATGTTCTGTGATGTAATTTTTGTACGGAGCAATAATTTAAAATACCATAAGGCCAAATTACTAGTTTTAGCATACTTCAAATAATTAATACTGGAGGCCTTTACTTGATGAAAATCCATTATAATTTAAAGACTTTTAATTTTATCGCTAATGGAATAAACGATAAAGCAGGCATTAACCGACGCTGAGTTTCACATCTTATGTTCAACGATGGCGTCTGATACGCGTATATTATATCAAAATAAAACAGTTTGAAAGTCTGAAACAAAAGGAAGTATAATTTAATATTCGTGACAACGTGAGGTTGGAGTTGTTGAAACTCAATAATAAAGTCACAGTCAAAGAGACACTTTGATGTTACATGCGTATCTTTACATACGATGAGCCTTTGATAAAACGCCTTTACAAGACTGACTTTGTCACAGATTTTATTCACGCGCCTCATGTTCTAATTATAGAACTCCATTTATCCGAACTCCAGTTATCCGAATCGCCAATTATCAGAATCAATATCAGGAAATCGCATGGAATAAAATTAATGGGATTTCGACAAAATAACAAATCCAGGAAAAAAAAGAAGAGCCAATGAACAAGAAGGAAGAGGAAAAAAGACCAAAAGAAAGTGTGGAAGAAAACAAAGCTGTATCAACTGAAGACGTCCAGAAATTGTACAAATTCCTGGCTGTCCCGAGTGTGATGTGGACGACATAAACGAGTGGTTGCAGTGTGATTTACCGGACCCTGGATATCAATTTTTGGACGATGAAAAAATTATCCAAAGTGTACACGATGAATCTCAGCAGGTGGACGAAGGCGACGACAACGTTGCTTCAGTTGAACCGGAAAAGGAAGCTACGGCGAATGAGGCTTTCGGTTGTTTTGGGTTGTTTTCACAAGGCCTTAAAGTGGATGGAACGGCAGCCTGAATGCGACCATGTGTAGCTTCTTTCTGACAACCGTTAGCGGGACCTGGCTGCACGCAAATGAGTTCCTACGTCAAAACAATTAACTTTGTTTGACATGCTCGACTGGAAAATTTTAATTATGTGTGAGTATTATTTTAAATTTTTTGTAGTAAAAGTTAACTTTTTTGCAAAACACGTGTGACCTGGTTTTTATTAAGATACTGTACTCACATAATAAAAATAAACAAAAGTGATTTTTCATCAATTTTCGCGTTTTCTTTCATAACATAACTTTTTCTTATCTTTGTTCCAATTATCCGAATTACGTCTGGAACTCATTAGTTTGGATAAATGGAATTCTACTGTATTTGTACGACACCCATGCGTAGTCTGTATATTAAGTTTTGAATTAAGTGAAGCACAGTGAAAACATCACCGTATTTAACAACTTTTGTATAGGTACCGATTGTATTAAAAGTAACTATAGGCTACAGATTATATTCTGATAAGAAATTCTATATTTTCCAAATAACGTATGGATGACAAATACTGTAAATTCCAAAATAATCGAGACGGGCGAAGGTGATTTCTTTTTGTAAAAAGACAGAAATAATTACAGCAGAATAAGGTTGGTCGATTCTTCGTACAAAATATTGTTATGGCGGTCTCACGGATCGTCGTATTGTACACTGGAAACAGAATACAAGACACCAATGAAGGCACTAATTACCACCTTTAAATAGTCACAGATAACAATTATTTGAAATCAACAAAGTACTCTCATACATTAATTCAAGTTAAATTAGACTACACGCAATAATAATATCAACTATTAGAGTTCCGCACTAATTGTAACACAATAATCACTTTCCACTGATTATCAACAATCACTTGATCCGCTCTAAAGAAATCGGCCACTGTAACTAACCTCTAAGCCGGGCACTGTTACTTATATAGATCTGGGCATATGTTCCAGAGTAATGCAAATCCATATTGCTGGCGGCATGCCAACATAATTTGCGTAGTTAAGAGTGCTCGAACAGTCTCAAAGGTACAGTAGTGCACGGCCTTGCAAGAGACACTACAACTGCTCGGCCAGCTTAAATAATTGTCGTACCACTATAATGTTTATATGGCAGATATCGCCTTCTGTGGGCGCTGGAGGGTAAGCGAAGGCCTACGAGGATAGTTAGGGGCGTCGGGGATGAAGTGGACAGCCTTCTTCTTCTCTAACTGCCGTCTTTCTCTCCAAAAGTTGCTGGCGATCAACAAGGCTGTAGGTAATTTTGCAACTGCGGATCTCACATCTGGTTATGTGAGCAATGTCTTGACTTTAATTCGGAAAAATGAGAAGATTTTCTATAAATATAACGTCTTCTACCGTAAAATACTATAGGTTGCTTAAAAAAATTTTGTGACAACATCCTTAAAGAAAGGTTTGAAGCATAATAAAGCTGTTGTTTTAAAAATATCGTCAAGAAGACTAATTTTCCAAGATACGTTAAGAGGAAACGTTTACAATTCAAATTGTTCCTAATGACATAAGATTTATTATCTTTAATTTTAATAACAATTAATTAATTTAAAAAATAGTTACCTCTGTACTAGCGTACACAAGTGAGAAATTATAACACAGCCTAAAACTTAAGAGACTAACAAAATTCGTCAATTTTTCGGGCGGCTGGGGGGGGGGAGGCTCCGGTGCCGTTCGTACCCTTCCAGTAAATACCCTCCTGGGACGGATGATCAGATTATTATATGAACAAAGTGGAGGGGCATTAACCGACGTCAGAAGCTCTGAGCGGATTTGGTTTGATATGACAGGTCACCACATAGCTTTACAGCAAAGATGTGGAAATATTTGCGAAGGGGTAAATTTGATCTCGCGTTGGTTGTCTGTCCTCCCCAGCCAAATATTGCTTCTGTCGGAAACATTCTGCAGTTCGCTGATAAGGTACACCTTCTCCAAGAAAAAAGCCTTTCTGTAATCTTAAAACATGAGAGAAATGTCGGTTCGAAGGGTAACATCCTGTCAGCAGGATCAGGATCTCATAAACTACAAAAGAAGCAGCAAATCTGTTATCTGAAATGACAGAAGCCGCAAACGATTGAAGAGAAATATTCAAATTAAAAAAAAAAACAATGCAAATATTGGAAAAATAAAAAAAATATTTTTTTTTTAACAAATCTCCGAGTTTGTCAGCAAATATGTTGTACCCTAGGATATACCGGTGTATATCGAGGTGAGTCGATTGGGAGCCTGTTGTTGTTGTTGGTGGTGGTGGTGGGGTGAGAGTCCTTGCTCGATAAACTGTTAAAACACAAGTTCCTTCAACAAAGAGTTTATTTTACAGTTCGTTAATATGATGACCTACAATGATCTCTACTTCCTACTGCGTACTAACAATTCTGTACTTTACTAGTAAAGCTAACGTCACAGCAGTACTCTACGACTGAATCAGATAGTCTAATGAAGCTTATCTGGCCGCCTATCGAGGCTGATGAATTAACATTTCGGTAGTTACCCTTTTGCACATAGATGGGAAAGAGAAATCGTAACCTTAAGTTGTTTTCATGTTTATATAGACACACCGCGATAATCATAGAAGACAGAGAAGAATCTATCATTATCTTGGAGAGAAGGCAGAGAAGACATTTCAACTATCTTGGACGTGATATTACTTATGATCAAGATAGACATATAGAAAATAAAGTGGCGAATTTTACAAGAATGTGTGGAACGATTTAGAGAAAGTTGGGAAATAAATGCAGAAAAGAAACCCAAATAAAATGTTATAAAACAGTAGCAATAAATACACTACTGTATGGTTCTGAAACTTGGGTCATAAAGAAAAAGGATGAATAGAAGATACAAACAGCAGAAATGAAATTCCTGAGATCATTTAAAACTGTTAATAAACGACATCATATAAAGAATGAAAAGAGAAAAATTTATTTAGATATTCTTGCACTTAATGAAAGGATTAAAGAATACAGAAGAAAATTACTTCAGCACATAAATAGAATGGAAAAAGTAGAATACCGAAGATGGCGAAAGATTACAACCCTAGAGGCAGAAGAAAAGTTGGTAGACCTAAGAAAATATGGTCTGTGGAATAGGAACAGATCGTTATAGTCTAAAACCGGTAAGAAGATGATGATGATGAGGTCGTTTTGATTAAAGTTGTATTAGTCTGCTTTTGGCCTATTTGTGGAAAGGTCCTTATTTACTATTTACAGTTCGTGTTTGTGAAGGAGAATTACAACATTCTGTGTACAGACTAGATAAACTGGGATGACAATACTACAACCTAAAGGTATCTATCAACAAAACAAAAGTTATGTCTCACTACGGAAAATTTCCAGTACGCTCAAAGATTACTATTGGTGCTAAAGTATTGGAACACACCTCAAATTTTAACTATTTAGGTTGTGGTATAAGTTTTAACATTGACAAAGATATACAAAATAAAGTCAATAAGAGTTCAACACATACGTGGAACTATAAATAGGACATTGAAAAATGAAACGAAAGATGAAACAAAATTATAATTTTACAAAACAATGACTGTTCCAGTGCTATTTATATGGCAGTGAATCCTGGAGTACAATACAAAGAGATAAAAACAACATACAATCAGCAGAGTTGAGATTTTAAGAATGGTTAAAGGACGCACAAGAAGGGATCATATAAGTAATGAAGATATACGGGAAGAATTAAAAAATATATATATATATTACAACACTACCAAATTTAATGTGTTTATTTATTGATGTGTGACTAATCTTTATGTAACATTACAACACATTAAATTTGTGTGTGTGCAAGAATGAAGGATGTAATCATAATAATAATAATAACACTATTCGCTTGGTTTACAAATCATTTCAATTTTTATTAGCAATTTCTTATTTGTTTTGCGGTTTAAAACTCATTATTATTTTCACATAATTATTACATGTAATTTGTAATCTCATATTACAAATTAATTTCTTATTTATTTTACGATTCCAAATGATTATTATTTTTACGTACTTACGGTACTACGTATAATTCGTAGTCTTATTTTTCACACAAACATATTATATAATCTTATATTCTAATACATTGTGATAAATTTTTATACTGCTTGCAGCTAGCTCAGTTATATTATTGATTATCTAATCTTTCAATTATTTAACTCTTCTTTTCTTGTAATTACTAATTTCTCTTTCTTACTGCATATCCATTGCTTTCTATTAATTTCTCTAACGAGGTTGTCATTTACTACTAACAATTATAGATTTTAAATTACAGTTACTGTTAACTCTTATCGTTACACAGTCTTTCATACTACCGTACTTAATGTACCAAAACATAACATATTTACAACTATACAATTTCTTAACTCATTTTGTAATTAAATTGTCTATTCTTTTTCTTTGATATTTAAAGTCTTTTGATTAGGTCTTGGTTTCTTATAAATGCATGGTTATTTGTCACCTTGTTATTTCTGTGGTACATCTGAAGCGTGTCCTCTTCGGTCCTAGATACGGATGCTCCTATCGTCCTGGAAGTCCTGGAGTCTTGTAGTCCTGGAGTCTTATAGTCCTTCGTCTACTGGAACCTCGTACTCTGGATTACTGGATCCTCGTACTCTGGTTCACCTTCGTTCCTGGTCATGGCCTCCGGTTCCAACTGCTCACTCGAACGAATGTTCAGTCTTAAAGTCTCTGGTTTCTGCTTGTGGTTGGCCTACTGTCGTTGTTGTTGCTTCGTAGATTCTTTGGGTGCCATGGTAGTCGATCAAATATAGAAGTTCTAGTTGTTGGACATAGCCTCCAGCTGTTCTGATGATTTAACGAGAAACGAGTTCTCGTCTAGTAGAGCCTCCGGGTGCATCAGTGGTCGAACACGGAAGAGTTGTCGTCTGGCAGAACCTCCGGCCGCTTCGGTTGTTGAACAAGTAAGAGAACGATGTTTGCGCGTCCCCTGTATTTATACCCAGGGCGCCAAACTCATGTCTCGACAATATTCTGCATGTCTGAGATTGTCAAGAGCGTCACTCTAACCCACACTATCTTGTTACACTTAATTTGCACGTCTTCGCTAATTGCGAAGCTTTGGCACATTACCTGATATTCACTCGGTCGGTAATTTTTAGGTGTTCCTCATGCACAAACCGTTTTTCTTTATTTTACTTAATATAATTACTATTGATTTTTAACTGCCTATCATTACACTTTTTATTCGTCTTGCACTATTTTTTATACACTTGTTCGTGTTATTTAAATACACATTTTGGTGTTTTCAGTTTTTCGCTACTATGCACACAAGCATTATAATTAAATAAAAACACATAATTTATATCGTTACTGAAAGGGTGGTGCTTTTCATGAATGAACAAGTCGCTCACACACACACACACACACACACACACACACACACTTTACGTGTGTACACACATACAAAGAGCAGCTGGCATTAATCACCTGTCCCAACATGCAAGTTATGCGTTTCTTTTACAATTTAGATTGCAGGCTGAATTATTATGATTCCCAAAATGTATTATTTATTTCTTCTAATCACTTATATAAATTACTTTGTTCAATGCACAGTACCCTACATATTTGTACTGTTGCAATATATATATATGTATATGAAATTTATATATATTAAGCAAATATATATATTAAGAAAATGAAAGAATACAGGGAATAATGAAGACAGCATTTAAGTCGCATAGATGAAGATAAATACCAGTAATTGTAAAGAAGAAGAAGCCTTCTGGAAGAAGGGATGTAGGAAGATCAAGAAAAAATGGATCTCATAATGTGAAGTCGGAACAGGCACATTGCCTAATTCCTGAAGTGTAGAAGAAGAAGAAGTTCATGTTTGTTCTATATGTAAAGTCAGTCAAGTATTGCACTTTCCAACTAACGGAAACTTCCAGTATTTTACTGAGTCACAACAAGAGCAATAAAAAAGTAGCACTTTAATCATACGACTTATTTGGTCCGCTCTGAATACAAATCAGAGGCCAGCACGCTTGTAAACGGCAAGCATGTGAAGACCCAAGATTAATCATCTAAACGACAGAAATCATTTTCACTCAGTTTCCCTATCACTCTCTCGCCCTCTCTCTCTCTCACTCTCTCTCTCTCTCTCTCTCTCTCTCTCTGTTTGTTCTCTCTGTCAGTCACCCCGCTCCATCCCTGTAAGCCGCTAACAAAATTCCTGGGAAACGGGCGCTTAGTAAGTCGTAAGACAATCAAATTGATGGCGTAGAACGAGGAGGAGAAGGGAGGGATTGTTCAAAGGGACGAGACCACAAAGAAACTACGCTCGGAATTCTATTGCAGACGCCGCCGCCCGCCCGGCGTTGAATTTGTATTCACAGTTTGACACTTTAGTTTAGTTCGGTTACTGTTCACCGGTGGCGCTTTGACCTTGCGAATAAATTGCCGCAAGTTTGAAACTAACTACAAAGTTATTATCTACCGCTCGGCTCGGCTCAAACAGACTGTTATTTCGATCAATCGAGACTTGCGTCTTTACACTTCCCTTCTACACAGTATTAGGCTATATACTGCCAGTCGACAATTTTAAAACTAATAGTTGTGACAAAACTTATAGAAAGATAAACTTCCATTTATTTTAATACACACACAAATGACGTTATACATTTTTAGTTATTTTTAGTTACTTGTTTTTTAATTACGAAAAACTCGATTATTGTACTATTCCTTTAGTGAAATAACAATTATATGAGATGACCTTCATCAAGACTTGATATTGGAGGAAGACATCATATACAGAGGAATACAAGTATTTAAGTGTGAAAATTACGGCCAGTGGGAAGCAAGACAAAGAAATACAATAAAGAATTAATTTTGGAATGATGGGTACACATGTACATTAAATGAAATCCTGTGAGATAAACATATTACAACAGCAACTAAAACCAAAATATTTAAAACCATTGTCAGAAGGAGCATGACTTACGCCTCAAAAGTTTGGACTACTAGTAAACACACAACCAGAATGAATGTGAAAAGTTCAATTGTAGATTTTATCCAAACAAAAAAATTACAAAGGTTTGGACACACAAAAAGAATGGCACAGGAAAGATTGCCAACGAGAGTTATGGAATGGACTCCACCAGGAAGAAGGTAAAGAGGAAGATCACTATCACCTGGATAGAAGAAATTCAGACTATATTAAGGGAACGAGAGATTGAAGGAGATCTTTGGATGGATAAGCAGCAGTGGAAGCTGAGAATTCAATCACTTCTGTAATCTTTGTTTCCGGAAAATGTATAAACATTGTACATCCGGAATAAATAATAATAAAATTATAAAGTATATTTATTGGTGACCCGTTGGGCACTCGGTGAAACATATTACTATTAAGGTTGTGAAACATCCAATCACTTGGTAAGTTCCACAGTTTATTATTTTTATGATGTATAAAGAATTTTTAGAACTTACAAGTACACCTCTAGGTATTCCAGTCGGTGATTTTTTAGTTTTTCATCCAAGATCCATTTCGGAACAGTTGTGTTCTATCTTCAATTGGATCATTTAGTAATCTTACATAACATTTATAAAAAAATGTCCACTCAGGGGAACGTCGTCGACACAGGTACATATAACCGGCAACAATTAAAAAAATTTTAAAAAATAACGTTAATATTACAACGAAAACCGAATCCTAACGGACGATTTAAAAAACCGAAGGTACATATAACCGGCAACATAAAACACAACACTTGAAATTTTTTTTTAATTTTAAAAAGTAACGTTAATACGAGGGCTATTTTTTTTCAACCTCCGGTGAGTTGGCAAACCTGGTTCTGTTGTCACAGAAACAATCTGATTGTTGATTGATGTTTTCGAGGCTTTGTTCTAACCTATAACCACAGGTTTTGTAGTTATTTTGCCTGTTACTGTGGTGACGACAGTTTATTTATGGGAAATACAATTGAAATTGCCTCCAAGTGTGAGATTCGGTCTGTTATTAGATTTCTTCAAGCTGAAGGTCATAGTGGTGCAGAAATTCATCGAAGGTTGTGTAATGTGTATGAAGAAAATGTGATGAGTGATGGTTCAGTTCGGGAATGGTGTCGAAAATTTAAAGAAGGGCGAATTGATGTTCATGATGAAGGAGGGCAAGGAAGAAAGTCCGTGGCTACTGATGATGTTGAAAGGGTAGACAGGATGGTTCAAGAGCGCCGTCGTTTCACAATTACTGAGCTTTCTGCTAATTTTCCTGAAATTTCTAGGTCTGCTCTTTATGATATTCTTAGTCAAAAGCTTGGGTATAGGAAACTCTGTGCTCGGTGGGTTCGACAACGCACGACCTCATGCAGCTGCACTCACACAAAACCTGCTTCATGAATTTGGTTGGGAAGTCTTTGCTCACCCACCTTATAGCCCAGATTTGGCACCAAGTTACTACCATTTGTTCACTGACTTGAAAAAGTGGTTAGGTGGGCAGCGGTTTGACTCCAATGATGAGTTAAAGTCCAGTGTGACAGATTGGCTGACTACTCAGGAGCGAACATTCTACAATATGGGCATAGAAAAGTTGGTGCCTCACTATGATAAGTGTCTCAACAATGGTGGTGACTATGTAGAAAAGTAGTTTACATATATATGTAACTTTTGCATATAATAAAATTATTGATGTCATTCATGTGTCTGTTTATTGGTCTATCGGAGGTTGAAAAAAAAATAGCCCTCGTATTACAACGAAAACCGAATCCAAACGGACGACTTAAAAAACCGAAGCCGAGTTTATTATTTACTTCTGACAATTGTTCCATATTGTTTCACTCTATTCAGCTATTCTCAAAGAGATCATAGAAACAACTCAAAGTTTGGCCTTTGCCAAAATACTGCGGTGTACTGACACACATCTTGTCAGTAGTTTTGAATATCCTTCACTGGCGGTTGTCCCCAGATACGAGGCCGACACGTATGATTACATTACCAGAATCAGTCAGCGTGATAAGATCAGAAGTCAGCGTCAGAAGACTACGGCCTTACAGCCAGGATAATAATGACGTCAGCCGTGAAAGTCTAAGAAATGTCGATGCGCGGCAGGAACTGAGTAGGATTATCCAACTGTACACTACTGTATAGTCGATGGGATGGTCAATATCGGCTAAAATGTTTGTAATATCCGAACCCAATGGATGACTGCAGCATCCCAAAACAACTGTTGAATTATAAGCCGAAAGGACGGAGAGGTGTTGGAGCGTCCGAAGAAACGTTTAAGTAACTAGGTCTAGTCTCTCTGCTTGAGACCGGAACAAACCGTTTTTTACTTCCATGTTCCTTAAGGAAATGGAAGTATGGTGATGGCAAAAAAAATCGTGTTAGAGATTATTGCAGATTCCGATTGTACTACACTCAAAACATGAAAAAAAGTCATTTTTCGAAATGTGTGTGTGTGTGTGTGTGTGTGTGTGTGTGTGTGTGTGTGTGTGTGTGTGTGTGTGTGTGTGTGTGTGTGTGTGTGTGTGTGTGTGTGTGTGTGTGTGTGTGTGTGTGTGTGTGTGTGTGTGTGTGTCTACCTGTGTGTCTATCTGTGTGTCTCTAGATTTTATTCTATGGCAAACGATAACAGCCGCAAATTCAAACAGAATCAAATAATGTTTCGCATACAGCCCTGAATTATAGAGTTCTCAAGACCTATTATTTTTGGTGAAGATCGGTTAAGGGGAAGGGGTAGTTTACCAGCAACGTTTTTCTTATCAAGAGTAATTTTTTTCTATGGCAAACGATAACAGCTGCAAATTCAAACAGAATCAAATAAGGTTTTGGATACAGCACTGAATTGTAGAGTTCTCAAGACCTGCTGGTATTGGTGAATATCGGTTAAGAGAATAGGGTAGTTTACCTCCAACATTTTATGTTTTAACAAGGGTAATCTTTTCTATGACGAACGATAACTGCCGTAAATTCAAACAGAATCAACTACACTTTTGCATACCTTTTTGAATTATACAAAAATTAAGGTCTGTTGATTTTTTTGAAGATCGGATAAGGGAAAGGGATAGTTTACCTGCAACGTTTTATATTTTAACAAGGGTATTTACTATGGCAAACGATAAGAGCCGCAAATTCAAACAGAATCAAATAATGTTTTGCATACAGCCCTGAATTGTAGAGTTCTCAAGACCTGTTGGTTTTGGTGAAGATCGGTTAAGGAAATAAGGTAGTTTACCGGCAACATTTTATATTTTAACAAGGGTAATGTTTTCTATGACGAACGATAACTGCCGTAAATTCAAATAAAATCAAATAATTTTTTGCATACTTTCCTGAATTGTAGAGAACTCAAGGCCTGTTGATGTTGGTGAAGATCGGTTAATGGAAAGGGGTAGTTTACCTGCAACATGTTAAGTTGTAACATGAGAAATGTTTTCATGACGAACGATAACTGCCGCACATTCAAACAGAATCAAATATTTTTTTGCATGCATCGCTGAATTGTAGAGGACTCAAGGTCTAATTGGTTTTGGTGAAGATCGGTTAAGAGAAAGGGGTAGAGTACCTGCAACGTTTTATGTTTTACCAAGGGTAAAGTACTTAATTTTGATAAATAAAGTATCCTGATAAGAAGCTCATAATAATCCACTGTAGAAACGTAGATGAGATATCTATAAATGAAGAGGTTAGGTGAACGGGGTGGAGGTAATTTTCTATTAATGAAAATTATAGTTGAAGGGGGAGGGGAGAATTTTTTATATGTGTACTACGTTATTGGCAACAAAGAAGTAGTTCTTTGTTAAAATTCCTTCCCGGGCTGTTTAGCCGTAGTCCAATGTTTTCTGCAAAACCAGACTTTTCGGCAGTGCCATCGACTGCCATCATCAGTGAAAATCGAGTGCGAAAACGTGAGGTGGTATACGTTAGTGACCACAGTACTGTGATTAAGGCTGAAGCAATAAGTAGAAAGAAGTAGTTTCTATGGAAATATTTCATTTCGAATATGATTTTAAATTTAAATCTTAGAACATGGAAGTCATGTATGGTTCTCCACACCGATATTTTGTTTAATCCTTGCTGAAGACGATGATAAATATTCATAAAGGCTCAACGAATACAATGACTAGGCAACCTAAACCAGATGGGTGATCAGAGTATGCCAAAGAAAAGCTATTGAATCACGAAGACATTGTAAGATTCATAAAGGCTCAAGGAATTTAATGGCTAGGTCACCTAGAGCGGATGGATGATCAGTATATGCCAAAGAAAATCCTGAGGGCGCAGGTCTACAGAAACAGAAAGAGAGGTCAACCTAGGATAAGATGGTTTGATGATGTGCTAGAATATCTCAGAAGAACGGATGTGAGGGGTTACACTGAGATCGCAATGGACAGGGGAGACTTTTGAGAAGATTGGTGTTGGAAGCCACGGCTCACGTAGGGATGTTGTGCAGAAGAGGAAGAAGAAGATCGCGTCTACTTTATCTTTTGATACTCTTAACTGGCTTCCGCTAATAAGGTTGTGTGGATTCTACAATCAATAATTTTTATCAATAAAAGTTTTACATTTACCTTTTACTACCTGTTCTTTTAAGACCCTTCTACTACAAATATTTTTAAACACGAAATGGAAAAGACAGCGACCATGTATTAAATTCTCGTATGCTCTAAAACGTTGAGAAAATTGTTAAACGTTGCACTGTAGTGCTGAAAAAGAAAAAGAGAAAGAGAGGGAGAGAGAGAGAGAGAGAAGAATGATGATGATGTAGAAGAAAAAAAATTATAAAAAATGATTTTAGTATTTTGGTGCCGTAAGAAGCGGAAGACGAAGAAGAACTACAAAATCCGAGAAGAATTGTTCGTTACAAATTATAAAGATAAATCTCTCACTAACAAATTTTGATGATATCTATATTAGTGATTGATTTATCTTTGTATTAATTTTTTGTTCCCCTGAAGACGAGTTCTGATTCTATGGAGGTCGAAAGATCGTGTTTCTTAATTTTAACTTACGATGGCTAATGTCCGTAACCTTACAATTTGTAATAAGTATATTATTTTAAGTATATGATTATAAGAATCGCAAAGTAAGCTAATAAGCTAACAAAGTTAAGACTCATCTGTGGAACGACTCATAGGTACATGAAAAATAAAACACGGAAGGATACCAGAATGAAATTTTATAAATCTGTGGCTGTCCCCACATTCCTGTATGCTAGTGAGACACGGACTCTTGGTACAAGGGACGTGCAGAGGATTCAGGCAGCAGAAACGAATTTTTTAAGAAGGACGCAAGGTTATTCTCTCTTGGACCGAAGAAGGAAACAGGATATTAAACGCGATTTAAACATTGTATCATTGCACCAGAAGATTGAATACCACAGAAGGAGGCTGGTGTAAACACTTGAATCGCATGCCTGTTATTCGTCTACCTGTGGCTGCTTTGGGTTATCACCCTACTGGGAAGAGAGATGTCGGTAGACCGAGGAGGAGATTGGTTCCGGAACAGGTCTAAGGCCTAGTCCTTGGAGTGGTAGTGATGATGATGAAGAATCCCAAGAATTGTCCGATATTAACAATAGTGGAAATCGGTGTGATACAGAGTAGCAGTTACGAAGAAAAAAAAACACGGAATAATATAAGGTAGACATTAACAGCAATTGTACACACAAATGGCGCTCTTGTGCAGCTGATTCTCAATGAGCAACCCAACAACCGCTTAATGAACCGAACAGAAGGCGCTCTCTGTCTTCCTCGTTCAGATCAAGAATAGAATTGTTTCCTCCTTCTTCTTCTCCAGCACAAAGAATCGATTAAAAAGTCGTTAAGAAAGAAACATAAATCGATTGACAGTCGCGCGAAAAGTCTACAGATTAACGTAGGCACAGCATTAGTATACAGTCGACATCAGTGATCAGTTCCACGGAAAGATTATCCGCATCCGGTCCGGTCGTGTGGCGCCGACAAGCCAATTAATAGCGCAGGCACGAACCAGCTGGTGCACACACATTAACCGGTTGGTGCGCCCACAAGTTGATACAATCTTCCCATACATACGATGTAAATGGAACAGCATTATTTGCATATCACCTCTAAAGGGGGGCATAAATTTAACTGCGTTCATTACATTTTAACTGAGTGTAGCGGTTCTAGTTCATGGATCTTTGCCAAACCTCAAACACAAGTGGTTTATCACGATCTCTGTTTATTCACACTGGTGTTTCTATTTAAAACTTGTCGTTCGACTTCATCGAGTCTATTTCTCCTGGTTGCCTTGCTATTTATAGCCCTAAGTTCTTTAGTTGGACAATTGTCAAGTTCTGCTGCTGCGTGGTAATGTCATTAGCTGAGTCCCAGCGTTTGATCTGAGTAGGTTTTATTCCATATAGTAAACTAGGTAACCTTGGATATTTATACGCTTTTTAAAATATATGTTGCAAATGCATTAAAAACGTGGAAAGGGAAGTGTAAAGGAATGGGAGTAGACTTTGGAGTGCGTTTCTGCACTCTTCAGTTTGCGGATGACAAGGATATACAATAATATGCAATACATGGCTCGGAAATTACGAGAGGAGTACAAAAAGTGGGGCTTAGAGACAAACATTGAAACGTCCCCCTGAATTTTTAATAAAATTTTTGTTAAGTCTTTTTTGTTTAAATTTTTTTTTTCAGGGGTCGTTACTTAATTATTAAAACTAGACCTGCGGTCTAGACGGAAGAAAAATTGAGTTGAGCCCATCGTGACAGGACTTGCAATAAAACACTTGCAAACGATAACAGCTTTTATTAGTGTTCTCTTGTTATAATAATCACACCTTTATTACAATATGCACGGCTATATTTTCCACTATCATTAATAAACGTGCATCTCTCCAATATTGAATAACAATTGGCAATATTAACAAAGAATTAATTTTGAATATAATTAATCAACAACAAATTATTCAAACGCATTTAAGGGCATTGCCTTCACATAAGCTGACATCACTAAGTATTAACCTTTATTCACATGACTTTTCTAAATAAGTTCTAATAAACAATTACTAAAGGTTGAATCTGCAGATACTTTATGAATTAAACTGACCCTCAAACAATGATACATCATGCCTAACAAGAACATGTAATATGCCGTTTTATACTTGCCAAATAAAATATTTCTCTTTTCCTTTTAAAATAAATTATGCATCACAGGATTAATACATGTATATATAGATATATATATCTTGATACTATCACCATGGCTTACACACACCAGTTGCCCGCTTAAGAAAAAATTTAAGGTGTCATACTACAAGAATTATACTGGCTCAATTCTGTAACAGCCCCAAATAAGGACCTGTACCCACAAGAAGATTTATGAAGGAACTACTCCATAGTTATTATCAATGCGTTAAGTACAAGTTGTTAATGACATTTTATCTTCATAAGAAACAGTTAATTAAACTGCTCAACTACCAGTTTTAAATTATGCTAGGTCACTAATCACGACAAAAGGCAAATGGTGTGCTATAAAATATAGCATAGTAATTGACATTCTTCAACAGGTAGATTCTTTAACTCTTTAATTACACTAGTCACCTTAAGTCCTTCGGACATGCTATAATAGACAGTTGGTCATTGAACATCTAAAATTACGGTTTGTGAAGATGTCTTTCATTTCCTGTTTTAACTGCAATAGGTTGCTGTTTTTTGTTTTTGTGTTTTGTGGATTAAAATATAGGAAAAGTCCCACCTGTGCTTAGACGATTTTTTGTTACCCAGAATGCGCGCTGATGTTGACTATGGTGTAACCACTGGTGTCTCCGAAATTCTGTGCTTCATTTCTTCCTTAGGGCAGTCATTTTGGGCTGGCAGTGTGGGGATTTCTCGAGGTCTGACGGCATTGGGGTGGTGCTGCGATAGTCTGCAGATGACGACCGATGTTCTGCCCCATTTTCGTTGTCCCCTTTTCCCTCCCGGCTAGGCGGGAACCCTGAAGCTCTTTAAATGATCACGAACTCAGTTCAAAAGATGAATCTTAATTCATAACGCCGCCAGACCAGTGTCCCGTTTGAATGCAAAAGAAGAAATGAGAGCGAATGTCGATACCTGCGATCCCACGCGAACAGAAAATTCACAAATCAGCTGAATGGCGCGGCATGCTTGATTACGTCCACACACAATTATCGCCACGTCACAGTCAAGGTTAAACGATACAGTGAAGCCGAGGCCGCACAAGCAACTCTTGAACCCGTTATACAGACGGCACTGTAGCCGCGACGTACGCCGAATAATTTAAGCTTAAATACTTCGGCACAACATACAAAACACAAAATACTTACCTATTGACGCTAATATGTCTAACGTGAGCTTGCATAGTTTCTAAGTATAGGCATATGGGAAATACACGTATCTGGGAGTCATACAATTCTTCATTTTGTTTTATTATTTATTATATTATTTTCAAATTATTAAGCTGGAATCAATATACGTATTTTTGTTCGTGTACCCTTTAAGACATACTCTAGACTTTACTTTTCTCTTTCATCCACCATTTTCCTCCTGTGTATATTCCACAGTTTCCTCTTCTTTCAAGCTATCCTTTAATAGTGATATTGTTTAGAAGTTGTTACTCAGTAATCGGCATACGGATTATGGTCCTACACTGTACCGGAGATACGCGAAAGGTGATCGTAATCTTCGTTTAATAACCGTTTATTTTTCTCTCTGTAATGCTGAATATTCTCTAGTTGTACAATCCCTGACTTTCCTTTCTTTCGTACTGCACTCGGATCATCTTTGTAAATTTTACCTCCCTCATATTCTCTCATATCGGGAAATCTATCCCTTCACACAGTGTCTGCAATACGTTTGGAGAACAAATTTCAACTTTATTATGGCTACAGCTGACGCCGTGTATCACGTCCAAGTCCGCCGGTCATGGTCCGTAACACCTCTACTGTATCGGAGTCACTCTCGGCCTTATCGGTTTTCCCCTTTGAAGTGGTGTCATACAGCCAACCATTTTTCTAGGTCATCTGTCTTTAGCTATGAGGTCGCTACTGTCGCTGTCATCATCATCGATCACGGCATAGTCTACTATCATGTGTTAAGCTTTGCAATCCAACAAGGAATGTGGTGACGTTTGCCATTCCACTGCACGTATCACAGTACTACTACACATTTAAAATACGTTTAACACTGTCTCTCGCACGGTATTTCTAATTGCATATAGCTTACTGAACAATGTTTACAGAACCAGTAATACCGCACCAACACAGGCACGCGTTATCATTCAGTAGACCCCCCCCGCTCTTCAGGCGTCTCGGTAGCACAGCTTGAGCTCGTGCAGTACCTGGTCCGCCTTGAAAGATCCTCCAGTCATGTCTACCCACAAACCTGCGTCCTATAGGTTTATATTTCCAGACTTGTTTAACCAGTCTTAAATCTGACGTTTTTCTAAGTTTTTTCCACCGTTGTTTATAATCTTTCAATCTTTCATTCAAGAAAACAAAATTGTAATTCTTTTCTTATGATCTCGTTCTTCATACGATCGAGTTTACAAAAACCTTTAACTCCTCTTAAAGACGCCATTCCTGAGGCCTGTATATTACATTCATGTGTTTCTTAATTGTTGTCCATAATTCACATCCGTGAGACAGTACAAGGGGAGTCATAACTTTGTAAAACTTTAGTTTTCTATTTCGACGTACCTTGTTTCAAAAAATATGATTTGATGTCTCACAGATGTCCAGAAAGTTATCTAACTTAATATCAATCTCATAATTCTTATCATAGCCAATGCCATTCCTCAAATAGTTAAAATGGCTTAGGCCTACCTGTTTTACAATTTGATCATTAATTGTTATTTTTGTTCATACCGGTTCCTTGACTAGAAATCCCATTACCTTTGTTGTGTAGTGGAGTTTTATGTATTGTGCTGTCTTTTGATACCACTTTAGATATTTTACTTGAATTTAGTCTAAAAGTCTATAGGTTAGCGACCTTAATTTTTATTTTTAATTTGAGATTAACCTTCAATCCTGAGGTTTTTCTCCACCCTAAATTTTACATCTATAATCTACAATAAACAAATACACAAAATGTCAACAGTAGATAAAGATTTACATAACTTTAACAGTACATAAAACTTACATAAGTTTACATTCCTATGTAAACGAATCCTCTGATCTGAGAATCCTCCATCTGTCTCTTTCCACCACATCCACATCTGTTAGTCCAGAATTCTCCATTGTCTGTTCTACATTATGATCCCGTGTAGCAGTCAAAGGTCGTCCTCTTTTATTCCTTCCTGCAATCTCCCAGTTCTAAGCTGCCTTAGGCTTCCTCCATTCTTTCTCACGTAGTAGTACCATCTCAGTTCCTTTTCTTCAATCTCGTACGTTATTAGTTTTTTCAGCTCCTGTCAGTCTTCTTGTCTTGTTATTTGTAATCCATCCTCGTCATAGATCTACCAAGTGCACTTCTCCAAAAATCTATTTCCATTGCAGCAACCTTAGTTCGCTTTTGTTAAATTATATTCGTAGTAGCTGTCAGTTTACCATTTGGAAGTAGCAGGAAAGAAAAGAATATTCGATGGTATGATTAAAAGCACGTTGATGTACGGATCCGAAACATGGAGAATAAAAGAACAGATAAAAAAAGGATGCTTTGAGACGAGCTGTTAGAACTTCAAGGCTAGAGCGAGTACTAAATAAAACGATCGAAGAAGAAGTGGGCGTACAATCATCGACTGCATTGAATAAAAACAACTAATCTTGTTCGGACGCATACAAAGAATGGGACAAGACCACAGAAAACAATGAGATGGATATCTATAGAGCAAAGAAACAAGATAAAGACCCAAGAAAACATGGACAGAGGACGTAAGAAGATCGATGAGCGACAGAGGACTAAACGATGAAAACTGCAACGACAGACAACAATGGAGGCTGGGCACCGGACAACGTCGTAGGACGTTTTGACCCCTAATAATAAAGTCTCAGGGTTCGTTATTGATGTAGAATGTAACGGCACTATGTCGGAAAACTAGAGGAAACGATCTTCCAAACCAGTGGTTGCATAGGGCTTACATTTTTTTTTTACAGCGTCAATGACATCAAACGTCTCCCGCAAGCGACAGTTTCATGACGCCCCGTTGTCTACGACACACACACGTTTGACAATGCGTAAAATTAATCAGTCGCCTACGACAATGTTATTTGACTGTGGACGAGCCAAACGATCGTGTCCGACGCCAATAACATTGGCGGCCGAGAACAGAGCTTATTCTAGAGTGGAAAAATATCCGCCGATGCCAATTTAGGTTGTTCCGTGGATACGTACAATGTATTGTGGTAACGCGGCTTTATAATTGGCATACACGTCATGTGTAGCGGTGATATATTGTACTCTTCAGTTGGCAGGCCTGCCTGCTATACATGTAGTCTATGCAGACGTTGTTGTGTAATATGATGTTCAAACCGACCGTACCCATACGCTGACATATGATTTGCATTGTTTCGCTAGGACCAGCACACACACACACACACACACACATTGGCTTATAAGTAATAACTACTAGCCTCCCTGAACCGCTGTACTCGCTCACTATTTTCAACGAACTAATTTTATTATAATTATACTATTTTCGTTCTTATCTTAATCCTGATATAAACAAACAGGCGTGGCATATCTGAAACGCTATTTGCTACTTCAGGGGTCTTCCAAACTTTTTCACTTGAGGGCTGAAATGAAAAATCTTGGAAGTCAGGCAGGCCAACAACATATATATATATATATATCATTTTCTATATAAGTAACTCGATGTTTCTTGCAGTAATTATATAATTTGTGATGTTTTCAATTTGTTTCTTCTGCAAGTAGATAATATTGTATATTCTTTTTTTTTCTTTTTTTTTCTTTTTTTTTCTTTTTTCTTTTTTTTCTTTTTTCTTTTTTTTTCTTTTTTTTTTTTTTTAAAAAATATATATATATAGTAAAATTATTTTTTTTAGTTTACAGAACAATCAAGTCAATAAAATAGGTATTTAAGCAGACTTATCCAAAGGGAACAAATTCATTTATTAAAAAAATGTAAATAATAAAAGTAAGGAAAAATATCTTTCAAAGATGTTTCTTATGTATTATTTTTTGGCTTTCTTATGTATATGGGATGTGTGGAGTTGCTTCTCACATATAATGTCTGCGAGCCGTAATTTGGAGACCCCTATGCTGCTTGAATTAGAGGCGTGTAACTCTGATAGAAGGAGTATAGGCAGGGTACATATAATATTAATAAACACACGTAAATTGTGATACTTTGTCCTGACCAAAGTAAAAAAAATCTGTGTGACGATGTCAGACCGACAGTGAAACATTTTATAACACCAGTTAGTAGTTTTTTTTTATTAACCGTTTAAATTTCGCAAAAAAAAAAGTTTATTTAAAACGAAAATAGATAGAAACTGTGGTAATTACCAGTGTACTGAATACTATCAGTTGCTGTCAGACAGTAATTCAATGTCTTCCATTGTTATCTCACTTTCTCTTTTTTTTACAACAAATTATATTTATTAATAACGTACCTGGTGAGATTAGATTAACGTTTATTTGTCGATACCTTATTTCAGACGCCATGATTGTGTTGCCAACTTTACATTACATATTTTCTTTTGTTCGGGTCCAGAGTTCTTATAAGCAAGGCTGCGCTGAACGGTTACCAGAAATGATAGACACTAACAACATTTACGTCAAAATAAACTTTTGGTTTTATTACTTCTGAATTTGCATAATTCACACTGGAGAAAATCAAAATGGCTACTTGTAAATTCAAAAAACAAAATTTCGTCCATACTTCCGCCTTTACTAATTATTAATTACTCTTCATTTGTTACTTTATATATTTAATTTTATTCTAAAAACTACTTTAAATAGACTGCAGCTCTTACAGATTGATCTCCTAAGTTTTCAGATCATTTTAAAACACAAACCAATGCCCCAAATTTCTTTAGGCTGGCCGGCACATACACGCAGCCATTCTCTCACACACATACACAATTACAAAGGTACATTTTACTTCATTTTAATTTTGAGCTCAATTTTAGGAAAGGTGTATTAATTTAAATTTGGATTTCCCTGAGGTGTAGGCCTGAAGTTCTCGCAGGGCGTTTCACATTGGCAGGACGATGTTCGGCCGAAAATTCCTGGTTGTTTTGTTTCCTCTCGTTATCACTGACGCTAAATTTACATTTTCTTAAACTGTTATTTACTGATTGAAATTTAATCTGGTACTAGCTGTTACATTGAACTTCACATTTTTGCAATACCAAAACACTTTTGCTGGCAGTAACTGCCGGCCAACTTTTCACAATGTGTTGCCGCCTCGGATGTAGTATGAAGACTGGGGACAATACAAGGGTACAATCTATGCAAGTAGTAGTGTTATGACGTCATCATTCCATTGTTTTATTTGGCTTACGTCATGGTTTTGCGTCATTCTGGTTACGTTTCTGACATTATTACTGCCGTTTCAGTCTGATTTTCAATATGCTTTGCGCACCTCGCTCCCAATACGCACGTAGGCCTCGACCTTGAGTTGAACGGTACAGACGAAATTGCGTCGTGTTTTATATCTCTCAGGAAGCCAACCTAACCATCTTTATTATATAAAAATTTACAATAAAAAATACAATAAAATATTTCCTTGTACCATAATTCCCTAAGACGGACGTTTGTACCGTCACACCATATCTGTGTCTAAACTAGTATCATATCATCACTTGAGTCCGCGTTATTATTGATAAGATTGTTCATTGTCCACAAGGACGTTGGTAATGTGGGCCAGTTGCCACAGCTTATCATCTTCATTGATTATATGCTGCATACAATAACTCCACTGGTACCCCGTTGTTTCATTCACCGGCTTCCTAATAAATTGCTTTATATCAATCAGCTAATGTTGTGTTGTGACGGACAACACATCCATTCAACTGGCTCCATATTAATTCAATAGGATTCATAATACAGTGATAAGGATGAAGTCTTAAAATGGCGTGGCCCGATTTAAGTGGCAAGATAACTCTCACATGACTATACAGACATTCTGAGCATGCGCGTAATACGTTACTGTGTGAACAGTGGCAACGCCCCGACCAACAGCGTTTCAGGTTTGCCACGTGGGTTTGTTTACATCGGGATTGAACTAAGAACGGAAAGAGTACACATACATTTCGATATTAGATAATTCCTCAATGATATAAGAAGTTACAAAAACCCCAATCAGTAACGGGCTAAAAATGGCGGCCCGCCCCGGTCCTCACTTAGAAGGGGGCCTCTGGATTTGGAAAATTGAGTTTAAGAGACCAACAATTTATTTAAAACCTCTCTTCGAAATGATTACCAAACTGTGGATAATTCAGAGTGCGAAAATCAGGTCAGTTACTCAAATGAACGAATTCACAAAAAAGTTCATCACATATTGCGTGCGTGAACGAAACCGTGAGTGACATCGAAGACTACTGCACGTACAACTGTACAGATAAGTAATATAGCGTGTGTTATGTACTAAAACTGCTAACTGAATTGAAAAACAAATTGCTAAGTATTGTTTGCAGCAATGACAAAATTGTTTTGCAGTATTAAGTTTATTGTATATTTTAAAGTATTGTAATAAATTTAATGCAATCTATAAATAATACTATTTCTATTATTTCTTCAAACTTTGTATTTACAATATGAAGGTGGTTTTTTATTTCAAACATTACTACAGCTTCATATAAAGTTTCCTAACTAGATGTATCAATACAGTAATTAGACAATAAATATATTTTTGCTAAACAATAAAGTGGTTTTGCTATGTATCACTTAAAGATAAATTGGATTATAAACACTATGTTAGGGGGGGGGCTCAGAAATAAATCCGCCCCCGGGGCTCCAGTGGTCTAGCTACGCAACTGACCCCAATTGTGCTACTATATTTTAGTAACATAACAATTCTAGACCACACAATCATACAATATACACTAAAAATTAGGAACTTTGGAGATGGATTACAATACATTTTAATCTGACACCCTGCTGTGAATTTTCACAATTTAGGATAATCTTTGATCTCTTGACTAGGACTTGGGTCCCAAAATTTTAAAATTTTTAAAACTTAAAACCACTCTTAGATGTTAGTAAAAATTCTCTGTACCCGATATTTCGCATGAAATTTTGTGATTTTATGAAACGTTTTACCCACTTTTGGGCTCTGGCGTCCAAAAATGTTTGAAATTTCCCAAAACAAACACTATATTCAGATTGTCACTAAAATTCCATTTAATCTGATATCCAACATGAGCTTTTGTAATTTTTCAAAATTTTGACCACCCTAATTATTGCTTTCCAGTCCCCTATTTTGGGGATCAATTTTTTAAAAAAATATGGTTCAGTAAAAGTTATCGTGAGACGTACACCTTGAATTTCAATTTAACTAACGGATTTTTTTCATAACATGGAAAACGTAAATGTATTTATAGCGTTTATATTTTTTCTTCAGATTGGCAAGCAATACAATATGAAAATCTCTACCATGAAAACAAAGGTAGACCATTTCGAGGCAAAGAAAACCAATAAGATCAAAAATAATGACTAGTGATCAAATTTTGGAACAGGTGAGCAACTTTAGTTATTTGGAAAATGATATCGGTTTTGATAGGAATTATGACATTGATGTTAAGTTTGGTACTTTTAGAAACAAGGTATGTCGAGATACAAAATTAAAGTTGTACAAAGTTATGGCAGTTCTACCCTTGTACTGTCCTATGGGTGTGAATTATGGACAACAACCAAGAAAGAAGACAGTAAAATACAGGCCTTGGAAATGGCATTCTTAAGAGGATTTGAAAGGTGTTCTAAAATCGACCGTATAAAGAATGATACGGTAAGAGAAGAGTTACAAATTTTTAACTTGAATGAAATATTAATTGAAAAAACACAGATATACCAGGAACTGAATATTATGAGTATACTCGACAGGATCGCCCAGTATCGACTGAATTGGTGGAAACATCTTTGCTGAATGGATGACTGCCGCATCCCCAAACAACTATGGAACTATAAGCCGAGGGGACGGAGAGGTGTGGAACGTCCGAGGAAGCGCTGGAGTGACCAGCTCTAACCTTTGCCTATTTGAGACCGAACAAACGATCCTTGGTTTAATCTTTGAAAATGATGATGATGATGATGATGATGATGATGATGATGATGATGGTGGTGGTGGTGGTGGTGGTGATGATGATGATGATGATGATGATGATGATGATGATGATGATGATGATGATGATGATGATGATGATGATGATGATGATGACGATGATGCCAAACAACGGTGGAAATAACACTTAGAAAAAATGTCAGATTCCAGACTGGCCAAACAAGTCTGGAAAAACAAACCTATAGGACACAGGTATGTGGGTAGACCCAGGAAGGGACGGCTGGAGGATCTTTTTTGAAGGCGGAACAGACAACACCTTGCCTAGGCCGTGTTGTGAGATGGTGATGATGACTTGTGTTCCGTGTCACATTACAGTAATATTGTTTTTAGTTACTTGCTATCTCCTGCTTGAAGAATATCGGACAAACATCAGTTAACCTATTTAGGGAACCCTGTGACGTGGTCAAAATGCTTAATACACGGAGCGTTAAAAACGCATTCAGTATAGCTGATGATATAATAGCAATGAGTCAGAAAGCGATGAGATGAGGTAAGACTCGACCAAACAGAGCAAAACAGTCGGCTGTGGCCGCACTTGGTAACAAAGCAATAAATTGCCCGTCGCGCTTGCAGACAATATACGAGTGACGTCATAGTTACGTCATCCGGGACTCCCATCCGTCCGGCTGCATTCCGCACTGTTCCGCTTTGCGATGCGCCACCGGCCACAGCCTTCTGAAATGCTGCGGACCAGCTGAGTTTCGTCTGCCTTTGCAGCAGACATATGAAGTGCGGAATTTATGAGTAGTTCTCTATGGCAATATTGCTACTGGTAATTTGTTTTTGTGATTCTATGTGGGCTCTCTACATGTCATCTCTTTTCAGCGAGCGAAGCGAGTTCTCAGTTTTAACTCGACTGTTGTTTGGATTTCCAGACCGTGTGGTTGGATTCGATTCCCGTTGCGAAACATCAGCAACATAATTTTCAATTCCCACAAGCAATATAGCACGTGAACAACCCTTCAATACTGTCTAGTATATCTCTTTTAATTGTGAAACTTAGGCTTTTGCTAAGTATAATGGACATTAATTAGCCGAGAGTATCTTCACACACACACACACACACACACACACACACACACACACACACACACACACACACACACACACACACACACAAACACACACACATTTAATGTAAAACTAATTCTAACATGATGTGATTGATTTCAGTTATATAGTGATTCTAGTCAAGCGTCAACTGTCTTAACTAATTCCTCCGTCTTTTTTTTAAATCATGGGTGCAGTTTGCAGTGGGTTCCTAAAACCCAGTGAGTGGATAACTAAAACAAAATGGAGAACCATACATGACTTCCATGTTCTAAGATTTATATTTAAAATCATTTTCGAAATGAAATATTTCCATAAAAACTACTTCTTTCTACAGCCTTAACCACAGTACTGTGGTCATTAACGTATACCACCTCACGTTAGCGCGCTCGATTTTCACTGATGATGGCACTCGATAGCACTACCAAAACGTCTGGTTTTGTAGAAAACATTGGACCACGGCCAAACAGCCCGGGAAGGAATTTAACAACAAACTACTTCTTTGTTACCAATAACGTAGTACACATGACATATAAATAAAAATTATCCCCTCCCCCATCAACTATCATTTTCATTTATAAAAAATTACCCCCACCCTATACAACTACCCTTTTTATTTATTTATATTTCATCTACGTTTCTACAGTGGATTAGTATGACCTTCTCTTCAGGAAACTTTATTTACCAAAATTAAGTAGGCCTACTTCACTCTTGTTAAAACATAAAACGTTGCAGGTAAACTACCCTTTCCCCTTAACCGAGCTTCACCAAAATCAAAACGCCTTGAGTCCTCTACAACTGAAATACATATGCAAAAAATTATTTGATTCTGTTTGAATTTAAGGCAGTTATCGTTCGTCGTAGAAAAAATGTCTCTTGTTAAAATATAAAAGGTTGCGGGTAAACTACCGCTTCCTCGTAACCGATTTTCACAAAAATCAACAAGCCTTGAGTCCTCTAAAATTCAGGAACGTATGCAAAATATTATTTCATTTTGTTTGAACTTGCGGCAGTTATCGTTCGCCATAGAAAAAATTCTACACAGACACACACACACAGGCACTTTTCAAAAAATAACTTTTCTTCATGTTTTGAATGTAGGACAATCAGAATCAGCTCTTATCTCGAACGCGATTTTTTCGCCATCACCGTACTTCAATTTTCTTATGGAACATGGAAGTAAAAGTTTCCTTTTTTATAAAATAGACTTCCCTTTCTTAACATAAACTCCTTGTTTTAGAGTGTCAAAACAAAAATCCAGTAGCGAAATTGCCTACGTGCGCGGAGCACACATCCGTGACAATGCAGCAGCAGTAGCAGTAACATGCAACAGACCGACGTGTTCAGCCACATTACTTTTAATTTCAGACAACGCTATCATTAGAGCGCCCGGTAACTGACAAGTATAATTCCCTTCCTCCTTCCGACATCACCCAGCTGCTGTGTCGTTAATATATCACTACCCCTTTCTGCGGCAGCAAACTTCCAGGCCATTTCCAGCGTTCTCCCCCTGAAACATTACAGAAACTTTTGGCTTCCTCATTACTGCACGTATTAGTCGTGACAAATGCAGTAGTTTCAGTGAAAAATATTTTTTTTTTTTAAATTTTGGAACTACATAAATAGTCCATATTAGTGTACGTAGACTTTCTAAATAAAATTGAAAAGGCATTGAAAGCTGTTCAACCGCATGATATAAGCACAGATAAACTTATGTATGAAAACAAATGGAGCAATAATGAAAATTACAAGGGTGGTATAAAACATTGTTGGCTTAACAATGAAAAAACAAATTTATAATTTCAAATATATTATTATCTTCCAACAAAGTCTCCTTTTACCAATATTAACTGAAGATCCGTTGGGAACTTCTGGAAACATATTGTTACGTAATGCAGAAATAGTGTTATGGCATTACGGAACGGTCTGGTACATTGGAGCGGAGCTGTAATGCCTACATGACACTTGACATGTGAGGCAGTATTACGTAATGCGGCACGTCTCGTACGTTCTGGAAGCATCTCAGTTAGCCCAACGGTGCGTGTTTCTGCGAAGGTCGCGCTGAAGTGTCCTCTAGAATTTTTGATGGCTTGTTAAGGACGCATATTATGGAACACAATAAATTGCCCATACCTGCTGCTTAGTTTTTAGTTATTGTCGGGCGATTACAAGCCATATTACTCTGTGCATTCAAGTGGTTAACAGTGAAGTGTTGTGTTTTATAATCGGGCAGTATATTGTAATACAATTATGTTAACATTGTTATTATTGTTTTAATTTTAGTTGACATTTTATTGCGTGTGAACAATTTTTATCTGATTTGTTGTAAGAGACTGTGTTGTTGATTACGAACTGCTCAACTGTGAAAATTAAAGCTGGTGATTAGTGACTTAATTGGTGTCTTGTATTTTGTTTGTCTAGTAGACCGTTGTAACAATGTTACTACAAACGTTTTTAAAAACACACGAATACTTAGTAAGTTACATAATTTACTCTTAACTTCTGACAATTGTTTCAGCCTATTAGGCTATTCTTAAATATCTGCTAAGAACAACTAAATACAAAGAATGTGTGGGGTGTGAACACATATTAAGGGTGTGTGTATGTTGAACGGACTGAAAAGCTAGTATAGGGAAAGTTAAGTGACTGTATAATAGGAAAGCAAAATCTGATAATGAACTAAACTAAACAACAGCTTTTAATAAAGGAGATACAAAGAATGTGTAGGGTGTGAACATGTGTTAAGGGTGTGTATATGCACATGTGTATGGTGTGTGTATGTTGGAGAGGGGTGGAGGAGCTAGTGTAGGGAAGGTCAAGTGACTGTAAAAACTAAGTATAATAGGAAAGCAAAATCTGAAAATGAACTAAACTAAACAACAGCTTTTAATAAAGGAGATACAAAGAATGTGTAGGGTGTGAACATGTGTTAAGGGTGTGTATATGCAAATGTGTATGGTGTGTGTATGTTGGAGGTGTGGAGGAGCTAGTATAGGGAAGGTCAAGTGACTGTAAAAACTAAGTATAATAGGAAAGCAAAATCTGAACTGTAACTAAACTAAACAACAGCTTTTAATAAAGGAGGTACAAATAATTCAGTCTGTTCGTTTGTTAAACTCTTGTTACTTTTGATTGATTTTATAATTTCTAAAATTTCTAACAAATCCATTTTTTTTACCTTTTTGTTTGTTGTGTAGTAGTATTATGTTTTTTTTTCTGTCTATAAAGAGGTTGTATTTTAAGCAATTACCTGTAAACCTGTATTGGCTGTATTATTGAAATCGCTTTCTTATGTTCCGAAATGCAAAGTTTCAGAGCACGGTCACATTGTTCGATATAAATAGCATCGCATTCGCCACTGTGTATAGGCCTATCATAAATTCAATTTTTTTTTCTTTTTTCTAATATATTTGATTTTTCTTTATTGTTTGCCAGTAATGAGAAAAAATACTCATTATGTTTAGTTGTTCTTAGCAGCTCCTTGAGAATACCCTAATGGGCTGAAACAATTGTCAGAGATTAAGAATAAACCTGGTTTTGTAACTTACCATGTGTTTGTGTGTTTTTAAAAACCTTTGTAGCATAATCCATCTCCTTTCAGCCTAATCCTTTTATTCCAGTGGTGTTTCAGCACTATTATTCTGCCCCTGAAGTGGTTATTTTCCACAAGGTCTGCAAAATACCACTCCTCTACAGCTGAAAACGTATACTGTCGGTCAGAAACGCTGACCAGCGAGAACGATTTTGAGTTTTGAGAAAAGATAAAAATCTGAAGGAGCCAAATCTGGGAATCAGGTTGGATGTTAGGCAGAGGATGTAAAATACAATTAGAAATTAAGGAATACACGGGAAGGCCTAGGAAAACCAGAAATAAAAAAACGAATAGAACAGAGCAGGAAAGCAGGAACTCTTTTTGGTGGGACAAACATATTTCGAGAGCCACAAAGATTCATATAGGAAAATCTTTTGTTGAATCAGTTCTGTCTTACGAATCTGAGGTATGGACGTTGAGGGCGGAAATTATACGACAATTAAATGCCGTGGAAATGGATCAACTCCCTAGAAGGGCCAGAATCTCAAGAAGGGAGAGAATAACCAGCGAGGAGATCAGAAGATGAATGTACGCAGAAGATACAATTATTAACAGAGTAGAACGAAGAGGCCTAAAGTGGTTCGGTCACTTACTCCGAATGGATGAACAGAGATGGGCGAGGAAAATATTTCAGTGGAAGCCCCCAGGCAGAGGAAGAAGGCGCAGACCTAGACTGTCCTGGTATGAAAACATGGCCATGGAACTCATAACTTGGCAAAAGAAGATGCACAGGACAGGAATAGATAGCGGTTAGGTGTGGTTATGCGGCAATAGCCGATTAAAATCCCCTTTCGAAAAAGAGAAATTAAGGTACATAAAGTAAATTATATGAAACAATGACAGCGAACTTTTGATGATGGATAACCGATATAGATCAAGGATGCGTGCAATTAAAATGTGATTTTAAAACTGAATTAAAAGTTAAATAAGAAAGGAGGACGATCGAGGAAAACTTGGGGCATGACAGAACTGAGTTAAATACATTTAATTGGAATCAGAATGTAGAGCAGATGTGGGGAACAAGTCAACATAAAGTTGATAAAAATTATGTGAACCGAGAGGGAAGAGAAATGTGGGTAATTCAGGAAGACGGTGGCTACACAGGTAAACCTACTAAACTCTGAAGCAAAGGAGAAGTAAAAGCATAAGAAGTGTTAAAAGGAGAAGGAGAAGGAGGAAAAGAAGAAGAAAAAGAAGAAGAAGAAGAAGGAGAAGGAGAAGGAGAAGGAGAAGGAGAAGGAGAAGGAGAAGAAGAAGAAGAAGAAGAAGAAGAAGAAGAAGAAGAAGAAGAAGAAGAAGAAGAAGAAGAAGAAGAAGAAGAAGAAGAAGAAGAATTACGGTGATGAAGGGGTGGTGATACTGATGATGATGGTGATAATGGTGATGGTGATGATATGATGATGATGATGATGTGACAATAATAAATAAGCAGCAGAGGAGAAGGACAATTACCCGTAAACACAAAAATAAAAATATATAAAACACTTTTCAGACCGGATGTTACTTTTACGTAGGAGAGACGTTGACATTTACAAAAATGGAACAAGAAAGACTAAGATGGTTAGAAAGAAAAAAATTGTAAAACATGTTTATGGCCCAGTTATAGAAGATGACGAGTGGAGAATAAGAAAGATTTGTAGCATGAGGACATTGTAAGAATCGTAAAGGCTCAACGAATACAATGGCTAGGTCACCTAGAGCGGATGGACGATTACCGTACGCCAAAGAAAATCCTGAAGGCTCAAGTCTATAAAAGCAGAAATAGGGGCCGACATAGGGTAAGATGGTTGCATGATGTGCTGGAAGATCTAAGAAGAATAGATATGAGGGGTTACACTAAGATGGCAATAGACAGAAGGCATTGGAGAAGATTGGTATTGGTAGCCAGGGCTCACGTTGGGCTGTAGTGCTGAAGAAGAAGAAGAATAAGGAGAAAAATAAATTTTTAACAGTAACAAATGTAAGATTCTCTAAAATCGAGAAACTATCGTTAACGGGAATTGATCTTGTGGACTGACAAAAACCGTTCCTATTTTATAAGGTTCTGTCTCGTAATGATATGTCAGTTTCTCAGAAAACGAGGAATTGTCTTTACAGTCATGGCTATTAAATCTGCTGGACTTACAAAGATCATTCCTATTTTGTAAGGTCCTGTCTCGTAACGACATGACATCCTGAAAAGATAGGGAGCTGCCTGTAAAGGTACCGCCTATTAGATCTGCTGGACTATCAATGTTCATCGTTGGAAGCTAGAGGTCACGTTGGACTGTAGTGCTAAAGAGTAACAATAAATAGAGGAGAAGTAAAACGACGCCAACGACGACGTCAAGGAATAGGACCAGGAGATAAAATAGAGTATAATAAATGAGAGGAAGAGTAATACAAAAATCGAAGCGAAAAGCTTAGGAAAATTTAGGTTATGGTTATCTCTTTTGCCTATAGTGCGTACTGTTAGAGGTCATCGTAAGGGTAATGTTACACGAGGTTTTTTCCCGGCCGTTTGCGTGCGGTTGGGAAACGCGTTGAATTTAACACGCGGGCGGCAATGAAATTGGTCACACGGACGTGGAAAAAACGCACGGGTCGTCAACTCTGCTGCGTTTTCAAGGTTTCCCGCATCGAAACGCATCTTGCTACGTTTTTAACACGCACGAGAGTCGTCACACGGCCTGTTCAAAGATGCCGCCTAAAATACCATTTGTTTATTTATTTGTTACTATGGTAATTAATTTTGGTCTGTATGGTGTCGTTGACATCTTTATAAAAAAATATGTAATGTAAGAAATTTTCTTAATTAAAATTCATATACTACTGATAACCAATGTTTTCTTTAATCTAACACGGACGTTTCTGCGTAGTTGCGTTTTGACCTTTATGTAGCCTACACATTTAACCTTTATAGCCAGAGCTGTAGGGATGCGCGTCCGAGACGTCCCAACGCTGCCGTCCGTTTATAAAACGCCTGTGTGACTACACTTCCGTTCGTGCATGTACTAGTCTATTACGTGAGGAATTTTCTGCCGATTTTGAGTCAGTGTCCATGGATCCTTCTGATTTTTTTACAATATCTTCATTGCAAGGTTACAGAATAAAGTAAAGGAAATTTTTTCACCCGCTCTTAAATTTAGTGGTTGTTTTCACTCCTTTTTCGGGGGTTAAGTAACAAATTTAAATTAACCCCGGGAACCAAATTAAAATTTTAAGAGAATTACATTTTAAGCAAAAAGGAGGTATACACGTTTTTGAAAAAATACGTTGTTTGCGAGTTACAAGGTTTTTGCCAAAAAAAAAACGCGTTTATTAACATTAATCAGCAAATAACTCAAAAACGACGCCATTTTTCTAAACCTTTGTATAAATGAAAATTAAAGCTTGTTTGTTAACCGGCGAACATTTTCCACTTTATTTGGTTTTGTTATGTCAAATAAGTCTTGCGATACAGCCAAAACAAGATGGCGATTCATCGTTTTTTGATCAAATCACATGCTTAAGACTGATACAGCTCGTCCAAAATCGTTAAATCGTAACCAAATTAGCGTCAAATGAAAACAGTGTTAATTTTCTAAAACATGATGGGTTAATAACATGTCTAACTTATTAATAACGAGGTTCTGTAGGAAAACATCATAATTTTTGCTAATTTTTTCGAAGAAATTTAGAAAGGAACGTCGCCATTTTATGAAATATGTATATTAAGAAAAGATACTGTTTTTTTTCGGTTGTCTATTATATTAGCAATGTCTTAACATTTTTTGAAGCATATCTGTATTGCTGTATAATAACACGTAACGTTTTAAGAAAATTCAAGTTTTTTGGTTTCCGCCAAAATTCGCTTTTTTTAAAATATCTCAGTAACGATGCGTTTTATCGAGAAATTGATATTGACCAAATTTTTATAAGTTTATAAATACCTTATAAGAAGCTTATAAAAATCAGATTATACATTTTTTTTTCATGTCTTTACGACTAAAACCAGCAGTTTAAAAGTCTATTTTGCCGGCGACATCGTGTAACACATTTTTGAGGTCTAGGCAAAATATCTAGTATCATTATAATTTTTTTAACGTCTATTGCAAACAAAGGAATATCTGTTACAATGTCACCGTAACTCGTAATTTGTGTCTGTAATTTGTCACTGCTGGTTCGTTATATCAATCGAATATTTAATTTAATAAAATAATATAATGTTTATGGTTCGACTTTTCTTTGACTAAATTTTATACAGATTTTTATCTGTATACCGTTGTACAGATTGTAGGGATGTTAAAATAAATATATATATTATAACAATACACATTGCTATATTTAATGTAATTTTTAATTGGTGCTGTGTTTATACTCATATAATATTTATATATAACATTACTAACAACGTGTATGTATAATTGGGGTTCAGGTGTAATTATAATAAGAGTAGTCCTTTTAGGAATCGTAATAAGTTTTCATTTATTAATTCAAACAAACATATTAAAAATAATAATATAAAAATAATGATTAATTCACCATACGATATTCATTATCTATGGTTTCAAACTGTATCTTTGCTTCCCGTATTCTCATCACAAACATAGAGTTTATATCCTAGATATTATATTATCAATTTTAATTAAAACATTTCTTAATTATACTATAATTTCTTGACTACTCAGTCTGAATACGTGTTTTTTTTTTAATTTGTTAATACATCCTTATTCTATTTTTTGTATACCTTTTACGGCTTTATAATCATTTTAACACAACTAATTGATTATTTCCAATTACTTTACTTTATGTGCTTTCAATAAAAGATTTAAATAAATTAATTACTTGTTCATTCTCCAAGCACGGATTTAAATTATCGTTACATTGACTGTTTATTCAATAAAAAAAATAATTAAAGAATATTCTGATTACACGTAAATTACATTCTCTTATCTCTATCTACATAGTTATTATTTAATCTAACAAAAAAATGTTTTTTCTTTTTCTTTTTATTAAAGTCTTTCAATGTCTTTATTCTTTGATAATTATAGATTGGTTTTTCGTCACCTTAAATTCTGCAGATTGTCCCATGTCCTCCAGTGTTCCCGTCAGTCCGCTTCTCCTGGATGTCCTCTTGTCCTTACTGGTCTCACTGCTAGTTCTCCCGTCTCTCGTCCTTCATGGTACATCGGCTGCTGTAGATTGTAATGACGTTTTCCTTTGGATCTGTAGCTGTTATGATAGAACCGTCTCTAGTGCTCTGCGTCTCGTTCCTCTGCTAGAAGTTCTCTCGCCATCTGTCTGGAGTTGATGTTCTTAGTTGTAGACTGCTCGTAGACGTCGACGATTTTATTGTTACGGTAGTATTTATTTATTGTTTTTCATTACTACTTGAAATCGAAACATTTCCCGTAATACTTTATAGTTACGATATAAAAGTCTTGCTGATGTTAGACATAGCGTCTAACTCTGTCCAAAGTAATTAAAAATTCGCGTCTCAGACGGACATAGCGTACCGCCACGACTGACGACTGATTGAAGAGAGAGTTTGGCTCTCCTGGGCTCGTATTTATACTCACCAAGAAAACCACACCTGTTGGCTCAGGAATAAGTATGTCAAAAACTGTCCATGGCGCGAGTGCCCCCACTCTCGTCTCATTTCACATATTCGCACTTTTTTGCCAATCGCACTGTTTAATGCGGATTTCAAGGTGATCTAATATTGTCTAATTTAATTACATACATTATGTGTAATTATCATAATGATCGCATCATTAGTGTAATTATTATGCTTTAAAAATCGCACAGAATTCGCACTGATTGTCCGAATTAGGTATAATTCGCATTGCACATGTGTCTGATTTTTACGCATTTTTAGAAGTTTTTACATTCTTTCTAACATTTATGGTTTGCTTAAAATTAAATATACTCTTAATTTAGCATTTACTTGGGGTGAGGTTGCAAACTATTTACTTGTGTACACGCTTACAGCGGTAATCGCGTAATATTTCTTGTTGATTCCTCTTTGAAAGCCAGCTTCCAATTTCACACCTGTTCGTCTATTACATATTATTAAAATTAAATTAAATATTTATTTTATTTCATATATGCGCATTACAGCCTATGCGTGTATTGTCACAATATATATATATATATATATATATATAAAATTTTCTATATAAATAACTCGACGTTTCATCCAGTAATTATATAAATTTGTGATGTTATTCAGTTTGTTTCTTCTGCAAGTACTATAATTCGTATATTCTTTTTAACAGCTGACGCACGTTTCACTGAAAAATATCAGTATCTCAGTGATATTTTTCAGTAAAACGTGCGTCAGGTGTTAAAAAGAATATACGAATTATAATACTTGCAGAAGAAACAAACTGAATAACATCACAAATTTATACATACATATATATATATATATATATTGTTACAATACGGGTTTCCTCTCCTTAAAAACCCCTCTGTTGTATTTGTCAATTGTGTTGTATTAATTTATTTGTATAGATTCTCGGAAATATTTGGAGTTGTGGAACATATGGATGTACTTAATTAATGTTAACTTAATTCTTTAATAATTATCAGTGTTAGTGTGCCTAGAACTTAAATAACTTAAGATTTATTCTACAATTTCATCCAACCCTATTATGCCTTGAAGAGAGTTCTGTCTAATTTTATATTTTTACGCTCCCTCTTTGGTGTCAAATAATTCCGCTATAAGCGCTGTAGTATCGGCTCAACGAAACTTGTAGGTTATTCGATGTTTATATTAACTATTTATTCTCTACTTATTCAGTTACTTTTGTTCCAGTTCACTAAACCATACTCCAAATAACAAGGTGTGACAAATATATAAAGGTTCTTTATTCGTTTACCAATTCACATTAACAAAGATATATTCCAATTAATATATGTTGGGACTATAGATTCAGGTATCGATTGTTGATTATTTAATCCTTTGTTTATATTTGGTTATATATTATATTTGATTGGTATTTTATTTATTTCAGGGTGTGAAGGTTCTTGTAACTGTGGGGAAGACTAAAAATACATAATAAGAATGCAAGATTTACAAAAATTATGTGTTGTGTACTTAGTATGATTAATATAATATAATTTTACCAGACTCTAACGACACCAATCACGTAGGCGGTTGATCGCTAAATTTGTTGTTCTGGTCAATTATGAAGTACAGTTTTCTTTCTTCAGTTTAATAAAAGTAAATCTTGTCCTGTCCACTTCGGAATACAGCTTCTGATTTGTTTTACAGCACGATTGATGTTTCTTCTGCACCGTCAGGATCCAAATAGGTTCTTCCTTCGGTTGAAGCAGTTAGTGTTGTTCCGTGTATTTGCAAGGTTATAATTTCTGGTGTTGTGAATATTATGATTTGTGTTATTGTTAACTCTTTATATTTGATTAACTTTTCGTCAATTCCCTTCGGACATGGGACAGTCCAAGTTTCTTCTTGTAGAATTTGGTTATTTGTTCTCGATTATTATTTCGTAATATATCGTTATTTTATTAATCTGTGTTAGTGATAGATGTAAGTATTATCATTAGAATTTTATCTTCTTTATAATCGTATCTCTTGATTTCGAATATTACGATTCAATATATTCTTCTTGGGGTTTTTAAATCATCACGTTCAGTTTTTACAAAAGCAATTCCTGTTATTTCATAAATCAACAACATTCTTCTTAAATTTTTCCCTAGCAACCTATATTAATTTCCGCTTCCATATGTTTTGACTATATAGTGTTTCTTTCATATATTTTTTTGTCTATTCTTTGTCAATTTGCTGTCCTATCGGAATGTAAATTTACCGATAGCTGGTTTATTATTTTATACACATCTTCTACTGGTTTTTTGATATAATTCCGTTTTTTCCTTTTTTATTATATTTAATCCACCTTCGATATTATTTTTTACCAATCGATATTATGGCATTATGGTATTATTATAACTTGTATAAATTTTATTAAATATTATTATTAACTTAATGTTTTTTCTTCTTTCTAGCTCTTCATAGTGTATTTATTAATTATTATTAATTAATGTATCTAACCTTTAAGTTATAAGTGTTTATTTAGTATTTTTGGCTGTTAGGCCTTTTATTGTAAATTGATCTACCTGTGGTTATGTCTGTTAGGCATCTATAGTCCCTTTTATATAAATTCGTACATGCAATCAAAACTTAATTATTAACATTTGTATAAACAACTATTTTTCTACATCTAATAACAAATTTATCTTGATCTCTCGATCACATATAACAAAATTCGAACTTATGAACATTGGTTAACTGCCTCACACTTCATTCTATGACAGTCATTGAATAACACTATTTGTTTCATTATTTTTCATGAACTCAACACATATTTGATATAACATCACATAAACTTTATCATAACATTTTTGTCATAATATAATACTTTTTTAACACAAAATTCTTATCTGTTATTACCATAAATTAAGTCATTGTTTCATTTTTCTGTTTTGATTTTTATTAAACATATATCATTAGCTATTATTTATTTTACAGGTTCGTTTATTCTATTCAATACTACCTTGCATTCTTATTTATTTTGTCTATGACTATAATTGTCATAATTGGGTCTCTGCTCCATTATGGGATTAAGTATCAATCCATTCATCAATCTGTGAATCTTCTTTTATGTAGCATAAATGCTATCATTTTTGTTGCGCTACATATGCTTCCCCTCCTAAAAAAGTTTAGTTTACCTGAATGAAGTTTAGGTCAAATAAACTTGCCTTTTTCACATGCCTTTTCTTAATTTCATTGTTAATGGTTGACGATGGTCTTCTCAATGTAACTTCATTAGACTAGTACTAGTACCTTTTTTATTTAATAACATTTCATCATTGTATTTAACATTCGTGATTCTTGATATATTTTTTTTTCTGTACACATTATTTGTTGGTAACTGGCTACACTATTCACTGATACATTAGTTTTACATCTCTCCTATTTATAATTACTATAATTACTGCATTTTTCATTATTCTTCTGTCAATCGCTTCTTTCTGTATTCTTCGTCCTATTCCTTTGGAAACTGAATTTATTTTTGCAACTATTCTAATATTCCTTAAATATTTAATTTCCCTAACAATCCCTAACACATGCGTTGGTACAGTTCAGAGAGGCACTGTTTGGCTTCATACTCTGCTGCCCACACTACATCTTAATATAGTACTGCTGGAATTCATCTACAGTCAGCTATAAAATATAATAATAATCTCCTAATAATCTCTTTAATCATTTAATAATAAATATTTGGGAAAAGATTTTTTCTTTGTTGCATTTACATTTTTTCATTATTATTCTTCATATTTCGTAGTTCCATTTTAATTCCTTAAACATTCGTTAATATTGACTTTGACAGTTATCAATTGTAATCATTTTTGTTTTCATTTTTGTTGAGATTGTAATGTTAAGTATCTTCTTCGTTTTTTTTTTCTGATCTCAATATTTTTTAATCAGTTGTTGTGTGTTGATCATTATAATTGTATTTCTTACTAAATATATTCCTTATACTTAATTATTCTTCCTCTTATCGTATTTCACTATTTTGGCTGTTTATTTTTTAATGAATTATGTTCATAAATACTCTTTCCTTCTTGTCTTCTTTAACATTATATTAGTTACATTCAATCGTTTACTGAGATTGTTCCATCATGTGGCAATGTAGTATGTATTTCAGGTCATATGATTTTTTTTTTTTTCTTTATTTTGGATAAGTAGGTTTGAGGTAATAACTTTTATCTTGGGGTTCATTCTTCATTATTCACACTATTTCTTTATACACATAATAATAATTATTATCGTTTTCTTCTGTAATCTTGGGGTTTGTTATTCATTATACACATTATTTCTTTATAAACATTTAACAATAATTCTTGTTTTCTTCAAAATCGATAATACGTTGTTCTTATTGTATTTCAAAATTTAGTGGTAGTATTCAACTCAAATTATTTTTAAATTCTAAGTATTTTTCTTCAAGATTGGTAATAAGTTGTTCTTATTATTTTTATAATTTATTCATTTATATAAATTCTTTTCTTTTTTGTTAATCCAGAAGTTGTTCAAATATAAGGTAATAAGTTGTCCTTACTTCATTTTAGAATTTATTCATAATATTTCTTCTGGATTTAGTAATTTTTGTTTCTTACTAAATTCGTTTTATATATAATAGTTATTTCAAATAATTTGTGTAAGTTGGTCTTACTGTCTTTTAGAATTTTGCTGATATATATATGATTTCGTTATTACTATTACTGTTTACATGTTTCTGATCCTCTTCTAACAAATCTTCCCTGATATTCTTTAAATAGTGGTTATTAATTATGGTTATTTTATGATTACACTTAATTTTATTTATTAATCGTTGTTCCCCAAGATTACGGTTCAGTGACGGGTATTCATTAATTTTCACTGCCTCTATTAGTTTAAATGAGGGCTTACTCCCTCTTCTCTATTTTCATTCTGATTACTGTGTTGGTTTTGTACTGTTTCCGTGCGATCCTCCGTATTATGTTCTGCTATCCTATAATTTCCATCATGTGGGTAATTGTCTTCATGCCGAGATTGGTCATAATGGTTATCATATCGGTGACTCCTTGGGTAGTATCGTCGCTGATTACCTTGAGGTCTGGAGTAAATATAATTGACATTATGTCTATAATTATTGGGTCGTCTGTCTCCATCTCCTCTATTATTGCGACTATCACGATAATTGTAATTGTTATTGCCGCGATAATTATAGTTTCTGGAATTATTATTCGTGTTTTCATTTTGTGTTCTATTAGTATTAACGTTATGCGCAGGTCGATTGCGATCGTTATTATGAGAATTGGCTGGTGGCGCGTTATTATCATACTTCTGATATTTATGATTTAGCATTCTATTTCTTTGGTATTGGTTCTCGTGTTCATAATTCTCCAAGAACTTGGCCATGGCTGGAATCGTTTTGATTTGACTACACATACGCGCATTTTTTATCCCTTCCTCGTAATGATAGGATAGTTGTATTACCAAACATTCTTCGGGAATTCGGGGCTCTAAGTTCCGCGCCATACATACTTTTCCTAAAAAGTATGAAGTAGGGGACTGGCCTACATTTGTTTCGTATCGACCGTTACTCAAATTATTCCTAATCATATTCTGGGTCGATTCCGACCAATACTTCTCCTTAAATTGTTTTTTGAACTCAGTCATGTCCAGTATATCCGGGCGCACCGCTGTCCACCAATTATCATAAGTATCTTTAAACGTTTCATCAATCATGCTTCGTATAATACTCCAGCGACTCTCTCTATTTCTTATGATCACTTCTTCCAGTCTCTTTAAAAATTCCATAGGATTGCGCTTATAATTACGAAAATTAATCGATTCTCTGTTCTCATGGTTATTTGTATGACTAATTTGGCATGTCCTATCCCGCCATGAATCTACTTCCTCCTGTAATTGTAACTCACGCCTACTAATCTCTTCTATTTTATTTTTATTGGTATTGATTTGACCTTCCATATTATTTAAATTGCCATAGACCCTTTCGAGTCGTTCGCCCATGTCTGTCTGAATTTGCTTACTACCTTCCTTATTCTCTTCCCGTACCTGATGTACTTCGTTTTTAATTTGCTCACATTTTTCGACAGTTTCCTGTTGGATTTCTTCGACCAATGTTTTATTCTCAATTTTTGTGTCATTAATTTTATTCTGTAATTCTTCACGAATCTGTACTATTGTTTCGTTAGTTTTTTCTAACACTTCATTTGTTTTAGCTATTTCTAACTTTCTTTCCTCATTATTTTGGTCCACCTTCTGGTTAATTGTCACATGAAGATTTTCAATTTTTTCATTAATTTGCCTTAAATTCTCTTCATGTATTTGTAAGATGTCTTCCTTCATTTGTTTTAAACCCTCATCATTCCTATCTAACCTTTCGTGAATTTGGTTTAATCTTTCGTTCATTTGTTTTGAGGTTTCCTTATTTTCCTTAATTTCCTCATTTGTTTTATCTAATTTCTCCTCCAATCTCTTTGAGTTTTCCTCCTGTCTCTTTGAGTTTTCCTCATTTGTTTTATCTAATTTTTCCTCCAATCTCTTTGAGTTTTCCTCCTGTCTCTTTGAGTTTTCCTCATTTGTTTTATCTAATTTTTCCTCCAATCTCTTTGAGTTTTCCTCCTGTCTCTTTGAGTTTTCCTCATTCATTTGTTTATTGCTTTCCATTATAATCCTCAACAGCTCCTGCATGCTCATGTCTTCCTTTTTGTTGGATTTATCTGGTTGGTCCCCTTGGGCAACTTCTTCCATTAATTCCTTTTCCTTGTCCGCAATTATTTCAGTTTCCGTTATTTCGTCTGTCTGTTGTTCCATTTCGCTATCTGTTATTAGTTCTATTTCCTGTTCTTGTTCATCTATTTCCTTCTCCGTTTCTCCTGCCCTCATCCTTGATCTACCTCTGGTATGCATGTTTATTCTCCCACAGTTGCCTGCTCTGGTTAAGTAATATTAATATGGTTACTGTTACTTAACTTAAGCCCTACACAAGTTGAGCGCCAATTTGTTACAATACGGGTTTCCTCTCCTTAAAAACCCCTCTGTTGTATTTGTCAATTGTGTTGTATTAATTTATTTGTATAGATTCTCGGAAATATTTGGAGTTGTGGAACATATGGATGTACTTAATTAATGTTAACTTAATTCTTTAATAATTATCAGTGTTAGTGTGCCTAGAACTTAAATAACTTAAGATTTATTCTACAATTTCATCCAACCCTATTATGCCTTGAAGAGAGTTCTGTCTAATTTTATATTTTTACGCTCCCTCTTTGGTGTCAAATAATTCCGCTATAAGCGCTGTAGTATCGGCTCAACGAAACTTGTAGGTTATTCGATGTTTATATTAACTATTTATTCTCTACTTATTCAGTTACTTTTGTTCCAGTTCACTAAACCATACTCCAAATAACAAGGTGTGACGAATATATAAAGGTTCTTTATTCGTTTACCAATTCACATTAACAAAGATATATTCCAATTAATATATGTTGGGACTATAGATTCAGGTATCGATTGTTGATTATTTAATCCTTTGTTTATATTTGGTTATATATTATATTTGATTGGTATTTTATTTATTTCAGGGTGTGAAGGTTCTTGTAACTGTGGGGAAGACTAAAAATACATAATAAGAATGCAAGATTTACAAAAATTATGTGTTGTGTATTTAGTATGATTAATATAATATAATTTTACCAGACTCTAACGACACCAATCACGTAGGCGGTTGATCGCTAAATTTGTTGTTCTGGTCAATTATGAAGTACAGTTTTCTTTCTTCAGTTTAATAAAAGTAAATCTTGTCCTGTCCACTTCGGAATACAGCTTCTGATTTGTTTTACAGCACGATTGATGTTTCTTCTGCACCGTCAGGATCCAAATAGGTTCTTCCTTCGGTTGAAGCAGTTAGTGTTGTTCCGTGTATTTGCAAGGTTATAATTTCTGGTGTTGTGAATATTATGATTTGTGTTATTGTTAACTCTTTATATTTGATTAACTTTTCGTCAATTCCCTTCGGACATGGGACAGTCCAAGTTTCTTCTTGTAGAATTTGGTTATTTGTTCTCGATTATTATTTCGTAATATATCGTTATTTTATTAATCTGTGTTAGTGATAGATGTAAGTATTATCATTAGAATTTTATCTTCTTTATAATCGTATCTCTTGATTTCGAATATTACGATTCAATATATTCTTCTTGGGGTTTTTAAATCATCACGTTCAGTTTTTACAAAAGCAATTCCTGTTATTTCATAAATCAACAACATTCTTCTTAAATTTTTCCCTAGCAACCTATATTAATTTCCGCTTCCATATGTTTTGACTATATAGTGTTTCTTTCATATATTTTTTTGTCTATTCTTTGTCAATTTGCTGTCCTATCGGAATGTAAATTTACCGATAGCTGGTTTATTATTTTATACACATCTTCTACTGGTTTTTTGATATAATTCCGTTTTTTCCTTTTTTATTATATTTAATCCACCTTCGATATTATTTTTTACCAATCGATATTATGGCATTATGGTATTATTATAACTTGTATAAATTTTATTAAATATTATTATTAACTTAATGTTTTTTCTTCTTTCTAGCTCTTCATAGTGTATTTATTAATTATTATTAATTAATGTATCTAACCTTTAAGTTATAAGTGTTTATTTAGTATTTTTGGCTGTTAGGCCTTTTATTGTAAATTGATCTACCTGTGGTTATGTCTGTTAGGCATCTATAGTCCCTTTTATATAAATTCGTACATGCAATCAAAACTTAATTATTAACATTTGTATAAACAACTATTTTTCTACATCTAATAACAAATTAATCTTGATCTCTCGATCACATATAACAAAATTCGAACTTATGAACATTGGTTAACTGCCTCACACTTCATTCTATGACAGTCATTGAATAACACTATTTGTTTCATTATTTTTCATGAACTCAACACATATTTGATATAACATCACATAAACTTTATCATAACATTTTTGTCATAATATAATACTTTTTTAACACAAAATTCTTATCTGTTATTACCATAAATTAAGTCATTGTTTCATTTTTCTGTTTTGATTTTTATTAAACATATATCATTAGCTATTATTTATTTTACAGGTTCGTTTATTCTATTCAATACTACCTTGCATTCTTATTTATTTTGTCTATGACTATAATTGTCATAATTGGGTCTCTGCTCCATTATGGGATTAAGTATCAATCCATTCATCAATCTGTGAATCTTCTTTTATGTAGCATAAATGCTATCATTTTTGTTGCGCTACAATATATATATATATATATATATATATATATATATATATATATATATATTTCAATCACTTTCTGCTACAGTCCGTTTCTTGATGTATATAATACATTTAATATTTATACTAAATTTACCTCAAGATGTTTTTTCTATTTGGAACATGTTTCGAGAGTTCCTGTTCTCTCGTCTTCAGCCTTCGCCATCTTGTTTCTGGTGAAGTATTTGTGTGTTGGCTGCTGGATGTTATTAAGGTTGTTTGTTGGTCTTTGGTCTTTTAAAGTTGTATTATTGTGTGTGGTTGTGGTATATGTTTTTGTATTTTGTGTATTTTCGATGTTGAGTGCTTTGAATATTGTGTCATGTTTTGTATTGATTTGTATTTGTTCTGGTATACAAATAAAACAAACTAATACCAGAACAAATACAAACACAAAATACAAAAACATATACCACAACCACACACAATAATACAACTTTAAAAGACCAAAGACCAACAAACAACCTTAATAACATCCAGCAGCCAACACACAAATACTTCACCAGAAACAAGATGGCGAAGGCTGAAGATGAGAGAACAGGAACTCTCGAAACATGTTCCAAATAGAAAAAACATCTTGAGGTAAATTTAGTATAAATATTAAATGTAATATATATATATATATATATTCTAACTGAATTTTGGATTATGACTAATAAAAACACGGACCCTCTAGCGGAGACCAGAAGAGGCCTGATACGCTACTTGATACTCACTGCTTACAGCTGACACGTGTTTTTTGGAGAATCAGCTGAGCGTCGGAGTTGTTTGTTATTGTGCAAGGGTTGTAATATTTTTTTTAAATATTATTAATGTTTTGATGTTTAAGTAAATGTAGGTTAAACGTTCCCCCAAAACCTGTATGTACTCAATTTCAGGACATCAAAGTACATCCTCGCGTTGTTTCATGTTTTCAACCCTTTAGGGGTGGGTTTCAACCCTTTCAAGCCAAACCCTCGCGTCGGATGTATACCATGACGTCAAAATCGTAATCAGCACTTCCAAAACCTATAAGTACCTAATTTCAGGGCTTCAAAATACATCATCGTGCCGTTTCATATTTTCAACCCTTTAGGGGTAGGAACTGGCCAAAATGTTTACTTAACTTTGTTCTAGAACCTTTTAGGAAGCGATAGCAAAAGGAATCAAAAAATTACATGGACACTGACACAAAATCGGCAGATAGGCCCTTTGTCACGCCTCACGAAATAGACTATACGAGAAGAAAACGCACGTGTGACGACCGTGCGTTCTTGCAAGCTCCACGTACGTGAGACCACCGTGCGTTCTTGCAAGATCCACGCACGTGTGACCACCGTGCGTTCTGGCAAGATCCACGCACGTGTGACCACCGTGCGTTCTGGCAAGATCCACGCACGTGTGACCACCGTGCGTTCTTGCAAGATCCACGCACGTGTGACCACCGTGCGTTCTGGCAAGATCCACGCACGTGTGACCACCGTGCGTTCTTGCAAGATCCACGCACGTGTGACCACCGTGCGTTCTGACAAGATCCACGCACGTGTGACCACCGTGCGTTCTGGCAAGATCCACGCACGTGTGACCACCGTGCGTTCTGGCAAGATCCACGCACGTGTGACCACCGTGCGTTCTTGCAAGATCCACGCACGTGTGACCACCGTGCGTTCTGGCAAGATCCACGCACGTGTGACCACCGTGCGTTCTTGCAAGATCCACGCACGTGTGACCACCGTGCGTTCTTGCAAGATCCACGCACGTGTGACCACCGTGCGTTCTGGCAAGATCCACGCACGTGTGACCACCGTGCGTTCTGGCAAGATCCACGCACGTGTGACCACCGTGCGTTCTGGCAAGATCCACGCACGTGTGACCACCGTGCGTTCTGGCAAGATCCACGCACGTGTGACCACCGTGCGTTCTGGCAAGATCCACGCACGTGTGACCACCGTGCGTTCTGGCAAGATCCACGCACGTGTGACCACCGTGCGTTCTGGCAAGATCCACGCACGTGTGACCACCGTGCGTTCTTGCGAGATCCACGCACGTGTGACCACCGTGCGTTCTTGCGAGATCCACGCACGTGTGACCATCGTGCGTTCTGGCAAGATCCACGCACGTGTGACCACCGTGCGTTCTGGCAAGATCCACGCACGTGTGACCACCGTGCGTTCTGGCAAGATCCACGCACGTGTGACCACCGTGCGTTCTTCCGAGATCCACGCACGTGTGACCACCGTGCGTTCTGGCAAGATCCACGCACGTGTGACCACCGTGCGTTCTTGCGAGATCCACGCACGTGTGACCACCGTGCGTTCTGGCAAGATCCACGCACGTGTGACCACCGTGCGTTCTTGCGAGATCCACGCACGTGTGACCACCGTGCGTTCTGGCAAGATCCACGCACGTGTGACCACCGTGCGTTCTTGCGAGATCCACGCACGTGTGACCACCGTGCGTTCTGGCAAGATCCACGCACGTGTGACCACCGTGCGTTCTTGCGAGATCCACGCACGTGTGACCACCGTGCGTTCTGGCAAGATCCACGCACGTGTGACCACCGTGCGTTCTGGCAAGATCCACGCACGTGTGACCACCGTGCGTTCTTCCGAGATCCACGCACGTGTGACCACCGTGCGTTCTGGCAAGATCCACGCACGTGTGACCACCGTGCGTTCTTGCGAGATCCACGCACGTGTGACCACCGTGCGTTCTGGCAAGATCCACGCACGTGTGACCACCGTGCGTTCTTGCGAGATCCACGCACGTGTGACCACCGTGCGTTCTGGCAAGATCCACGCACGTGTGACCACCGTGCGTTCTTGCGAGATCCACGCACGTGTGACCACCGTGCGTTCTGGCAAGATCCACGCACGTGTGACCACCGTGCGTTCTTGCGAGATCCACGCACGTGTGACCACCGTGCGTTCTGGCAAGATCCACGCACGTGTGGCCACCGTGCGTTCTTGCCAGATCCACGCACGTGTGACCACCGTGCGTTCTGGCAAGATCCACGCACGTGTGACCACCGTGCGTTCTTGCGAGATCCACGCACGTGTGACCACCGTGCGTTCTGGCAAGATCCACGCACGTGTGACCACCGTGCGTTCTTGCGAGATCCACGCACGTGTGACCACCGTGCGTTCTGGCAAGATCCACGCACGTGTGACCACCGTGCGTTCTTGCTAGATCCACGCACGTATGACCACCGTGCGTTCTGGCAAGATCCACGCACGTGTGACCACCGTGCGTTCTGGCAAGATCCACGCACGTGTGACCACCGTGCGTTCTTGCAAGATCCACGCACGTGTGACCACCGTGCGTTCTTGCGAGATCCACGCACGTGTGACCACCGTGCGTTCTGGCAAGATCCACGCACGTGTGACCACCGTGCGTTCTGGCAAGATCCACGCACGTGTGACCACCGTGCGTTCTTGCGAGATCCACGCACGTGTGACCACCGTGCGTTCTGGCAAGATCCACGCACGTGTGACCACCGTGCGTTCTGGCAAGATCCACGCACGTGTGACCACCGTGCGTTCTGGCAAGATCCACGCACGTGTGACCACCGTGCGTTCTTGCAAGATCCACGCACGTGTGACCACCGTGCGTTCTGGCAAGATCCACGCACGTGTGACCACCGTGCGTTCTGGTAAGATCCACGCACGTGTGACCACCGTGCGTTCTTGCAAGATCCACGCACGTGTGACCACCGTGCGTTCTGGCAAGATCCACGCACGTGTGACCACCGTGCGTTCTGGCAAGATCCACGCACGTGTGACCACCGTGCGTTCTTGCAAGATCCACGCACGTGTGACCACCGTGCGTTCTTGCAAGATCTACGCATGTGTGACCACCGTGCGTTCTGGCAAGATCCACGCACGTGTGACCACCGTGCGTTCTGGCAAGATCCACGCACGTGTGACCACCGTGCGTTCTTGCAAGATCCACGCACGTGTGACCACCGTGCGTTCTTGCAAGATCTACGCATGTGTGACCACCGTGCGTTCTTGCAAGATCTACGCATGTGTGACCACCGTGCGTTCTTGCAAGATCCACGCACGTGCACGGCAGAAATAAAAAACGGTCGTGTAACCGTTCCCTTATAGACATTTTCAACGTATCTATTCGTGTACACACGGTATGCTGGAATAAAGATTGCGTGTGTACTGTAACTCGTTGGGAACGCAAGCAACTGCACTGAGTAAACAAACGCATTGGGTGTGTGACCGTAGTCAGTGCAACGACAGTCGCCGCATTCTACTGCTGGCTGACAAACCGCATCGGAATGTCGTTTGACGGACCTTACCAGCATTTATAAATAGATATAGGCGCCACAACACGCACACACACATCGAGTGAACTTGCTCTACGAAACAGTGGTCGTATGTAAGCTCTTCATGCGGGATGCGTGAAGTACGGACAGATATAAATATTTCATAATCGTCATCATCATTGTCATCACATGGTTTATTCATTTGTCTGTTCCTTCTTTGTTATGTCACTACGCCACATGTAAACGCATAATCAAAACAATAAAACGTGCTTTTTAGGGTAAGCTTTCATCATACCATCTTCGTCGTCGTCTTCTTCTTCTTCTTCTTCTTCTTCTTAACGGCTTTAGCGGCTTGTTCCTATTCCGCACTCTCTTTGCTAGAGCCTCGACCTCCACCTTCCCATATCTAAGAACCATCAGCGCATCAGAATCACCGCCGCCCATTCGGGTCAATCGACCTCGGGCGCTTCTTGATAACCCGCCATAAAGCCATCCTCAGCATTTTAAAAATAAAAACATCAGTCCAGAGTTCACCAAAATAAAACTGTACTTCTCTCCTTCCTGACCACCTCCTACTAGTACGCTGAGTCAGCTGCTTGTCGTTGTCCACTCGATCACCGGCACGGAGGCTCTCCGCCTCAGGGCGTCTGCTGGCTGGACTTGAGACGGGCAACATCTGTTGCTCGAATCGGTACCAACGACAGTGCTATTAAAATAAAAAGGTTTCTTTTCTCCTCCGCCTTCTCAGTTAACTGGTTCGCGGTTTCCTTTTCCAGTTTTTAGGTCACCAGCCGACATGTACCAGCACTATGTTTATCTACTAGCAGCCACTGGATTCGATCCAGATGCTGCAGTCCAGCCACGGGTGCAAAGGCACGCCGCACCCATAATGCAATGCAATTCCTATTCCGCAGTCCACATTTTTCTTAGGTCTACAAACTTTTGTTTTGCCTCTACGATTGTAACCTTTCGCCATCTTCGGTATTCTACTTTCTTCCATTCTATTGATTTGTTGAATTTAAACTGTTTAGGACGACAGTAACCAAGAAAAGCGTTAATCATTGATGTCTGAGGCTGTTATGGTCGGCGTCAGTGTCTTGCCGAGCTGTAAGGCCGTGGTCTAAAGTTGTTGGTTGCAGTGTTTACTGACTGCTACAACTTGGCCATTGTTATGGCCGGCGTCAATGTCTTGCCGAGCTGTAAGGCCGTGGTCTAAAGTTGTTGGTTGCAGTGTTTACTGACTGCTACAACTTGGCCATTGTTACGGCCGGCGTCAATGTCTTGCCGAGCTGTAAGGCCGTGGTCTAAAGTTGTTGGTTGCAGTGTTTACTGACTGCTACAACTTGGCCATTGTTACGGCCGGCGTCAATGTCTTGCCGAGCTGTAAGGCCGTGGTCTAAAGTTGTTGGTTGCAGTGTTTACTGACTGCTACAACTTGGCCATTGTTACGGTCGGCGTCAATGTCTAGCCGAGCTGTAAGGCCGTGGTCTAAAGTTGCTGGTTGCAGTGTTTACTGACTGCTACAACTTGGCCATTGTTACGGCCGGCGTCAATGTCTTGCCGAGCTGTAAGGCCGTGGTCTAAAGTTATTGGTTGCAGTGTTTACTGACTGCTACAACTTGGCCATTGTTACGGCCGGCGTCAATGTCTTGCCGAGCTGTAAGGCCGTGGTCTAAAGTTATTGGTTGCAGTGTTTACTGACTGCTACAACTTGGCCATTGTTACGGCCGGCGTCAATGTCTTGCCGAGCTGTAAGGCCGTGGTCTAAAGTTATTGGTTGCAGTGTTTACTGACTGCTACAACTTGGCCATTGTTACGGCCGGCGTCAATGTCTTGCCGAGCTGTAAGGCCGTGGTCTAAAGTTGTTGGTTGCAGTGTTTACTGACTGCTACAACTTGGCCATTGTTACGGCCGGCGTCAATGTCTTGCCGAGCAGTAAGGCCGTGGTCTAAAGTTGTTGGTTGCAGTGTTTACTGACTGCTACAACTTGGCCATTGTTACGGCCGGCGTCAATGTCTTGCCGAGCTGTAAGGCCGTGGTCTAAAGTTGTTGGTTGCAGTGTTTACTGACTGCTACAACTTGGCCATTTGTTACGGCCGGCGTCAATGTCTTGCCGAGCTGTAAGGCCGTGGTCTAAAGTTGCTGGTTGCAGTGTTTACTGACTGCTACAACTTGGCCATTTGTTACGGCCGGCGTCAATGTCTTGCCGAGCTGTAAGGCCGTGGTCTAAAGTTGCTGGTTGCAGTGTTTACTGACTGCTACAACTTGGCCATTGTTACGGCCGGCGTCAATGTCTTGCCGAGCTGTAAGGCCGTGGTCTAAAGTTGTTGGTTGCAGTGTTTACTGACTGCTACAACTTGGCCATTTGTTACGACCGGCGTCAATGTCTTGCCGAGCTGTAAGGCCGTGGTCTAAAGTTGTTGGTTGCAGTGTTTACTGACTGCTACAACTTGGCCATTGTTACGGTCGGCGTCAATGTCTTGCCGAGCTGTAAGGCCGTGGTCTAAAGTTGTTGGTTGCAGTGTTTACTGACTGCTACAACGTGGCCATTGTTACGGCCGGCGTCAATGTCTTGCCGAGCTGTAAGGCCGTGGTCTAAAGTTGTTGGTTGCAGTGTTTACTGACTGCTACAACTTGGCCATTGTTACGGCCGGCGTCAATGTCTTGCCGAGCTGTAAGGCCGTGGTCTAAAGTTGTTGGTTGCAGTGTTTACTGACTGCTACAACTTGGCCATTGTTACGGTCGGCGTCAATGTCTTGCCGAGCTGTAAGGCCGTAGTCTAAAGTTGTTGGTTGCAGTGTTTACTGACTGCTACAACTTGGCCATTGTTACGGCCGGCGTCAATGTCTTGCCGAGCTGTAAGGCCGTGGTCTAAAGTTGCTGGTTGCAGTGTTTACTGACTGCTACAACTTGGCCATTGTTACGGCCGGCGTCAATGTCTTGCCGAGCTGTAAGGCCGTGGTCTAAAGTTGCTGGTTACAGTGTTTACTGACTGCTACAACTTGGCCATTGTTACGGCCGGCGTCAATGTCTTGCCGAGCTGTAAGGCCGTGGTCTAAAGTTGCTGGTTGCAGTGTTTACTGACTGCTACAACTTGGCCATTGTTACGGCCGGCGTCAATGTCTTGCCGAGCTGTAAGGCCGTGGTCTAAAGTTGTTGGTTGCAGTGTTTACTGACTGCTACAACTTGGCCATTGTTACGGCCGGCGTCAATGTCTTGCCGAGCTGTAAGGCCGTGGTCTAAAGTTATTGGTTGCAGTGTTTACTGACTGCTACAACTTGGCCATTGTTACGGCCGGCGTCAATGTCTTGCCGAGCTGTAAGGCCGTGGTCTAAAGTTGTTGGTTGCAGTGTTTACTGACTGCTACAACTTGGCCATTGTTACGGCCGGCGTCAATGTCTTGCCGAGCTGTAAGGCCGTGGTCTAAAGTTGTTGGTTGCAGTGTTTACTGACTGCTACAACTTGGCCATTGTTACGGCCGGCGTCAATGTCTTGCCGAGCTGTAAGGCCGTGGTCTAAAGTTGTTGGTTGCAGTGTTTACTGACTGCTACAACTTGGCCATTGTTACGGCCGGCGTCAATGTCTTGCCGAGCTGTAAGGCCGTGGTCTGAAGTTGCTGGTTGCAGTGTTTACTGACTGCTACAACTTGGCCATTGTTACGGCCGGCGTCAATGTCTTGCCGAGCTGTAAGGCCGTGGTCTAAAGTTGCTGGTTGCAGTGTTTACTGACTGCTACAACTTGGCCATTGTTACGGCCGGCGTCAATGTCTTGCCGAGCTGTAAGGCCGTGGTCTAAAGTTGTTGGTTGCAGTGTTTACTGACTGCTACAACTTGGCCATTTGTTACGGCCGGCGTCAATGTCTTGCCGAGCTGTAAGGCCGTGGTCTAAAGTTGCTGGTTGCAGTGTTTACTGACTGCTACAACTTGGCCATTTGTTACGGCCGGCGTCAATGTCTTGCCGAGCTGTAAGGCCGTGGTCTAAAGTTGCTGGTTGCAGTGTTTACTGACTGCTACAACTTGGCCATTGTTACGGCCGGCGTCAATGTCTTGCCGAGCTGTAAGGCCGTGGTCTAAAGTTGCTGGTTGCAGTGTTTACTGACTGCTACAACTTGGCCATTGTTATGGTCGGCGTCAATGTCTTGGCGAGCTGTAAGGCCGTGGTCTAAAGTTGTTGGTTACAGTGTTTACTGACTGCTACAACTTGGCCATTGTTACAGCCTTTTGCTACCCTATGCATTTAATATGGCCGTCCAAGGTACATTTATGGCCGGCCAAAAATTATAATTCGAAAAAAATTGTGAAAATCCAGTAGGGTGTCGGACTAAACAGAAACCGAAACTTCTCAAATTTTTAATGTTTATTGAAAGATCGTCTTCTCTACGATCGTGTTACTACTACAGAAATGAGGATTTTTGTAATTGTTCCTGTAATTTGAAAAATTATCTAATATTGAAATTTATGTAATAATAAATGTCTTCGTACAAAATAGTGACAGAGTTGTTTACAGCCCAGGCAGCATACTAATTTAAGTCATCATCATCATCATCTTCTTCTTAACGGTTTTAGGCTTTACCGCCCTGTTCTTATTCCACAGTCCACCTTTTCTTAGCTCTACCGACTTTTCCTCTGTCTCTAGGGTTGTAATCTTCCGCCATCTTCGGTATTCTACTTTCTTCCATTCTACTGATATGTTGAATCCACTTTCTTCAGTATTCTTTAATTCTTTCATTAACTGCAAAAATATCTAAACCACTTCTTATTGCCTCAATTTCCTGTATGATCTCGTCTATTACACCTTTTAACTGATCTCAGAAATTTCTGATACGATGAAGTGGATGCATTCCTTTCGGACCGGAAAAGGTGATTCGTCTAGTCCCTGATGGAAGAAGAAGAAGAAGAAGAAGAAGAAGAAGAAGAAGAAGAAGAAGAAGAAGAAGAAGAAGAAGAAGAAGAAGAAGAAGAAAAAGAAGAAGACTATCCCCGATCTGTAGGAGTCGAAGTGTAGTCATTTTGTAGATTTGGCAGGGACAGAATATTGTAGTCTTTGTTTATTTGTATTTATAACAGCACCAATTGTTCCTTTAAGGAAGTTGCTGGTTTGTTTTGATTTTACAGCCACTTAATCAATCACACTTGCACGTAATTTCCTAGGGCGTCCCACGCGCTTTAGCTTATGATCTTTTAACAACCAGGAGCTCAAAAGTTTGCTACTCAAACGATATAATTTTTCCAATTATTTATACACGTCTCTGTGACCTTTTGCATATTGAATGCACTTAGTTTTCCCTTACGGATCCATACTTTTCCTATCAGTTAAGGTTCATCTAACGACAGTCGTAAGAAATGCCATTACCACACTTCCTGTCTTCCTTTGATATTCCCTTATCAGGGGATATGGTGCGAATAATTCGTAGTATTCTGAAGACGAATGCCAAACAGTGAAATCTCCAAATATGCACACCCTCAGAGCAACAGGAATTGTCACTAATGGAAAATGTGAGTTACCATGTGTTGACTTCTTGAGTCCACTTCCGACAGGCCTTCGCAGATTAAGGCACCTGACTGTCTCCACAGAAGCCTTCACAAAAACCGCCACACGACCTACAACCAGAGCGGTGTTAAACGTCATTCTTAATAAATACATTTCAGAAAATGAAACCGTATCTAATTTCAACTAACGCGACTCGTGGAGTTCTGTACTGCGTTCAGCCTGGTTCTGTATTCAAACACCTGCCGCGGAAACAGAAAACACGGGTGTCACAGAACCCCAAACTTGGTGAATTCCAAATCCCCATCACCATCGCAGGTAAAGCAGAACGTGAAAATCCTGATAAGCAGATTCCAGTTTTTACACGTCCATTAAAAAATGCTGGGACGTCAAACAAAACATTGCGAACCAATCTACGATTTTGTTCAAGAGGCACGATTTATTTAAAATATTAACAGGTTTTCTTTTCAAAAACTCGAAAGTTTTCTAAAACACGAAGTTGAGGGTAAAGAAGTTATTTTAGTCTAATAAAAGGTACGGCGAAGCGTTCGCCCGACATTGTGTAATGTTTGACGTGACTGAAATATAGACTAACGAACGTTGAATGGCTTAGTCACCATGGCAACGGCCTTGACCTCCAACAACAACTTTGCTCCAAAATTCTGCCAGAACGAGGAGGACAATGCTCATACGTTAGGCCATGCACGTACAAGCATTTTTTGGTAATATATACATAGATTATGGGTTCTGTGACAGGCTTAAGTATAGGCTGTAGTAGGCCAACGTTTCACGTATTTGTTCACATTACAGAATGACGACAGTTAAACTGCAAATCGTGTTTTCCTGATCTCTGAATATAACGACAGACAGTGGGCGTAGAACATTTATTTATAATGTTACGACAGTCTCAGCAAGACAAAACACATGGCCACAGGACAGGAGGCTAGAGAAGGAGACCACATCCAATTTGCCATCTATTCCTTCGAAAAAGGCAACAACTTTGTTTATTTAGGATGCCAAGTCCAAGTTAACTCCGATGGGGAAACAACAGAAGAAATAAAGCGAAGAATTACCTCAGCTAGTAGGTGCTTCTTTGGTCTCAGACCCCTGTTCCAGAGCAGAATAATTGCCAGGAGCATCAAGCTGCTTTTGTATAAAACACTGATCCGCCCAGTTCTCACCTATGGTTCTGAGACATGGACCATCTCTAGAAAGTCTGAGTCAAGCCTGCTGGTTCATGAACGCAAAATCCTCCGCAGTATATTTGGTCCAATATGTGTAGGAGGCGAATGGAGGAAAAGAACCAACCAAGAACTGAACACTCTTCTGAATGAACCAGCTATTGTGAAAATTATAAAACTTGGTAGACTCAGGTGGGCTGGACACGTGATCAGAATGGGGGAGAATGAAATACCAACAAAGGCACCATATCAGATCTATGGCACCAGGAGAGTTGGTAGACCCAAACTACGTTGGGAAGGCGGTGTGAACTACGATGCGCGCCATATCCTTGGGACCCGGAACTGGAGAGAGCAGCTGCCCTTGATCGGGACAACTGGCGAAGGCTGTTAAAGGAGGCCGTGACTCAGTAATGGGTTGTTGCGCCGCTGAAGAAGAAGAAATGAAGAAGTTGCGACGGTCTCACGGTCGCCTCCGGTAATCTAGTAACTTGAGTAACTAGACGTAACTAGTAACTAGTAACTAGAATAACTAGCTCACCTCGTAACAGACGCAACTCTGCAGCTGTAGTGTGTTCTGGCGTCTGCTTTTGCTCCAGTGTCAACGCTTTTATGTCACCTGTTTAACGCTTACGTTCCTCTGCTTGCCGCTTACGTTTCTCATTTGCCTCTTTTCTCTGCCTGCCAGCGTGTCTCATCCTGTCGTTTTTCTGCTTCTTCTGCCTCTTGTCGTCGTTTTGCTTTATGTTGTTCGTTGCAGAGCTTAGAAAGCTTGCATCATCTGACTGGTATCCATGTTTACTGATTAATTACAACGTAACTACTCTTCTACAAAGTTTATTTTGTTTCCACCGTTAGAGGTTCTATTCCTCTCTAATACCACTGTTAACAACGGTGTCACGGATCGTCGTATTGTACAGAGGAAACAAAAATACAGACAACAATGAAGTCACTAATTGGCAGCTTTGATTAGTCAACAATAACGATTCGAAATCAACAAGGTATTCTCATACAGTATTTCAAGTCTACACACAATAATAATTGTCAGCTATTAGAGATCTGCACTAATTATAACACAATAGTCACTTCCCACTACTCCTAAAAATCACTTGATCGCCAGGTAGAACTAATCAAACCGGCCGCTGTTGCTTCTATAGAGTCGCAGAGGTTCCAGAATAATTTTCCATTGTTTTGGCGGCGTGCCTGAATAAGTTCCGTAGTTGAGAGTGCTCGAACAGTCTAGAGGCCACTTCACTGCACGGCCTTGACACCTGCCCGGTTACCCGAGAATAGTGTAGAATGACGCTCTCGACTTTTCGAGTCTTACGTAATTCTCGTAGCGATACTGTAAATTTTACTTCATTGCATGTTTTTCTTTGTTTTATTCATAACCTCTTATGCTTGTAGATAACACTATCACAATTTACAGGAAGGTTACCAATTAACTAGTATAATTATAATTACCGTTGGTATTAAGTTATTGCAAAAGCTGTCTCGGCCGGAGTTAACATTATTAAAACTGGAAACCCCCTAGCCGGGCTGTTGGGCCTCTGTTTTATTCCTACCTCTGCTTGACGGGCGTTCTGCCTGCCGTCCAGTCAGTGTGTGTGTGTGTGTGTGTGTGTGTGTGTGTGTGTGTGTGTGTGTGTGTGTGTGTGTGTGTGTGTGTGTGTGTGTGTGTGTGTGTGTGTGTGTGTGTGTGTGTGTGTGTGTGTGTGTGTGTGTGTGTGTGTGTGTGTGTGTGTAATATATATATATATACATACATATATTAAAACTTGTAACTCTTCTCTTGTAGCCTCATTCCTTATACGGTCAAGTTTAGAACACCTTTTAACTCCTCTTAAGAACGCCACTTCTAAGTCCTGTATTTTGCTGTCTTGTTTCTTGGTTGTCGTCCACAGTTCACACCCATAGCACAGTACAGGAAACTGCCATAAATTTGTAAAACCTTAATTTTGTATCTCGACGTACCTTGTTTCTAAAAATACCCTTGATTGTCCCACAGATCGTCTGGAACTAACCTAACTTAACACCGATATCATAAATTCTACTATAGTCAATCTCATTTTCCAAATAATTAAAGTTTCTAATCTGTTCTAGAATTCGATCACTAATCATTATTTGTGTTCTTATTGGCTACTTGCCTCAAAATTCCATTACCTTTGTTTTTATAGTGGAAATTTTTATAAGTTATTGTATTGTTTGCAAATCTGATGAAAATAAAAAAAAATTTTGCAAATCAGATTGATTGTTCCACAGATCGTACAAATCATATTCTGTATTTTGAAGTACAAGCGAGTTGTCAGCAAACAACAGCGCATTCAAATATCTGTGTCGTGATAACTTAATACCAGGGCTCACTATTTCGATTTCCTTACTAGAACGTGATAAATGTTAGAAACAATAGATTATATACTGCATGCTTTTCCAACGCCTTGATTACCAGATACGTATTTCTTGAAAGGTCCTACAGTTATTTTTTATACCTATTGTTGTTCCGTTATATAGGGCTTGTACAGATCTTATAAGTTACTCTTGCCGAGTAAACAAATATTTATTACAATTTGAAAATGACGCAACAATTGAAAGCCCATAATCTAATGGCAGTCATTTTAACTAACGGCTAGCGATCTTTCTTTCTTGGATAAAATATTTAAAATATCATGCTTTCTTCTCGTGTAGTATTAAGATGTACAGTTGATATGTGTTTATGAGTGTAGCCTATATAAATACACAGAGTACAGCACATTCAGCGGTGGCGTTAACATAACCGCAACATAACCTCTAAACATTTTTATCGCTTCTGCGCCTCTGTTTACTGCTTGGTATGATAAGAAGCCGGCTTTAGCCATTTCAAAGACGTCATAAAACCACACTAAATACACAGACTCTTGCATATCGCGCGCATAATAGACGTTAGAAGCCACATATGCGGCGTGTGTGCGGTATTGGTGCCGCGGAGGTAATTTTATTTTATTACATTTTTACACCGGCAGATGGCGTTAACAGCTAGTTATGTGCGCAGTATTCGGATAGTAATATGTGTGTGCTGCATTATGGGGCCGAGTTATTATTTTTGCATATTAAATGAAGCGAAATAAAAAAAGAAGACTGGAAAACTGTGACAATGTTATGTTGTCTATAAAATGTTGCGTGTACGTGATAAGACAGCGACTCGCATTAAAATATAACTTCATGTAATTTGGATTTATTTCAACTCCAGGAAATACGTCTGGCGCTAATTCGGATATATATAATACAGTCTAGCATTTAATTTTGCCACAGACTCGACACCTGTTACATAGATGGCATAAGACTACCACCATTAAATGCCTTCTCCCCTTTTTATCACTAAGTTAACAATGTACAGAAAATAGTATTTACAGGAATCGTTTCTGAGTGCTGCCAACGTGTCAGATGGTAAACAAACATTCCCAGTTTTCATATCATAAGTGATATTGTTGGAAAAAAACATAATTCTACGTTTATTTAGTGTGGTTTTACAAGTGTTTTTGTTAAAATAACTGTTTGTAAGTTTCGAAAAATTTATTTAAACTTTGGTGTCGCGCGTGTGTTTACGTTTTGCGCTACAGACTCCGCGTATTTTGCCGCGTATAGTTCGTACATTTATGCCATTATCTTTTCTTCTGTTATAGAGAGAGTATTCATTATATGCACACAGACTAATATATCATCATCAACATTATCATGGCCATCTTCAAGGATTAAACCAAGAATGGTTTGTTCCGCTCTCAAATAGGCAAAGATTAGAGCTGATCACTCCAGCGCTTCCCCCGACGTCCCACATCTCTCCGTACCCACGGCTTATAGTTCCATAGATGTTTGGGGATAGTTGGTTGTTGGTTCCACAGTAGTAATCCATTCGGCAATGATATTCTCACCAATTCAGCCGATACTGGGCGATCCTACACATAACATTCGAGTATACACCTAATATTCAGTTCCTGTCGTATATCTGTGTTTCTTCTATGATCATGGAGAGTATACCCTGCCACGTGTCTGATGATTAATGCCTTACGGTCTCATTCCTTGATGAAGGGAAATATCCAGCCGCACCTACAAGTGGTGGGCGATGGGGAACACCTACGGGTTGCTAACGCGGCCCTGGAGACCGAGTGACAGCCGGTATAAGCTGTCCCTCCTCTACTTGTCACTGTCAAATAGAGGTTAGAGCACCCTCTTGTCCTTGTGGTGAGAAAATACCCCTAAAGACGGACGACTTTCCATTGGTCAACAACGTAGGATGTGGGAGACAAGGAGAAACCACCACACTAGCGATCCTTATGCTTATCTCAACAGGGAAAACTGGTATCTTTAGTCTGGTAAGACAGCCAGTTTATGGGAGAACACGCGGACAGGCTGGACGTTAGGCCTGAAGGTGGCATCCCACCATACGTCTTACCTTGCGATATGCTAGTAACGTATCCAGGGGACATATTCACTATTATTTTGCCTCAAATAAGGACTAGACTAATATAGACTATAAGGGCACCAACTATGGCGGTTCGGAGTGCCAGAGACTTTTTTTTGTAAGACAAGGAGAGAGTTGAATACACCTTTCTCTCCCAAATAGCACATTATCGTTTTAATATTTTATGAATACTTTTTATTTAGAAAGTAATTAAAAGACTATATTATACTAAATGTTGTATCCCAAAATTATGCGTTAAAAAAAAACAACATTTGTACCAAAGTATGTTTCATATGTGGAAGATGATGAAGAAAAATCACAGCTACTACTACAAAAACCGCGAAAATGGCCTCTGGGTCTTTTCGCAAGTACCAGTGTAAAAATGTCGGTCTCCAAAGGGTTAATGATTACGTAATTCCCTTGAAATTTTTAATAGCTCTGGTGGGGGCGGGGATTGAGTTTATTAATGCTCCACACACAAACATGGACAAATACACGCGTAGTTACGTGCAAAGTGGTGCGAACAAATGTGTAGGCCTATATATACATCGTAGTCATTGGTAGTCATTAATGCGCACGTACCAGTCATTGGTTAGTGTTAACAACAGTTGTATATTTAATTTGTTTGGTTTAGGTCAGACTACACACTACAGTGGCTGCGATTATACATATGTCTGTACTTTCTCTCTCTCTCTCTCTCTCTCTCTCTCTCCCTCTCTCCGGTAAACTTATAGAAAGTATAGACTATAAATACCCCGCACTGTTTATCGTTTGTCTTGATCGTCTGACTGCGAAATAACTGTACTGCATCCTTCTCTGTCACTCCACAACAACATAACTATTCACGTTATGCTTCGCATCATTTTCCACAACTTAAAAAACACTATCTCTTAATTTCTATGGTTTTATACTTTAAAAATTGTCTTAGATTCTATGAAAGCCTTGGTTACTTGAGAATATTATTGCCAGCCAGTTTCCAGAACCAGGCTGCAACACGAAGGAACATCGTCAATGGACTTTTTTCCGTTCTGGTATTTATATCTGTATGGAATCGGTATATATATGTATCGATGTATTTATATCTGCATTATACCATAATCGTTTGTTAGGTATAACCCTGACCATACTAATAAAATAACTTCTTCTTCTTCTTCTTCTTCTTCTTCTTCTTCTTCTTCTTCTTCTTCTTCTTCTTCTTCTTCTTCTTCTTCTTCTTCTTCTTCTCCTTCTCCTTCTCCTTCTCCTTCTCCTTCTCCTTCTCCTTCTCCTTCTCCTTCTCCTTCTCCTTCTCCTCCTCCTCCTCCTCCTCCTCCTCCTCCTCCTCCTCCTCCTCCTCCTTCTTCTTCTTCTTCTTCTTCTTCTTCTTCTTCTTCTTCTTCTTCTGCACTTCAAGGAGTAGGCACTTTGCCTGTTCCGTCTTCATCTCTCCATCTCACTCTTGGCCTTCCTACATCTCATATATCAAACGGTCTATATCGAAACCCAACCTTAGGTAGTCAGTCGTCCATATTCCATTCTGTTCAGATACTGTAACCATACCCTTCGATATGATTGGATTTTATCAATTATGGAGAATACCTGTAGTTCTTCTATAATATCCTCATTGCGGAAACGATCGTGTCTCGTGTAACCCTTTGTTCTTCTTAGAATCTTCATTTTCGAAGTCTGAATCTGGTTTTAAATCTTCTTTGTTGGAAGCCACGTTTCACATCCATATAGTAAAACAGGCACTACCATTGTTTTATAAACTTTAAGCATCGTCTATTTCCTTAACTTTTTCCTCAACGTTCTATGTATGACGCCACACACATCCTCTGAAACGTCGACATTTTTGTAGTGATATGTGTCATTCCCAGTAGTGATAGTGCAATAACCCAGGTAATTGAAGTCAGGGACTTGTTCCAAAACTGTTCCCTCAAGAACAATGTTTAATCTGGCTGGAAACTTCCCCCCAAAACCCAAGATATGATGTTAATAGTCTAAACCTAAATAGCAATAAGAAAGTCCCGTTATTGTACTAGATTACACACACACACACACACACACACGCTGAAGAATACACGCATAGTTACTTACAAAGTGGTGCGCACAAACGTAGGCTACACACCATAGTACAGTATTTGATGCATACGTAGTTAGTGTTATTGGTTAGTGTTATCAACAGTTGTATATTTAATTTGTTTAGTTTAGATCCAGACTACACAATACACGTGTTGCGATTATACTGTACATATGTTTGTATTCCCTCTCTCCGGATAGTCTATAGCCTACAGAAAGTATAATCTATAAATACCCCGCACAATGTTTATCGTTTTGTCTTAATCGTCTGATTGCAAAACATCTGTGCTGTCTTGTGCAGCATCCACGTGCCCCGGAAATCTCATTTCGGTAGCTTGAATACGACTACTAATTTATATTAATCTGCTCCAAATTAATTTTTGAAGTACAACTAGCAATCGGAATATTCAAACAACTGTGTGATTTCCTGCAGTTAGGGGATAGCAAATACAATTCGAAAGCACTTACGAGTAATTTGGCACTACGTACGCTATACAAACAGCACAATGCGCGCCTTCCTGGCGTATACTCCTACGTACTCTTATTGTGAATACGAAAACGTAGCTCTCTTCCGTTCCTCTTGACGTTCTGTTCTTAGTCCCCGTCGTGTCGTTTTCTTTCTCTAATCCTGCACTTTAATGGAGCTTGAGTTCATTATGTACGTGTTTGTTTAAGCATATAGAGAGTTCACACACAGTGCACTGTGAGTGTGTGCGTGCGGGGGCATTCTATTATTTCAGACACATATAACAGGAAGATCTGTTTGACGCCTTATCAATACTATTTCAATTTTAAATCAGCTCCACTTCAAGTACACTTTTGCTTCAACTGATGTTTAATAATTTGTAATTATTTTCTCAAAGTGGTCTAATACCGTCCCACAAAGAGAAGCAGTCACAATAACATTACTCCGAAACACACTGCAATGTCCCTGGTCAAAAACTAAACTTTGTCGGCCGCTAACTGCTTTTTTTATCCCTCAGAAAACTCAGAATAATCTTCTCTTCCCCGGTGACAGGCGCTCTGGAACTCGCTAGAAACTGTGTCAATGTTCGTCCTTGACCGTATACGTTTAAGGTTCTAAACTTGACCGTATAAAGAATGAGACCATAAGAGAAGAATTACACGTTTTTAACTTGAATGAAAATTTATAAGACTACAGACAACGGTGGAAATAACGTCTAGAAAGGATGTTAGATTCCAGACTGGAAGTACAAGTCTACGGAACACAGATATGTGGAAGAGATGGCTGGAGGATTTCTGAATGCGGTATAGGCAGAATATTAATATTCTCCTATTGTAAAGATGATAATGATGATCTGATCTGAATACAATTAGAAATTAAAAGATGGTGTGAACTTTGACTTAAATTTGTGTCATACTGAATGTCGTAAGTAACGACTTCCAATAATTTCTTTAAAATTGTTAAAACATAAGTAACGCGCTATCTCTAAGTCTGTGCTGTTTCTCCATAATTGTACAGCTTTGTCACCTTATGTATGCACCGTAAGACCAGACGCCAAAGTACATGTAACATGTTTATGCACTTGCACTTCTCGTTAGTATTAGTAATGCAGTTACTTCGTCAATACTGTGCAATTAACGCGTATCCTGATGAAGTGTTTATGTAAATTAGCTCACAGCTTTGTAAATTAGATTAAATGTTGTCAGCTTTAATCATCACAACTTTTTCGATTCTTATTTCCTTATTCTTCATTATAGCGTTGCTAATTCGCATTGGGAAAAGGATTAACAAGCCTAAAAACAAAACAAAAAAAGAAATCAATCAAATTAATTCAAATTTTAACTGACATCTAAATGTAGTGTTAAGTTTTAGGAATTTCATACTTTTGCGACCCCATTGTTTTTGTTCAACAAGAGATCTAAAGTTTGAACAAAACTGCAAACTTACAGAGGGTGTCAGATTAAAAGGAAGTGTAACTCAAATACAATGTTTCGAATGTGTAGTGTTTACTGTAAGTTTGTGTTGTCTACAATTGTTAGATGTTTTACTAAGCTAATGGTAGTGTAATCGGGATTTTTGTTAATTTTTTACAAATGAAATGTTATCTAATGTCTAAATTTATCTAATACAAAATGTACTTTGTTCAAAATAGTGAACGAGCTCTGCAGCTCAGGGAGCATACCGGTACACTATGATGAATATACGGTGGAAATTTAAATTAATTCTGTATTATGATACTGTTGCATCAACGACACGGCCTTTAAACAGTAGACGGTGTAAATAGTTGACACCAGAGAAAGTGGTACTCACAACTTTAATAAACTAAAAGACATTCTTGTACACAGTTACAGAAGTTACACAACTCCCTAACGCACAGTATCATAGAAATAGTAAAATGTCTGCCAGTAGCAGATATTCACAAACCTGGCAGCTCACGCTTTGCATTGATACCAAAGAGGGCGACTCTGCCGCGCCCCAAAACACGGGCCCTTCGGCTAAGTTATGGTAACCCTAAGAGAAGGTACTCAGATAGGTGGTGGTTGTACAACAGGCCAGTGACCTGTTCACGTAACACTATTAGATACTAACAGCACCCAAATCAGCGTCGGCGTAAGGATTGGAAGACACGTGGGTCGTCCAAAGAATCAAGTGGGTACCGGAACAGGTTCATATAACCTAATACTTGAAGTGAAGAAATATAAGACGTTGAATACCGAAGTCCGAGAACGTGGACTGGATAGTAAAACTGAAACTGACCTTAAGACCACTACTTATACTCAACCAAGCTCACCCGTGTGGCGGAGTAACGTTACGAGATGATTTTAAAATATTCTTGACGACGGTAACGGCAGAAGAATAATCGAGGCAACCGGTAGAACGTTGGAAAATGCAACGTTTCCCTGACATTGTCGTTTGACTATGACATAAACAGCTGCAAGGCAAGTTGCCTGTCTCACAGGCCTAATGATACTTTTTACCGTAAAACGGACTAATTTAAATCATCATTATCATCTTCAGCAAGGATTAAATCAAAAATGGTTTGTACCGTCCCCACGCAGACAGACTATAGCCGATCCCCACGCAGACTATAGCCGTCCCCACGCAGACAGACTACAGCCGATCACTCTAACGCTTCTTCAGACCTCACACACCTCTCGCGTCTTTTCGAGTTACAACTGAATAGTCGTTTGTAGATGAGGCAATCGTTCGTTTGGTTAAGATGTTCTAAGCATTTCAGCCGATATTGGGATGTTCCTTTGGAGTATAGACTACCCATAATATTGAGCTCCTGTCGTACGTCGACATTTACTCTACGATCTTGAAGAGTATATCCTGCCAAACTCTTGAAAAATTTCATTTCGGCCGCTTGAATCCGACCTCTAATTTAAATCAATCTGAAAATTTAAATTAGCATAACTAGCAAATGGGAGGGGGGGGAGAGTAAATACAATTCGAAACCACTTACGCGTAATCTGGCACTACGTACGTTATACAAACAGCACAAAGCGCGTCTTCCTGCTGTATTTAATTTGTTTGGTTTAGGTCCAGACTACACATTACACGTGCCACAATTATATTTACGTTTTTACTCTCTCTCTCTCTCTCTCTCTCTCTCTCTCTCTCTCTCCGGTAAATGTATACAGTATAGACAAGACTATAAATACCCCGCACTGTTTATCGTTCTGTCTTGATCGTCCGATTGCAAGACATCTGTGCTACATCCTTATGTGTCACTCCACAACAATATATCTAGTCACGTTATCCTTCGCATCATTTTCCACTACTTAATTTCTTACTCTTAATCACTATCTCTTAATTTCTTAGTTTGATACTTTAAACTGCCAACCAATTTCGAGAACCAGGTTGCAACACCAAGGAAGGTTGTAAATGACTTTTTTGCATCCGTTATTTATATCTGTATGAAAATCATCATTGTCAGTTAGGTATTAACTCTGATCATACTTCTTCTGATAGTTCCTATCTGCTTCGGATGTTGGATATCATACAGACCACTTTAACTTTCTGTACTGCTGCACGGAATAAGTCAGTTGTATTAATGCCAAACCAGGTCCTTAAATTACTCAGCCATGATATTCTCGGTCGCCCAACTCCTCCCTTTCCAATTACTTTTCCCTGTAGTATGGACTGGAGTAAATAAGATCTCTGTTCATTTCTCATGAGATGTCCCAGATACTGAAGCTTTCTTATCATCACTGTGTTAATAACTTCCCTTCATTTCTTTATCTTTGTAAGAACTTCAACATTAGTTATATGTGCTGTCCATGAAATGCTCAGTATTCTACGGTAAAGCCACATTTCAAAAGATTCCAATTCTGATCATACTAGTAAAATAAAGTTGTCAGATTCCTCCTCCTCCTCCTCCTCCTCCTCCTCCTCCTCCTCCTCCTCCTCCTCCTCCTCCTCCTCCTCCTCCTCCTCCTCCTCCTCTCCTCCTCCTCCTCCTTCTCTTCCTCTTCCTCTTCCTCTTACCCTTCCTCTTCCTCTTCCTCCTCCTCCTCCTCCTCCTCCTCCTCCACCCAGAGGTTGGTGGCGTTGCAAATTCTTCTCTTCCGTACACAGTCTTATGATCATCACATACCATCTTCCGTCTTTTACCCCATCCAGGTACTCTTGTCTGGACCTTCCCCCCACTTGCCTCTCTATCAGAGCGGTCAACCAGTTTGTATAGGGTAGCATATTGCGTCTCCTTTCCACAATGTATTAAATCAGCGTCCTTTTTTCACTCACCCTCTTCGAAACTTCACTCAATTCCGTTATGGAGGTTATGGAGTTATGGAGGTTGGAAATCTCCAATGTTAGGAAAGCAAAAGGTGAAAGAAGAATTGTATAGTGCTCGCATTCAAACATGACAATTGTCACAGCACAATAAGTCGTGTCGAAGTCGGTAATGTAGCGTCTGTATGTGTGTACGCTGTGGAGCGTCAAATACGTTGTGACAGCAGAAATATTTGACGTGTTCGTCTGTCGGCTTTGACGGAGAACGCTTCATTGTATTGCTTCTATCACGACGGGTGACTGACTTGTAACTGTTGCACGTTTCATATGTATGTCGAGACCTGTCGATTCCTAATATTACAAATACTCACGAGCTCTGTGTACTGAAATTCCGATTACTCTGCTATTTCTCTAGTAATATTGCAATTTCAGAGCACAGAATCGTAAATTTTTATCTACGATATATCTAGGTAAAAATTCAACAGTTGAAGCAAAAAAGCAAAAATCGATGAACGAGTTGAAGGCTGTACCACAAAGTGCGTTCCAGAAATATTTTGAAGAGTGAAAAAAAACCATTGGTTTTGTCTGATGGGTATTACTTTGAATACCATATATAAACATATATATACGAGGGGCGGCAGATAAGTAGTGCACAGTCGCATGTAACTCGCAAAGGAAAAGGGGTAGTCAAATGAAACAAACGCGGAATAAAAGTACATTTTATTAGCTACAAAAACTTTATTTTTATTTTTCCTGAAATATCAAGGAGAATATTCTGAACTGAAGAAAATAACAGCTACAGTTCCGCAGGGTAGTGTTTTGGGACCGGTTTTGTATTTGTTACATATAAGGAACCTTCCTACTGTAGAAGATGCAACCATTGCCACATTTGCAGATGATACTGCAATTCTAGCGACTGGAAATAAAATTGAAGAAGCTGTAGTAAATCTTAAAAGAGTCTCTGATGCTGTGACCAAAAAAGGCGCATTAGATTAAATGAGATGAAATCAGTCAATGTAAATTTTACAAATCTAAAGATTGGTCATCGGATACCAGTTATAATTAATTCATTACCAATTCCTTATGCTAATACAGCTAAATATTTAGGAATTACATTATACGCAAAACTTAAATGGAAGGAGCACGTCAAAAAGAAAAAGGAGGAGTTGAATCTAAAGTTTAACACATTTTGGCTCTTGGGAAGACAATCCCAGCTGTCAATCCATAATAAATTTCTGTTGTATAAGCAAGTGCTAAAGCCTATCTGGACCTATAAAAACAGCTCTGGGCTGTGCAAAGAAATCAAACATAAATATAATTCAAACATTTCAAAACAAGGTGCTTCGGTGCATTGTTGATGCACCATGGTATGTAAGAAACGACAACTTACACAGGGATTTAAAAATTGAACTTGTCATTGAGGAATTAAAAAAGCAGGCAGTGAAGCATGGGCAACGCGTCTTGCAGCACGTATAGCCTGGGATACGGCGACTGCAGGATACAACTAATGCAGCTAGAAGGCTGAGACGAACTAAACCACTTGATCTGATGGATATTAGTTAAATGGGGAGATTATAGCCAATAGGTTATGTCTCTTGACTAGTGTCTTTAATTATGAAATGTAAATTACTAGATGGGTAGTACTCAGATGTAATAAAAATAAATAAAAAATAAATTCCTCGTAGTCATCATTTACAGCTACACATTTCTCCCAACGATGAACCAGTTGTCTCATCCCGCCAATGAAGAATTCCGGTGTTCTTTCCTTGATCCACGACTTCACTGCGCTTTCAGTTCATCAACTGTGATGAAATGAATACCCTTAACATAGCTCTTTAAATATCCCTTCGCACAATAACGTTTCAGAAGCTGTTCACAACATTCCTTTCGTTGTTCATTGTTCTCTTCTGGGAGTTTGCGTGGCACCCACCGCGAACAGATTTTACGGTAGCCCAGTTCTGCAATAATGTATCCTACTCGTTCTTTCGATATTCCTATCCGGGTGGCGAAGCGTTGTTGTGTGATGCGACGGCCATTTTGAATCACATCATTTGCTTCCATTTGATGCTTCTCGTCAGTCACACCGCAAGGTTATCCTCAATGTTCGTTTTACCAGCTTCCGATACACAAAATTTTATTGCCCACCTACTCACGGTACTTCGATAAAGAACAGTTTCATCACCATAAACGGCTTTTAGACGACGATGAATGTCACTAGCGTTCACTTTTTCATCTGTTAAAATTTCAATCACTGCACGTTGTTTTCGACACGTCGACATAGCTGGCGTACTCGACTCCATAACAATGACGACTGACAGAAAACGAGAAGGAGTTGATCAACGAGATTTGGGACGTTTGTAATACAAGAACGCCGCTACAAGATGGAAGCAGGCGTCGTGCTGTTCATTGTTTTGTTTTACCGTTATATGCGACTGTGCATTACTTATCAGCCGCCCCTCGTACCATATATAAAAAGCCTACAATATAGACAGAAAAATTTAAATATAATTTTTAAAAAGAAGCACAAGTTTATTAAATTTTTTGAACAAGACCTCGTACAAAAATTTTAAAGATATTATTAGGTCATATGTCACTGAAAACAAGAATCAACCACTGCCTTATTTGTCTATAGTTCACGTCGTATGTTCGATCCAGCAATATATTGATGCGTCAATATTCACTAATCTTACCCACATCCTACTAGAAATCATACGCAAAACTTCTCAACCACGGACTTCTTTAACGAAAGCCGATACTTGTCCGATGACTTGACTGTACCTGCATTAGATATCCGAAGTTATGACTATACGCGATCTTATCGATTCGGCATGCAGTAAAGAAGAAGAAGTGTACCTATCATAAATAATTCTATTGCAGAATATAACGCGAAAATACGTAAATTTGTAAAACGAGAGGTTATGTTAGAATTTTTTGGTTTCTTTGTTTATTGGTTAAAAAAATAAATAAATTAACTCATGGTTTCTGGCAATTTGACTCATTCAAATTTTCGTTACAATTTCTTTTAGTCTTCACATCCAGCTGGATTTTTTAAATTTAAAAAGGATTTTGAATCGTTTACTGAGTTATAGGTCACAAAATTTTTAAATTTTCAGAAATTAACACTACATTCAAGTTTTAAATATCTTTACGTATCTTTAGTTTGATGTACCATATAAATTTTGAAATTTTTTTATTAAACTTTTCATCCAACGTTTGTCTCCTAACGTCCAATTTTTTTGAAATTTTCAAGAACTAATACTATATTTAGAATTAGCAAACTAATCTTTAGTAATCCGCCGTGTGACTTCAAGTAGGTTTTGATATTACGCGTTTCGAAGTATATGCTTCATCATGAAGTAACTTCTAATAAATTACATCACTCTTTCGAGGTCGTCACTAACTAAAATCCAACTCAGCATATGTATTCTACGTGGTGTTAGGTGCGCACCCACTCAAGCTCAATCTACTACTGCACGGTCGTTAGTCCTTATCCGAGCAAGCAGGTTCAAGGCTGTGTCATTCAACTGATTGGATCTAAAGTTCAACTGATCATTCGACACAGAATCGCTACTGTTTACATTCGTGTATGCTCCATAAATCTCAAACTCTTCCGAGGCATTCATGAAACGTATGCTCCGAAATGCGCAGTATCAAAATCTCCTTGAAGTCTCATGGCGGATTACTAAAGGGTAGTTTGCTAATTCAATACAAGTGATTTTGACACCAAACCAGACATGAATGCTATATTTAGACTGTGGTTAAAATTCCCTTTAATTAATACCTCATAGGCTATTAAGATTTTTAAAACAATTTTTTGCTCTCAAATTTTTAACTCCCGTCTACTATTTTTGAAGCGTATCAAACTCAAAAACAATAAGGTTCAGTAGGGGGTAACAGTGGGTTATGAACAGTATGGACACATACCGAGTTTTGCGAAAATCGGTTGATGCGTCCAAAAGTTCATGCTTACTATACTATTTCTGTAGTTAGGCCTATATAACAATCGTACAAAAATCGCTGAAAATTCGAAACATTGAAATTTCTGTTGTTAAAATCCACTCGCTGGCTGTTTGGCCGTGGTGCATTGTTTCTAACTAAAGCAGACGTTTCGACACTACCATCGACTGCCATCATCAGTATAAAATTCGAGCTTTACTAACGTATGGTGGTACACGTTAGACCACAGTACTGTGGTTAATCCGTACTCGATGGTACTGTCGAAACTCTTGTTTCAGTTAGAAACAGTGGGCCACGGCCAAACAGCCCGCGAATGAATTTTAAAACACTGACTCCGGCCGTGTAAGCCTACTAAGTATAGCCTCTTCAAAATTTTTTTGAGGCCTGCGGCGTCAAAACATTTAAATTTCTAAAACATAACACTACATTCAGATGTTAGTTGAATATTCGCTTCAATTTCATACGGCTTTCACGTTTCTTTCACAATTTAGAATCCCTTACATTGAAGCAGGTGGATCTTAAAAACAATAGGATTCTGTACAGTAAAAGAATGGACGCTGATGCCAAGTCTTATGAAAATCGGTTGGCGAGTTCCAAAGTTATCGTGAGACATACACCTAACAGAGAGACAGACAGATAAATGTCAAACGGTCGAGTTAAAACTGAGAAACTGCTTTGCTCTTTCAGTAACAACAAGCTGGTATTATTTCAAGCAAAATATTAGCAGCCATTAATAAAATACACTTGTAACTCTGCAGGATTATACATTATTTTGTCAGCTAAACCACTGTACGCATATCAAACTAACCATAGTTTGCGATCGCGGTCACAACCTCCTACCACACACACACACACACACACACACACACACACGAACGTATAGGTTATAGAGCAATAAGTGCGGTTCTGTGAAAACATGGCTTTTATCAAGCTCCGGTGTGACACACATGAATTTCTTGTTTTCAATTTCTGATAATACTAATTTTCCGTAAGAGGATTGTCTGGAGCTACATTCAGTTGACACAAACAGTACCTAGATAAGTACCTATCTACATATAAATGGCTTCAGTCAAACGCGTCTGATATTCTAGAAATGAACACAGACAGTACACAGTCACTTTGTCTGGTCTATATTTAAACTTAGTTTGACTTTTTCCCTTGATGTTAAAAACGGCTTGCAGATTTATAATACAGATTATATTAACAAATTATATATTATACTAGTCACCAACTTGGTAAATTTGGAAAAAGCGAATTATATTGTGTTATAACCTACAAAATGGCTGATAGGCCATATAGTACATTTTGTTAATGTGATTTCTGAGATAATTTTAACTTCACTGTATGTCTCACATAATTTTTTTTGACATTCTTCGTTGTGCTACTACGTGCACTCTAAATTTCATTGCCTGAGTTTCGCAACTGATTTGTCTAACCAAAATGGAATCAATAATTTAATATTAAATCTATATCAGTTTGTCCTAAGGCTTTCACGGCCGGTGTCACTTGTATTAGAAGAGTTTACCGGACTGTTTGGCCGTGGTCTTTGGTTTAAAGACAAACCAAACGTTTCAACAGCACCAGTGGCTGCCATCATCAGTGGAAATCAAAGAATTCGAGACCTCGTGAGCGTGGGTTGTTATCGTCAGCCCCACAGTACTGTGGTAAAGGCTGAACCAGTTTGTTTACTCCTAGTGAAGGCTAAAATTAGCATTCCCAAAGAGAGATATGCCTAAAAGTTCTCTTGTTTCTTATTTTCTTTTAAAAAGTAACAGCTTAATAAAGTCACAGTGTAAAGTAACACTGTTGATACTTTTAGTTTCAATTTATTTCTTATAACAAAGTTTATAATACAGGTATATGTATAATAAGTATATTATAACAGGTATTTGTACGTGTTATTTTTTTAACGGCATCGTTCGTACCTGTTTTTTTCAAATACTCGTTTAGCACACCTCTAAACTATACCAAAGACGCCCATATTACACAACTATACAGTACCGGATATACATTAGTAGTCTACAGCACTGAGAAAATATCAGCTGTCTCGTAAGAACAAGACAGCTTATCCAAAAATTAAACTTTTAAAATTAATTATATCTCATCATACGAGGGGTCAGATTGCGCAGAGTGCTACCAACGCTTACTAACTCAAGGGGGTCATGCTTGCGACTTGCGATCAACGCTCCGCGAGTTTGTTTCCCGCGTTTCACTTTGCCGCATTAACTCTTTACAGTTTTACATTATTTTCTTTGTATGCTAATTGATTCAATAGTTTCTCTTGAATAAACCATAAGTATGTTTGTTTTGTGTTATCTGTTAATATTTATCATCGTTTTTCTACAAAAATCCGTGTATTGCGTGTTAGTAGATGCACCACTTTACGTAATAGTTCACCAGTCTGCCGCTGTGTGGCGTCTTGATTCGTATGTGTATTTATATTTTATGTACATGTTAAGCCGGCTACCCACGCCGCTCTCCTGCATGCCCGACGTCGGTGATGGATGTGCATACCACACTGTCGTGCAACTCGTCCAGCGTGCCAGACGTTCTTTAGTTCTCGTTCTGTTTTGTACATCCTAGCATAGACATCATATCTTACAACGCTGTCATTCTTTTATTTTTATTCATGTAATCTGCCGAGGATACGTCCCACAGACATCTATTTAATATATATTTTTCGATAAATTTTTATGTTATGTCACGGTCCATTATGAAGAATTATAATTAAAACAAATTAATAATAACAAATTTTAAATAATAACTGCTAATGATATTTGAATGTATTATGTAAACGAAGAATAAACTAAACTAAATATTAAACTGAAATTTTATCTGAATCGTTACTTATTAAATATAAACTAAAGAATGAATGTAACGTAAAATTAAACAGTAAACATTTATTAAACGAATGTGCTCTAAAAACATGTACTGAACTTGCTCGAAAATGACGATTTAGTAGACAGCAAGCGTACGCATGATCAAACATGCACGATGCACGATTCTTTGACATCCGTCAACACTACACACGATCCATCCAGCCAAGTCGTGCTGCTTGAGCTGATGGTCTTCTGGACTCATTTTTCGTCGTGCACAACCTTCAAAAAATACACGACGTGCGGATGGATGTCAAAGCTACGCACTGTCGTTTTTGACTTATTATTAAGTCATGGCGTCCAGCGGGGATGGTTACTGCGTAGCCGGCTTTACCTGCCAAACCAGGTTTCAGGACAAACTAGTTATTCCTAGGCCAAACTAATTTATCCGAAGCGCGATAGGATCAACCGGTTCGGCCTAGTCTGAACTAGTTTATCCTAAAATTAAGACGGAATTCGCAGGAAAAACTGATATTTTCTAGTCTGAGCCAGTTTGCCCTATATTCTCCCTTTAGTGGCTTCGCACAGTGAGCGACTACTCTGCAACACGACTTAAGCAACTGGTCTGAGACGCGATAGTTCTAAACTTTAGTTGCTAACACGTTGTTGTTATCCGCAGAGAGCAACTGTATTTTGACGAAAAATGAAATCAGTATCGGGCAACTTGTCTAGTGATGATGACGTGAACAGAAAAGTAGTGAGACGTTTTGTTGACATTCTTCTTCAAATTATTATTATTATTATTATTATGTGTTGCAGTAGCGATGAGGAAGACTTTGTTGTTTATAACAAAATATCGAAGTCGGCGAAGAGGTGGCAAGATGTTCTAGACTCATCCTTACATCGAAAGTAATATTAAGGGCAGGCTTTCTGTAGCTGCTACTCAGCTGAAAGAATCAGATTCAAAATTCATTGCGCTTTACAGAATGTCAAAAGCTTCTTATCAGCACTTATTACAGATGACTGTCCTTGCCTTCACAAAGCATAATATTAGCCTAAATAATAATGCATAACACTGGCATAAATAAGCGCTCCCTCTGCTTTTAAGTACACTTCTTACAATATCTATTAGATTTTTTGGTATGTCTCATCTGCCCATGAGAATCCATAATTTCTTTCGTCTTACATTATCAAAACCCTTAGTGTAGTCAACAAACACGATATGTGTGTTTAAAGATTAAGATGTGTAATAATTTAAAAATAAATTATGCCCGCACGATTGCATGCATAAGACGGCGCAAGCACGCGCGCACTTGTACATCGCATTACCGCTTGGTACAAAAGTACGTGTTGACAGTTCACGTCCAGTGGGGTAAGCAATTTGTAGAGGGAAGCAGTCCCGCGGAGCATTTTACCGTCGTCTCGTCTACAACGCGGCTCTGCAGTAATTTGTTACTGTCAAGACAATAACACAACGCTGCCACACACCCCACCCCCACCCTCCAACGACGCGCGACGTCATCCCCATACAATGTTACTGCACGTACTGTGTGCACAGATTAGGTATACTCATCTGATTCCGTTAGGACGTGTGTGTACAACCATACTGCTTTCAATGTACGTTCGATTGAAACTATCACTTTCATCCGTTAATAACATATCAAGGGGTTAATGGTAAAGCTATCTAAGTCTCAATTTCAATGATGCTCCAAGATGATTCAAAAATGTCATTTTCAGACATTTTTCTTTTTCTTTTTCTTTTTCTCTTTCTTTTTCTCTTTCTCTTTCTCTTTCTCTTTCTCTTTCTCTTTCTCTTTCTCTTTCTCTTTCTCTTTCTCTTTCTTTTTCTTTTTCTTTTTCTTTTTCTTTTTCTTTTTCTTTTTCTTTTTCTTTTTCTTTTTCTTTTTCTTTTTTTAACAGCTACGTAATCAATAAAAAAACTCTATTAATAATAAAAATTAACCCTGGTTGAATTTTTAATAATAAAAATGAATCTTGGTCGAATAGAGAGGATTAGAACATTTAAGTATCTAGGGGAAGTAATTCATGAGGATGGTTTAGAAAACTCTGCTATAGAAGAGAGGATTCATAAAATGGAAAGAGCATATGGTATAACTTAAGATATTTATAATAAAAGTGCATATCTAAAAATGCGAAAATAAGGCATTACAGTAGCCTACAGTAGTGAAGCCAGAATGCCTATATGCAAGTGAATGTCTAGCATTGAATTATAATTTAGACAAACTAGAAATATTGGAAAGACAAATTATTAGGACAATATTAGGCCCACGAAAAATTCAGAATGTTGAAAAATAAGAAGTAATGATGAAATATATCAAAGTATAGAAAATATAACAGAAACAGTGAGAAAAAGAAGACTAGTATTTTTTGGACATATATTATATAGAATAGAAGAAAATAGGTTAACAAAACAGATCCTCAAATATCTGTGGGGCAAGAAGTCAACATCAAGTTGGATTAAAGAAGTCAAAAAAGATTTATTAAAAAATAATATAAACCCAGAAGAAGCAATGGAAAGAAGCAGAAGCAAGAAGCAAAGGAATTAAAAATGGAAGGAGTCCAGGGTAGGAGACAGAAAAACGCAGGTTCAAAGTGGACTGAAGACAGGGAGAAGAGACATAGTGAAAAGATGAAAGAATTTTGGAGAAAAAGAAAAGAACAAAGAACAAAGAACAAAGAGTTAAAATTGGCATGTAGTCCTCACATGGCCGATACAAATAAAAAAAAAAATTAACCTTGAAACTCAGTTTTATGATTTATCATTCCACTTGAAAAGTTTTAATTTCAGTTTCCTGTAAATTCACGTGAATGGTCTTGGTTAAATCTACCAATTAACAATACACTAAATAAGCAGATTTGAATAATTAATTTTTATAATTATATTGTTACGTAATACAGAACGTTCTTGTGCGTTAGATGGTATCGTTCTACGAGCTCCTCGACTAGCCCTGCCGGTGTGTGTTTCTGGCAAGGCCGCGCGGAAGTATCCTTTAGAATTTTTGAGTGCTTGTTAAGGAAGCATATTATGGAACCCTGTAGACTATATAGTTAGCACACACCTGCCGCTTAGTTTTCAGTTTACTTTGAGCGATTACTCAGTGCGTTTCAAGTGGCTAGTAGTAAAAAGAGATTATTATGCGTGACTCTAGTAGTTGACATTATAATTGCGCGAGGACAAATTTAATTTGAATTATTGTACGAGTATAATCTTGTTGAACAATTTGTTGATTACAAACTGTTAATTGTGGTAATTAAATCTGGTTTTTAGAGACTTCAATGGTGTCTTGTATTTTGTTTTCCACTGTAGGTACCATGTGACGATCAGGTACACCATCGTAACAATATTTAATCCATGTATTGAGATCAACAAAGATGTATTAAGTATGATAACGTGTGAAAATCAGAATATGGTAATAGGGCATTTGAATTCTGTGCTTTTTAGTGGGAAAATAACCCACTAAAACCAAAAAAAACTTTACTGTGCCATTGGGTAACAGTATTATTACGACTGTCACACAAAACCGTGCGGCGGAAAAGAAGACTACGACGGCCCTGTATTTAGTAACTGGGATTAAATCTGAGTGAATTTCACTGTCACAGCTTGGAACCGTTTCCATCAAACATTTTTCAGCAAAATCACATCTGTACTGTTTGATTAGACTCAACTCCCCCAACTCTGTTAATATTAAGGCAGAACAAAAAAAAAACTCGTCGTGAAGATTCGCTACAGTAAACATAATGAAGTTACAGACTAGTTTTTAAATTTTAAATTCGAATTTTAGATACCCATTACTAAGCGCACTATAGAATTGTATCAAGTATATTAACTGAAACTGTTTGAACAAGAGATTCGAGCTGCATGAAATGACTTAAGGGCACTCGTAACCGGCTATGCTTACCATGTTAAATTCATCAACTTTGAGACCCATTATCTCTCAATCTGTTAAAGTTAGAAGTCTGAAATTTTACCACGCAGGTAATCAGCTTATACACTACAAAGGCTACTGTAATTATGAAGATATCTCGAGTTTCTGATTGTTTACAATGTTTTGTGTTGTGCTCTAAACATGTGCATACAAGAAGCTTACTTATCATTTTTTTACGTTTTTAGTTTTCAGTTAAACTGTTTAGTTATAGTAGTGTAGTTACATTTCCATTAACCCAATAACCACATAAAATTTCAGCTTGATAGTTTACTTGGTTTCTCAAATAATGGGTCATTTATCTAAAAAAGTAGATTTTAAGAAAAACGCAATTGAAATTTTTAAACAGATTTTTATTGTTTTCACTGATTTAAAATAGTTCAGCTCCATACTAGGAGTCTCCACTTATGCCCGCTTGGTCCTCTAGTTAGTTTTGTCTTCATATTTCTAATTGACTGTCTAACCGTTTCCATCAAATCATCTACTCCTGTCACTGTCTCAAAGGATTCCTTACAAGTCAATTTTTTTCATTACGATACCTTAACCTTATTTGATCTCTAATTTTTTAAGACTTGACACTTACTTATGTAACCTTCATTGAAGGTGAGCACAGCATCATGTGCACCCAAAACCAAAGTATCCAGCCCAACAAATATATTTTTTGGCAAACTATTCCAAATTAAATGGTTCAGCGAATCGATTGTACTTTATCTTCTACCATGAAGACATTTTTTTAACGAATTAGGATGACACAGATCAGCAAATATTAGCTTCATTACGGACATCAGTAGTGAATGTTTATTGAAATTCCCTTTCCGATGGTAAGAACTGCATGTCTCTACGATTTGTTATGAGGGAGTTACAGATTTGTAAAAAATGGTAACCTTATCAGCACTCTTGAGAGAACTTTTCCTGCGATCTCAATTCTTTTTATAATAATAAAAAATTTATAATTAGGTGTATTTACATAAATTTGGTATCAAATTACTTAGGTAATATTGAAGATCTTTTAAGACAAAAAAACCAAAAAACGATTTTTAGGTCGATTTGCCGGTTACGAGTGTCCTTAAAAAACAACTCGTAAAGGTTCGATACAGTAAACATAATTAAGTTACAGACTAGTTGTTAAGTTTTTAAATTTAAATTCAAATTTAAGATACACACTACTAAGCGCACTATAAAATTGAAGTTGCCTCGCGTTGTATCAAATATATTAACTGAGACTGTTTGAACAAACGATTCGAACTGCATGAAATGACTTAAGAATATTAATGATAATGTGATGCATTTATGATATACACACACTTATTGCTTACTAATGGTACCTATATCTCTATCATGTATTGTGCTGTATTCATTGTTCATAACCTAAATAAACATACATAATACGTAACCTAAAAAAATAATATACCATACATATAATTTATAATAAAGTTTTAATTACTCATAGTCTTGTTTTCGATCGATTTCGGTGGTAGACCATCGTCAGGCCAATCGTCATATACACTGTGCACTCGCGGTTACTGTATTGTAAAACAGTTACTATTTACAAGAAACGAATTCGCAAACACTGATTATCGTGAATACGAGCTAATATGTATGAACAGTACCGAATATACAAACATGTGAAAGAAGAGGGACATGAAAATCTATTGAACATCATGACGGACTTCAAAAATCCTATCACATTTGAGACATTGCGGCAAAATGGAAATCAACATACAGTAATCAGGTGATATAATATATAGACTTGATGTGATCAAAAACATCCGCTACAAAGTTAGTTCTCAAGAAACTCTGGATACAAACGTACGTTTCAGTTAAGCTGTATTCCCGAAGTCTGGATTTCCATGCTCTCAACATGTCATCAACGTATATATTAAACATGGTTGGGGAAACACAGCATCCCTGCCTAACTTCCCTTATTTATTGGAATGTCACCTGAAAGCCTACCATTCAGATTCAGCACTACAGATGTACTTGTATAAAGAATCTTAACTGAATTTAATAAATGCTATGGGTATCCTCTTCTATCCATAATATTCCATAACTTTGACGGTCTATATTATCAAATGCTTCTTCCAGATCAACAAAAGCGATATGCGTTTCTCGGTTATACTCCCGCCTTTTCTCTATTAGGCCTATCTATCGTAATACGAACAATGCGTCCACAGTCCACCTACCCTTTCTAACTGAGAATTCTTGTATATATTTTGTACGTGACCACGCACATGAACACAGATATTTAAATTTTACCTTGTTTGATCCTTTTTGAAAAATTGTTTCATTTATTGTTTAAAGTGCCACTTTATCTAAGTCGCATTAGTGCGCTACTGCTTGACAAAAGTGTGCATATATAAATGTACGTAGATCCTTTGCATAAGGAATAAAAATTGAAGTAAGGTAGAGTAGGCGATTTTGTAGGTAGTAGTGCAAAAGGTTATAAAATCCAGTGACGGTTACAAATATTTCTTCCAGTTCAACTTGACGTGGGGAATAAATTTTCTCGCCAAACTCGGTGGAATTTTTAGCCGTCGACCTGTGTGTGCAGCCCGTTTTTACAAGCTAGGGAATTCTCTCTCTCTCCCTCCCTCTCACTTCACACACTCTATATTCAAAACATACAGAGTATAACGTAACCATTACGTTTGACTGGCACAATCAATGTGAACTATGCACAACACACTCCTACGGAATTTCCTTTCTTGCAGTGATTCTCAGTACACTTGAAAAATATTCACTTTTATTGTGAGAAAGTAATGTCGCTTTGCTATTCAGTGTCGAACTACTGATGTAAAACACACAAAACTATTGCAATTCTTTAGACCAGCAGTCGGCAACCCTGCGCCCGTCGATAAAGTTTAACGCGCCCGCGAACAAATTTGTAATTTTATTTTATTTTGAACGAAGGAACCCGCCCGTATTGAACCTGCTTCGAAATACTGTATTATCAAATAGTACAACCCGTTTTCAAATTTACTTTTTTCCAATACAATAAAAACTTAGTATTTTTAAAGAAAAGGAACTGAAATTTCATTTATGTTTTAAATGTGATTTTTTCAAATTTTACATTTCTGTGCACTTTATAAAAATATATAGTTTTTGTTATGGTAAATTTTTAAATTTATTTTTATTCAAAAATGTGTTCCTGTCTAAGAAACTTTTTCGTTTAAAATTTTGTTAGTTTTAACGTGCGTGTGGATGATGACAGATTGTTGATGACCTACTCCTAACGTGAAAATTAGGACCTACTCCTAAACAAATTTATACGAAAAATACTGCAAAGCTTTTTTTTGATTCGGTGTTCCGGTCCCTAAATACAAGCGCAAGGGTATTATAAAGAGACAGTTAATGTTTCTAACGACCAGCTATTGAGCATTGATGTCCAACGTCCAGCTCCGCACCTTTCTATTTCCATTGACGGGGATGGGGAGGGGTGCTCCCATCGAACTGGTCCTCAGTTATGTATGCGCCCCCCATAAGTTCAAAAGGTATTCTATGACTGCTTTAGACAATTAAGAAAAACACCGATAAAATAAACGACTAATAAAAAATAAAACAAGTAATAGAGGGAAACATTACATTGGTCACAACACAAAAAGAAAATTAAACCAATATACATAACTAATCTCTCACAATTTTATTCCCCTTGATGGACAAGGGCTTCTTGTGTCAACTGCACGAAGTTGATCAGTAAATCATGAAACAATAAACTAGATATAATACAGCCATAAAATTAATCTTCCTCTTTGAGTAACAGAACATAATTTTATTTTAAAACTTTTTCAAACTGTACTTTAAATAAAACTGTAATATTCTCGCCAAACACGGTGGAATTTTTATCCGTAGACCTGTGTGCAGCCCGTTTTTACGAGCTAAGGAATTCTCTCTCTCTCTCTCTCTCTCTCTCTCTCTCTCTCTCTCTCTCTCTCTCTCTCCCTCACTCTCTCTCTCTCTTCCTCTCTTCACAAACCCTATATTCAAAACATACAGAGTATAACGTAACCATTACGTCTGACTGGCACAATCAATGTGTACTATGCGCAACACACTCCTACGGAATTTGTCTTTCTTGCAGTGATTCTCAGTACACTTGAATATATTTACTTTTATTGTATAAAATGTTGTTTTGTCATTTGCTGTCGAGTTACTGCTGTAAATTAAATAAAACCATTATAATTCTTTAGACCAGTGGTTCCCAAAGTGGGGTCCGCAACAATGTTTCAGGGGGTCCGCGGACACTTTCAAGAAAAAATAGAATATACCATAGGCCTAATTTTCTCCGATTTTTTATAGTCTAAAGTCTAAATTTTAGAATCTCAAAGAATTAGTAAAAGATTCCAGAATTTTTTTGTTCAAACTAATTGTAATTGTAAAAGTAATTTAAAACTAATGCGTTTAATAATATTTTTAAATCATGTCGTATAGCAAGCAGATCTGTTTGTCAGCCGAACTGTCTAGAGGGCCGCATCAAAGCAGATCTGATCGCGTTGTTTTATTGCACACACAAGCGCTGTATCTAAGCAAAACGATTTTCCATGTAGCTGGTTTTACGTCTAAGTAACTGGATTTCGACACATGTGGCTGGAAAGATAGAGCCGAGTTTGGCAAAGTTAAGAAATAAACTTGATGTCGAGAATGACTTAATATTGAAATTAACAGACATTAAACATAATATTGCAGAGCTATTTGTTCGATAGCAGCTTGTTTACATTAAACTATGTTTGATATCTTTAATACTATAATTTTGCAAGTTAAGAGAATTTGGTTTTATTACATTTTAATTAAAATATAGACGTTTTTATCATATTTACTTTTTGTTTTATTTCATAACTCAGAAGGGGTCCATGAAATTTTTAATTTTGTTTGGGGGGTCCGCGGACTGAAAAGTTTTGGAACCACTGCTTTAGACAATTAAGACGAACACGCAGAAAATAAACGACTGACTGTAATAAACGAACAAGTACCTTTATATGAGCCACAACACAAAAATAAAATTTAAACCAATATACATAACTAATCTCTCACAATTTTATTCACCCTTGTTGGATAAGGGCTTCTTGTGTTCACTGGACCAAGCAAATCCAGCAAAAATAAGGTATTGTTACCACGGTCTATATGGTACAGTGGAAAACAAAATACAAGACACCAATAAAGTCACTGAAAAAAAGCTTTAATTATCATAATTAACAGTTTGTAATCATCAAGTTATTCAACGAGATTATTCTTCTACAACAATTCAAGTTAATCTGTCTACACACATAATAATATCACTATTATCCCTTAATTCTAATATCACTTCCGCAGTATAATCACTTTTTACTAATACACCACTTGAAACGCACTGTGTAAATCGCCCGACTATAACTCGAACCTCACTTGAATAAATCGCCTCTTAAACTGAAACTAAGCGTCGCTGAATGCTTGTATTTATACCCCGCTGAGATTCCAGAATAATCCATACCATGCGTCGACGCTACTAGAAAACACTATAGAGCGTAATTGCTTGCCGCCTTGGACACGGGGTGCGCGGACCGGTGAAGTCTGGATCAGTCTCGGCTACGGACGCGTCACAAGTATCACGTAATTGTCTGTCATCTCAATGTAGCAGCAATATGTACGCACACACACATTATAGCCGGGCTGCGATGGAATAGCCGAGAATTATGTAGAATGTTGTGTAACGGCGTAAAAAATAAACAAATTCAGATGTAAAATTAATGTTTATTTTCGAATAACTCAAAGGACTTTCATTTTTTAAAAATCTTCAAAATGCTTTAAAATCTTCAAAACTGTATTTTAAAAAACTGCTTTCATATCAGTGATTCGATCTATCAGTAATACAGCAGTCTCTGTTTAATAATATTTTTTTTATTTATTATATGCAAATTTACAATCTACTCAAATTAGAACATAAGTATTAAGTAAATGTGATGAATGAAGGTTGACGTGGAGCGGTTACTGTCCATCGACAGTTCTCAGCTGCTCATATGACTAGATCTTCTGGCCAATTTTCCTTCTGTCTCCTTTCTGCTATCTGCCGGTTGGACAATTCCCTAATTAAGTGATTTTGATGATCTGTAATCCGTTCTCTGTATTTTATAGCGTTTAATAATATTAAAGTTAAAAGTCGTAAATGTAAGCCAAGTACATAATTAGTTTTTTGGAAACTGATTTTGTGTTATTTTGAATAAACTGAGACATATAAAAATTTTGTTAAATATCATAAACAACTTTGAAATGTAACAGTTGTAGATTAATAGAAATTCGTTATTAGTAATACCGACAAGTTAGGAATCAGGTCAGTTTAATTGATACTCATAATAACCTTCCATCACTTTAATAAATTTCATCTCTGTTGATACAACTTGTCGAAAAACCTTTCCTCTCTTGCTCATGATTAAGATATAGAGAAGATGACACAACTGAAAACGCACTCTGAAATTTACATACTTTTAAAATTATTCCTCGTAAATTCACCATTGAAATAACTGTTTTACTTCCATGAGCCATAAGGAAATGGAGTATGGTGATAGCGAAAAAATCGTGTTCGAGATAAGGGTTGATTCTGATTGTACTAACCTCAAAACATGAAGAAAAGTCGTTATCCGAAAAGTGTCTGTCTGTGTTTGACTGTGTATCTGTGTGTAGATTTTTTTGTATGGCGAACGATAACTGTCGCAAATTCAAACAGAATCAAATATTTTTTTGTATATGTGCTCAGGCTGTAATAGACTCAAGGCTTATTGAATTCGATGAACATCGGTTAAGGGGAAGGGGTAGTTTACCTGCATCATTTTATGTTTTAACGAAAGTAAAGTACTTAATTTTGATACATAAAGTATCCTGAAAAGAATGTTATAATAATCCACTGTAGAAAGATAGCTGAAATATTTATAAATGAAAAGGGTAGATGAAGGAGGATGGGTAATTTCCTATAAATTGAAATGATAGTTGAAGGGTGAGGGTGTAATTTTTACTTTCATGTTCCATAAGAAAATGGAAGTATGATAGTTGAAGTGGGAGGGAATAATCTTTTATATGTGTACTTCGTTATCAGGAACAAAAAAGCAGTTTCTATGGAAATATTTCATTTCAGTTGGCAAACATAAAACTAAATTTACAGGGTGAAGGATATTTTGTTAGAAAATTATTGAACCGAATTCAACTAACTGGTTTTAAATATAAACGTTAGAACACGGAAGTGATATATGGTTCTCCATGCCGACTTTTTAACAAATGTATATCAAAATTTAGTTCGTTACCGTTTTACATAAACGATTAATATTTTATACTTATTCGTTTTATACAATAAATAACAACTTTTCTTTTTAAATAATAGAAAACAACTAACAGACAACTTTTTGAACAATATCTATAACTCTACAAGTAATTTTATACAAACCACTATGTTGTCTTTGGTATTGACGAGCGCTTTCGGCAGTCAAACCATCTTCAGGTCATTTACCAACATTTACCAACAATCGTTGGTAAATGACCTGAAGATGGCTTGACTGCCGAAAGCGCTCGTCAATACCAAAGACAACACAGTGGTTTGTATAAAATTACTAGTAGAAATATTTGAGACCACTAACACTCCAATACAACAATAAACAAATATCTATAACACTATGTGCCATTAATATGGTTTCTGCTTTAACCTTTATATCCATTCTTTAGAGTTCTTTATAATATTCCTAATTTCTCAAAAATGTGTTTATAAATAAAAATTATATAAAACAAACTGCAAAACTAAGTTGTGTTTTGGCGAAGCTGTGCAGCCCCTGTGGCCTAATGGATAAGGCATCGGTCTCCTAAACCGGGGATTGTGGGTTCGAGTCCCACCAGGGGTAAAGTAGTTTTTTTGTGCCTTGAGCGTGCGGGCGCATCCAAATACAATACACATTATTGTTCTAATATTATTTACACATTTAGAATATGCCCAAATTCTTTAAAATATTACTTAAATTTTCTTTAAATATGTTTGTTTGTTACTAAATATTGGTAACAATTACTTAGTAATTTCATTAAATTTGCAACGATTTTATCAGGTTTAGTTGAATGTGGAAGTATTAATTTTGTGTTGAATATTGCCGTAACTGGCAACTATTAGGTTAATTATTTTACATTATTAATAATAATTTTTAATCAATGGTTTAAAAAAATCTGCTATAGAAGAAAGGATTCATAAAATGGAAAGGGCATATGGTATAACTAAAGATATTTACAATAAAAAGTGCATATCTAAAAATGCGAATATAAGGCATTACAGTACAGTTGTGAAGCCAGAATGCCTATATGCAAGTGAATGTGTAGCATTGAATTATAATCTAGACAAACTAGAAATATTGGAAAGACGAATTATTAGAAAAATACTAGGCCCACGAAAAACTTCAGAATGTTGGAAATTAAGAAGTACTTTGAATGAAATATATCAAAGTATTGAAAATATAACAGAAACAATGTGAAAAAGAAGGCTATTATTTTTTGGACATCTATATAGAATGGACGACAATAGGTTAACAAAGCACATCTTTAAATATCTGTGGGGGAAGTCAACATCAAGTTGGATTAAAGAAGTCCAAAAGGATTTAGAAAAAAATAATATAAACGCAGAAGAACCAATTCGAAAAAGACGTTTTTCGGGCACCCATGTTAAACAGTGAAAAGATGAGAGATAATTGGAGAAAAAGAAAAAAAGAAAGAATAGAGAATTGAAATTGGCATGTAGTCCTCACATGGCCGATACAAATAGAAAAAAAAATTAACCTTGAAACTCAGTTTTATGATTTATCATTGCACTTGAAAACTTTTAATTTCAGTTTCCTGTAAATTCACGTGAATGATCTTGGTTAAATCTACCAATAACTCCACGTTATATTAGAATCCTTGTAACTCGCACAACGAGTTTCTCAATAAATGAGAGCGTATTAACAACACGCTAAATAAACAGATTTGAATAATTAATTTTTATAATTACATTGTTACGTAATGTGGAACTTGTGCTTCGATGGTGTCGTTCTACGAGCTCCTCGACATTTTTCGGCCACCCGTGTTAAAAATGGAAGGAGTTCAGGGTAGGAGAGAGAAAAACGCACGATCAAAGCGGACTGAAGACAAGTAGAAGAGACACAGTGAAAATATGAGAGAATATTGGAGAAAAAGAAAAGAAGAAAGAATAAAGAATTGAAATTGGCATGTGGTCCTTAGATGGCCGATACAAAAAATAAAATATAAAATAATTTTGAATGCTATATCTCAATTGTATGCATTGATGTGAATTAAGGTTAACATTATTATTTAAGTTGGGTTAATCTGGAAATGTAAAGATTCGATTTTCTAGTATATATTAGTTTTTTGTGTAGTCTGTTTAAGATTTCAGTGACTGCACGATAAATATGTGACAAAAGTGTTGGCGATAAGATCTAATTGGACCTATGCCAGGTTGTATATATAACAAGGACATTAATAAACCTGAACTTGTCACTGCTCACAGTATGTCCCCCCCGAGGATGGGGGGACTGGGGGTTGCGGCCCCGTGGGAGCAACATAGGGCGAGCCTATACCGCCATTCCGGTGGCTTCGACCTTGCCTTTCTCCACTGACATCCGCCGCCGCATCGCTGGCCCGCGGGTGAACCGGCGAAATCAGCTGATTTGGAGCTGACTCGCCGCGTTAAGGTGGGTGTCAGCTTGCGAACGGGTAACCGGGGTGTCGTCCCGTCCCTGACCAGTAGCCGCACTACGCAACCACCCCTGCCCCAGTGCACACCTAACATACATCGTGCGGTGAAGCCTAGTAGGGGAGGTCGGCACGCGACACGCCCCTGTAGGAAAACACCGCGTTGCGGACCGAGCCCCGTCAGGCGGGCCCGGGCAAAGTCTCGGGATGGTTGTGGGTTGTGCCTTAACCGCTGATTACCGGTGGCACAACTACTTCCGAGAACCCCACCCTGGCGTACGCTGCCTTACGGGGCGCGGATCCAAGCCTATCGGGATAAAGCGTATGTCCAGCGTTAGGGAAGCGCCGGCGAATGCGTCGGCGCATGACCTGCGCTGCTGCGAGCCTGTACACGACACGAGTGCGGTGGCTGGCCCCCATCGCTTCGTGCTATTGGGTACCAAAACGGCGCCTCCACGAGGCCCCGCTGGACAACGTTGCGTTTTGTGCGGGCATTCGTGGTCTCACTCAACGTAGCGGCTAAGACCTTTAGCCTCCTCGCTCGAGGAGAGGGCTCCAGACCCACTTGCGGACGTGTCCAGCGGACGGAGAGTGGGGATTTTACTGGGCTGCATTCCCGGCTGTGTATTTCCATTAACTGGTGGGTAGATTATCGGCTTACTATCGGTCGATGCCTAATATAGTGCGAGGAACCGTAGGTGCTTCGGCGCCAGCCACAGGACATGCTCACAGTACGTGGTGAGCAGGAAATGCCAGTGCTGTGAATGTAATGAACATTGTAAAGAGTAATAATGGGGGGGGGAAGTGATGGAGTCCAATTCGGAGTGGAAATAAAAGAGATGTAAAAAAGTATTTAGAGCACATTCTGCTTAAAGTACACATATTAGTGGCAGTGGGGAAATTTAGGTAGCTAAGTGGGGAAAAGAGGTTAGATAGACCTGGCAACACTGCTTCTTCGTTTCATCTATTCCCTTACAGACTGAATCAGATTACTGCTGTAGGAGCGCGAGATATACGGGAGTGAGTCGGGCATCATAGTGCCGTATATCGAATTCTCACTTCAAAAATGTTTTTGGACAAATTCCTTTTTGCAAATAGGCGATAGGCATCTGTCTAAAGCGTTTTTACGTATGAAGGACTGGGCAGTAAACTATTTAGTAATTATTTTTATTATTCTTTTAATAGTAATTAAACATTTAAAATATGTTCACATTCTTTATAATATTACTACGCTTTGCTTAAAGCACACGTATTTTTGGCAGTGAGAAAATTATGACTAGCTTTACGTATGAGGAACAGAGTTTTCATTAACCTGGCAACACTGCTTCTTCGTTTCATCTATTTAGTCACGCAATTATTCCTAACACATTTACAGATTCGTTCTGAATTTCCGTTGTGGGTAAACAATTTTTATCAAAGAATCACACCACGATGTTTGATTTTGTCCGTTTTTCAAAACGCGCATGACACGTCAATTTTAAGAAGCTTCTAAACAATGAATAAAACGATAGATAGATTTGTAAATTAACAGGTGTTCACGCAAAATATACGTCTTGCAGCACATGAAAAATTTTAGTTCTACCACTGAGCTATAGACGTCGCACCACGAACTTTTCTGAATGTAAACAGAAATGGGGGATCTCCCCGTATAGATCTGAATGTAAACATAAACAGTCCTCAACAAAATTAGTTCTCGAGAAACTTTGGACACAAACATTTGTATGTATGGAGGACTGGGCAGTAAACTATATGATTACGCAATAAAAGGTAAAAAAGACTAAAAGCCTGAGCGGCAACAGGTGAAATAGAATTTATACACGATACGTTGTTGGGGGGGGGGGGAGACAACATTAAATCAAGATTATTCTGAGGGTCGGTTGAGAAGAATGGAACTCGTTTGGCGGCGGGTGAGAAATGTCCGGCCATTCGTTACAGCGCTATTGGTCACGCATTCCTGCCTCGTCGTCGTAAACTCTTGCGCCTTACACCGTACAATAAATACGTGTCATTCGTCACCAACAAATTATTTACACTTTGTAGCGATCGTGTGCAGCGACCGCTACGTGAAATTTAAGACTAGGTTAGTAAACCTAGAGGAAGCGAAAAGTGTGCTGGAGCCAAACAGAGTGACAGAATTTGCAATCAACACTCTTTTAACAAGTAACAAAATTTATTAAGTTCCAGTTGGTGACACAATGTTCCAATCATGTAGTGTTTTACATACAGTGATTAATTTATATTGTTTTAAGGAAATAGACATTAGTTATATATACATTAATGTGCAGACCCGCATACCGCATGAGGAAGAACAACGCGACCATCCTTACAGTTGAAATGACGAACAAACTAAGTTAACCCCACCCCTTAATGAAAACACGAATAACCCTTCACACTAATTATAATAAATGATGGTAATACAGAGCAGACTCGAAATAGTTTAAGGAAGGAATCCATGCTCTAGCAAACAATTTAACTACTCCCCCATGTCCGACAAGTTACAGAGTAGTCAGTTACAATCTTTTAACAACTTGAGTTCTTGTGATTTTGATATATTTTCAGTTCCTAATACAGATATTTAATGTGAACACAAGGGTAGCCAGTCTATGGAGTTGATGTAGATTAAAGAGTGATAATTGAAACGTTCCCAACTGTGATTTTGTGGAGAAGAACTCAAGTGGTACCATGATGAACAGTGTACTAGCAGAGTTGCACATTGTCCCTCGACTACGGTGATTGTCTACTGGAGCTCGTTCCGGGGATATCTGGGTCCTTCGATGATCCGGTTCGCTCAGCATTCCTCGGTCTGACGGCTTCGGGGAGCATACTGTGGAACTGCTCTGCTGGTAGTCACCGGTATTAGTGTGACCACCGCTCTTTTCCCTTTCTCCTGGCTGTTGCAGGGACCCTATAACATTTTTATTTGGGGATAAGCCGCCAGTTAATACACCTACACATAACACTCTCTCGCCTCGGAACACAAACACCGCAATCACTTTCACAGTCTGTTATTAAAACCTTATTCACTCTAATGAATTCAATATTGCTTATTTTAATTAAATTATAGTAATTAATTTCAATTAGCTTTATCAGAATAAGTGTTAACGAGGAACAATTGTTTCCAGACAGGAAGTAACGAGTAGATTAAATTTCACAAGGCATAACTTTTACGATAAAACAAGTTTTACATAAGTCTGGGCCACACACACGCTTACACAATCATAACACACACAATCCATAATTAAATAAACAAAGACTAATATAATTAAGTCCACACAAACCTGAACGTCTTAACGACATTACAGCCGCATATTAAGAAGATCTACACACATCCGGGACACAGGGGTTAGTTGGTCCCACATCCTGCATAAAACAACCTGTCCCAATTTGCAAAAAATAAGCCTACGGTTAACCTAATTGCCAACAACGCACCATAATCAGCTGACACGGCTGACTAGGCTCACTAAATCGCGTAGCCATAGCGTCGACAAGGCCTTGGCAAGCACTGAACAAATTTAACCGCGCCGGGAATTTCAAACCCCGGCACAACTTTAACTTTAGCGTTGTCCGTAACTTAAAAATTGTTCACTTAGAAGTCAGAATGTTTGAAAAATAATGCTTTAATTGACAGTAAGGGAGGCCCTTACATTGTGAATTAAAAATATTCTTAAAATGCCCTGTGAATTGTAGTGTCAGACCAAGATAATACGGAGGAAGTATGGTTGCCAGACGTCCAGCTTTACTCGGACACGTTTGGATTTCACAGTTTCTTCTTCTGATAGTTAGTGTCCGTTTCGGATGTTGGATATCATACAGACTATTTTAACTTGTTGCACGGAATAAGTCAGTCGTATTCATGCCAAACCCGGTCCTTAATGTCTCAACCATGATATCCTAGGTCGCCCAACTCGTCTCTTTCCACGTACTTTCCTCTGTAATATGGACTGCAATAATCTGTTCATTTCTCATGAGATGTTCCAGATACTGAAGCTTTCTTATCATCACTGTGTTAATATCTTCCATTTCTTTCTTCATCTTTCTAAGAACTCCAATATTAGGTATATGTACTGTCCATGAAATGCTCAGTATTATACGGTAAAGCCACATTTCGAAAGATTCCAATTTTTTTAGTTGTGGCTTCAGTCAAAGTCCAAGATTTACACCGTAGAAGAGGACCGAGAATACGTAGCAACGTAAAAGTCTACGGCTACTTTCTGTCACTCTATTCATTAGTTGTTGCAGCCCCTTTAAGCTATCTGTCAATATGACGGTATCATCCGCATAACGTATGTTATTTATTCTTTCACCGTTCAGAGAGATTCCCACATTACATTCACAGTTTAGTCTGGGTAAAATAAGCATATCCGACCTGTCTTGATTGTGTTAGGCTTTCTGTCTGACACGTAGTGTTATAAAAATATAACACATTTTGTATCCCTGAAAAAGGTACTAGAGCTGAAAAAAAGTAAGTACCAGATTTTTATTTCCCATCCTTTCAGTACGTTTAGGTTTTAAAAATACATTACTGTTAATCTCTGTATTATCATCAAAGTAGCCGCTCTCATTTATGGGAACTGGTATTGTCAAATCAAAGAGGCAGCCGTAGACTACTCGTGAACAAAGAACCTAGCAGTGTCAACAATGGCCATGGTTTCGATGTCTAAGCAAATGTAAACATCTTGTTGCGCTACATTTATCTCTACGTCGGCGTTGTATCTGTGATTTAGTTTAAAATTTAAGTGTTTAGTTAAAAAAAAATTAAATTAATTGATTATTATTGTTTTATTTATTATTAAAGAATAAAACATGACACGGAACAAGGATTAAATTTTATAAGACAATTGCAATACCCACACTGATTTATGCGAGTGAGGAGTGGGTCATGACAAAAAAGAATTCAAAGAATTTCGACGAACCGAAACATCGAAGCATGATAATGTTTTTAGGCTTTTGAAACGTATAATGTGGATTACGTTTGGTGGATACGTAAATCATTTCCAAACCACAGACGATCACAAACAGAGCATGTAAAACCAAATTTTATTCTCACTAAAACGTTTGCTAACCTCAATGTCAGCAGCGATTATTTCTGTCTTGATGCGTTAAATATCAAATTTCTAGACTGTGGGGAATCGAAAGTGTGGAAACGTTACGTTTTTCGATGACGTTTTTGTGGAATGACCCCCCAGCCTAAAAACATTATCATGTTAAAATGAATGCAGTAAGATTCAGAGTGTTGAAATGTAATTTCTTCGAAGTACTTTAAATTATACATTGCTAGATAGAATAAGGAATGAGGATATCAGAGCAGAACTCGAAGTAAAGGACATAAATGAAATTATTTTGATATGCAGAAGATAATGGTGGGATCATCTGTAAAGGATGACAGAGGATCGATTGTCGAAAGCGGCACTGAACTATAAAGCCCTTGGTAGACGAGACGTGGGTCGTGCGAGGATGAGGTGGGTGCCGGAACAGGTTTATATAACCTACTCCTTGAAGAGGAGAAGTAGAAGAAGAAGATTAGTAAAAGAATAGAGTTACTTCTATTCCTTTATAATGATGATTACAGAGCTTGTCTTTCTTTTTAATTCATATGTTTTTATGTGTGTATGTGTCATGATATTAAAGCTATCTTTGTGTATGCATCAAGCTGATGTCGTTTTATTTTTTCATATGTAGTAGGGCTATATATACGCAAGCACCTAATATAGAACGAACGTAACAAATGCGGCTTTTTAATGTGAAAACTGCTATCTGGCTTTCCGGATATAATGTCCGGCTAAATTAACAGCTGTGTTCAGCTTTTCTGATATTTGATCTGGCAACCCCAGGTGTTCTTTGAAATGTGGCTTTACCGTGGAATACTGAGCATTTCATGGACAGCACTTATAACTAATTTTGAAGTTCGTAGATAGATGAAGAAATATAGGAAAGTTGTTAACACAGTGAGGATAAGGAAGCTTCAGTATTTGGGACATCTCATGAGAAATGAACAGAAATTTTACTTATTGCAGTCCATACTACAGGGAAAAGTACTTGGAAAGAGAGGAGTTGGGCGACTGAGAACATCATGGCTGAGAAATTTAAGGACCTGGTTTGGCATGAATACAACTGACTTATTCCGTGCACCAGTGCAGAAAGTTGAAATAGTCTGTATGATATCCAACATCCGAAACGGATAGGAACTATCAGAAGAACAACCCTAGGAGAAAATCACCATATATTTCTACCTTTTTGAAGGTTTGTCGTCGACGAAAACTCCAAAGCAACCGGTTACTTTCTCAACCAAAATTTCTAATTTGTGTTTACTCTAGAATTTTATTGTCACATGAACATCTGACGATTGTTATGACATCGTGTCCCAGAATCTTATGATTGTACGGTCTCAGACGCGCATCTGCCAATCTTCTTCTTCTCCACGTCAAGGTATAGGCTTAAAGCCTGTTTCAACTTCACTGAAGCCATCTCTTCCTTGGTCTTCCTATATCACGTCTTCCCTGAGGGCTGTATCGTATTACTTGCTTAGGTAGCCTCATGTCTTCCATTCCCTTGATATGCTGTCTCCATTTTATTTGTCCTTCCCTTATTCTGCTGGCGATAGAATATAGCCTACATTTAACTCGGTTCTTATATCTACATTTCGTATTTGATCTCTAAGGGTGCAACCTTTGGTTTTCCTGAAGAACTTCATTTCACTTGTTCGCATACCAGCCTTTGACCCCCGCATCTTCCAACCAAAACAGAATATAGAGGCAATGTGGACAATGACGCGTGTTTCTGGAAGTGGTCAAACTGTAGAGTGAGAACGCTGTCTAATAAACCCTTAGACTCGTAACCGGGGGTCATCACTTTTTCGCCCATTATTTTGCCTTTACACACGTAAGCGTATACAGACAGTGTTGAAATGTACTCTGGTTGACGGGTAAAGATCCGTGGCAGTTCCCGAGTCGTTTTTACACTGAAGATGACCTACAGCGGAAAGTCCGAAACGTTTGTTCATAGCGGCAGCAGCAGTGGACCACGACCTAATATCCTGGGGATAATTCAATTACTAAAATTCATTCCCATACTGCTTGGCCGTGGTCCATCGTTTCTTACTAAAACAAACGTTTCGACAGTACATCGACTGCCATCATCAGTGAAAATAATTCGGACTCTATTAACGTAGGATGGAACAGCCTTAACCACAGTACGATGGTACTCTCGAAACGTCTGTTTTAGTAAGCCCGGGAATAAATTTTAATAACATTGACTCCGGCCGTGTAATTTTATAATCCAATTACGTTTCAACACAGTTCACGCCCAATATGTGGTGTGGACCTAGCTGTGAATACGGCGACCTCGTAGATCTGGTACGAGTGATTTCTGAAACGCGTCACAAAGCTACTAGAAGAAGTCACAGGACGGAAATGAAAATAAAGTATTGTTCATCATCATCATCATCAACCTCAAGGTTGAACCAAGAATGGTTTTTTCCGGTCTCAGATAAGCAAAGATTAAAGCTGGTCAGTCTAGCGCTTCCTCGGACGTCCCACACCTCTCCGTCCCCACGGCTTAGAGTTCCATAGTTGTTTGGGGATGCGGCAGTCATCCATTCGGCAAAGATGTTCCCACCAATTCAGCCGATACTGGGCGATCCTGTCGAGTACAGTCATAACATTCAGTTCCTGCCGTATATCTGTGTTTCTTCTATGACCATGAAGAGTATACCCTGCCACGTGCCTGAGAAATCTCATTTCAGCCGCTTAAACAAAAAGTATTATTAATTAACTCAATTGTGACTTGGATATTAAAAACATCGATTTACAAAAAAAAATAAATAAATACTCCCAGACACAACACAATCTCGGTACACAGGAGCGAGCGAGCGCATGTAATAATGTAAGAATTGACAGGTCTCGACATATATATGAAACTTGCAACAGTTACAAGTCAGTCACTCGTTGTGATAGAAGCAATACAATGAAGCGTTCTCCGTCAAAGCCGACAGAACACGTCAAGTATTGCTGCTGTCACAACGTATTTGACGCTCTACAGCGTACACACATACAGACGCTACATTACCGACTTCGACACGACTTATTGTGCTATGACAATCGTCACGTCTGAATGCGCACGTTATACAATTCTTCTTTCACCTTTTTCTTTTCAAATATTGGAGATTCCCACCCTCCGGTCCTGCACTCCTCCACAATTTTTGTTCTTTCTTATCTCTGCTACAAAATCTAAAACGATGGCATTTCAAGGCAGGTATCCTATAAGAACTAAAATAATCGTGAATAATCAGATTTTGGATCAGGTTAGTCGTTTTAAATATAGTGGGTTGTAATATCTCGTCATATTGGTTGGGATAACAAGCTAACAAAATTTATACGTATCTATGGAACGAATCATGGGTACCTGAAAAATAAAACACGGAAGGCGTTCCAGGACATTTTTCCTAATCCAGTTTTCCTAAACTACGTTTCCTATTGACAATATTTCCTAAAATCCTTTTTTTCCTAATCCATTTTTCCTAATTTCCAGTATTAATGAGTTGAGATTAGCCCGAAGTATCAAAGCGGGAAAGAAATTGCATCAACAAAAAAAAAAGAATAAGACGCATAGTGGACAAATATGAAGTATACACAAGTGAAAATAATCAATTAGATTATTTGCGTGCATTAGCGCATTGTAAGTTATTATTTTGTAATATTAATATTGTAATATTATTGTACTGCAATAATAAATAAATAAATAATTTTCATTGATATTAATTACTTTAGGAAAAATGGTTGTAGGAAAATTAAATCAGGAATTTTTATTTTATTTTATATTGTCCACCACAATATTATCTCTTCTTCTACTTCTCCTCAACCCAGATGCTGGTGTCTGCTTGAAATCTCTTCCCTTCAGTAGAGAGCATCTTAAACACCACATACTTTCTTCCTCCTTTAGTCCTATCCATGTACTCCTGCCTGGGCTGTCCCCTCCCACTACACCCCTGTATCAGGGTGGTGAACCACTTTGAATGGCATAGCAAGTGCCCAACCGTATTACTTCTAGATCGAATCAACCTTCTTTTGTTTATTTACTCTTTTCTAAACCTCATCATTAGGCAATCTTTCCGTCCTCGGTATTCTTAAGACCTTCTTCCAGCACCTCAAAACCTTGAAAGTAGCTCCTCTCCACTCTTTTCAAAGTCCGGTTTTCCGAGCCAAATGTGCATGTGCTCTAAATCAGGGCTTCTCAAACTTTTACACTTGGCGACCCCCTATACCCAAGAAAATATTTTCGTGACCCTCGATATAGAGGTGTATAAACTAGGAATACGAATTAATATTTTTGCTGTTAATAAGTCATAAAGAAAATATATTCGAAACAATTCTTTGGCATAGGTACAAATATAATTTTACCGTCTACTAAAGACAAAGCCAATGATCCCGTACGCGCAAAAATTGTTATAGATGGTACTGTCCTAGAACAAGTTAGCAGTCTTGAATATCTGGGCTACAGTGTGTCTTATAATGCAAACAACGACGTTGTGATACGTTGCATAAGTTCAACCTTATGTGCGGGACCATCAGGGGAAGCATTAAGTCAGCAAGTAAAGGAACACTCCTAAAATTCTACAAGGTGATGGCTCTCCCCACACTTCTTTATGGCTCTGAGAATTGGACTTTAACGAAAGGCGAGGTCAGTCGCATCCAAACGGCTGGAATGAGATTTCCCAGGCACGTGGCAGAGTATACTCTCTATGATCATAGAAGGAACACAGATATAAGGCAGGAACAGAGTATTATGAGTATACTCGACAGGATCGCCCAGTATCAGCTGAATTGGTGGGAACATCTTTGCCGAATGGTTGACTGCCGCATCCCCAAACAACTCTGGAACTATAAGCCGACTGGACGGAGAGGTGTGGGACGTCCGAGGAAGCGCTGGAGTGACCAGCTATAATTTGCCTATTTGACACCGGATCAAACCATTCTTGGTTTAAACCTTGAAGATGATCATTATGATGATGATGATGACTAAAGACAGAGCCAAATATTCATATTGATGAGCTGGATGTGCTTGTTTACTTTTACATAGAAACTTAAATCTTGGATGAATAATTTGATACTGCAGGACGTAGAGATTCTTCATCATTTTGACCAATTTTCTTTTTATTTTATAATCGTTAATGCTGCAAATCCCGCTTCACATAACCACGTAGTACAGAATGGTAGAAGTATGTTTAGTGCCATTTCAGAAAGTGTTGGAAATTATGTCCTAGCTTCGAGCCAAAATTCGCTTAACGATTTTTTGAAAAAATCAAGTCTTAAACCTGTGTCGTTAGGTAACTCGGCAAATTCTTCTTGAGAGTTTAATGGTAAATGGCTGGCATTAATCATTTTAGTTGAGTATGATTTATGGACGCAATTTCATTTTAGGATATGAAAATTTTAAGGAAAGTATTTCTGAAACTGTCTCCAGATATTTCAAATGTTCAATGATAACTTTTAGAATTAAATCTTTATTGGTTTAGTTAGTTACCAGGAATTTTGTAGTTCTGCTAAAATTTCTGCGAAAGCCATATGGGGTCACGACCCACACTATGAAAAACCCTGCTCTAAATTAAATTCTTAATAAATTCCTTCCTGCTTACCAGGGACATGTTTCCTATATATATACGAATATGGTATATATCTCGTACAATCTATGTAAATCCTATAAAATCTGTGGAAGGATTCATAGGTACCTGAAAAATAAAACACTGAAGGATACCCGAATAAAATTTCATAAAACTGTGGCTGTCCATTCATACATGTGTGCTAGTGAGACATGGCCTCTTGGTAAAAGGGACGTGCAGAGGATTCAGGCAGCCGAAATAAAATTTCTAAGATGATCACAAGGTTATTCTCTCTTGGATCGGAGGAGGAACGAGGATATTAAACATATTATCATTGCAGCAGAAGATTGAAGACCACAGAAGGAGTTGGTGTGAACACTTGAATCACATGCCTGATATCCGTCTACCTCTGGCTGCCTTGAGTTATCACCCTACAGGCAAGAGAGATATCGGTAGACCGAGGAAGAGATGGATTCCAGAACAGGCCCAAGGCCTAGTCCTTGGAGTGGTGGTGATGATGATGAGGGTGGTCGTGGTGGTGGTGATGATGATGATGATGATGATGCCTTACAAAACCTCTTCTAATTAAAATTTTAAAATATAAACTGACGTGTATAGTCTTGAAATTGTTAAGGACAAATTTAAGTATGAATATGAATATTAAACAACGCTTCTGTTTATATATTTTACGAGGCACGTGGAACTGAGCTCGTATTTTACCGAAACAAAGTTGTCGCCCATTATAAATTGCCGGGCGCGTGTGAGATTGTATCTGCCGCAGACGTGATTCACGCCACGCTTAGCGTACAGAGGAGACATCTGGAGCCTGTGATGTACTCGTACCAACATAACGGATGCGTAAACTTTGTTGTTGTTGTTGGCAAAATTAATTAACTTTGTTTACGGCCGTGGGCTTGTCTCAATAATGCCACATTAATTAGCGCGCTCTTCAGATAACCACCTGATTTACAAAGTACACCCCCTGCCACCGCCCGCCATATTTATTACTTTACTGAAACAAATCCTCTCTCTAAATTTTCTGTCTCTCTCTTATACTGATTTACTGAATTTTCGTCTCTCTCTGACTCTATCTCTGTACACAAACGCACACATATGCACAGAATTTAATACTACATCAGTACAGTCAACATAATTTTTCTTCCTGGATTTTCTTGTCTATTAAGTGTCCGTTGTTTCTAATTATGTGTGTGTGTGTGTGTGTGTGTGTGTGTGTGCGCGCGCGCGCGCGCGCGCGGTGTTATTGTGTGTGGTTGTGGTGTATATATTAGCTTTTGGAGTATTTTCGATTCAAAGCATTCAACATCAAAAGTACTCCAAAAGCTAATATATACACCACAACCACACACAATAACAGTAGTATAAAATACCAAAACCCAACAGGAAGCCATAACAACAACCAACCAAAACACAACTACTCCACAAGATATAAAATCAGTAAGGCTGAAGATGGGAACTATACGCTTCCCGAAACATGTACCAAATAAGGGAATAAAACATCTTGAGGTAAAGAATTTATAAATATTAAATAAATTATTTTATATATACCCGTATATATACACGTATGTAATTTATTTTATATTTATATTTTCTTTACTTCAAGATGTTTTTTTGTTATTTGGAACATGTTTCGGGACACTTATTGTTCCCATCTTCAGCCATCATAGTTTTGGATCTATTGCACATTTGTGTTCTGTTTGGTTGTTGCTACGGTTTCCTGTTGGCTTTTGGTATTTTAACTTGGTATTATTGTGTGTGCGTGTGGTGTACATATTTATTTTTTTAGTGTTTTCAATGTTGAGTATTTTGAATATTGTGTCGTATTTTGTGTTTACTTGTGTTTGTTCAGGTATTAGTTTGTTTTGTGTTTGTGTTTGTAAATTAGTAAATTTTCCCATATGTTCATTATTGTGCCTTTTTGTGGTATGTGTTTTATCAGTGTCATGTTGGTTATGTCTGGGAATTTATGTCCTGTGTTTATTGCGTGTGTGGCCAAATTGGATTTATATATTTCTGCTTTTTGTATGCGTTTAAATGTACAAAAGTAACGTTTTTCAGTTGTTTTTGTTTGTTTGTTTGTCCTATGTAACATCTATTGTAATCTTGGCATTCAATTATGTATATTCCATTGGTATTATATTATACTCCATTATGGAATTGATTGTATTCCGTTACAGAAAACATTGTAATTTACAAAATAATAAAAAAGTATATTCTTATAAAACATTTTGTTATTATTAATAATAATAATATATATATAACTTATATAAAACACTACCGACTCAGATCACAAATTATTATTGACAGAAATGATAGACTTTCATCTGATGGCCTAAACTATTTTTCGCTCCGTTAGAGCTTCATCAGAAATATTTATCATTTTTATAAATAATAATTTGTGATTCGAGTCGTTAGTGTTATATATAGTTAATGATTTTTTTCTTACTTGGAATGTGTTTCGAGAATTAAGTAGTATGATCATAGTCTTAGGCATGTTCCAGACTATGTACGGGATAATCAATTGTATTTTTAGAAACAAGATACTCCGAAAGTCAAAACTTAAGCTCTACAAAGTTATGGCAATCCCTGTACTATGTCTTATGGGTGTGAATTATGGACGACAAACAAGAAATTCAAAATCAATCATCAAAGATGGTGTTCTTAAGATGAGTTAAAATTTGTTCTAAACTTGATCATATAAATAATGAAGTCAAAAGAGAAGAATTTCACGTTCCCAGCTTGAATTGAAGATTAAAAGATTATAGTGGACGGTGAAAAAAACACTTAGAAGGAACGTAAGATTTACTACTGGCCTAACAAATCTGGAAATACAAACCTATAGAACACAGGTGTGTGTGGGTAAACCCAGGAACAGACGGCTGGAGGTACTTTGAAGGCGGAACGGGCAGCACCTTGCTGATGTGAAGATGATGATGACGATAATTATGTTGATTTTGGATAGCTACTATTTTTTTAAATTTCATTAGAAGTATCTGTTTTTGTTTTATTTTTTAGGGTTCAATAGATCGGTCTCTTGATGCTTTTAATTTTTGCTAAATTATTATCATAGTTGATTACATTTTCATACGAGAATATTAAACCAGTCACGCACACACACACTATGGAAACTAACTTGATTTCTCAATATCTCATCTTATTTGTCATCTTGTCTAATATAAACGTATGTTATTACTAACTCTCCCAGGTACCTAAACGTGTTTACTTTGTTGAGTTTTCTGACGGCTCTTTATCTTCTTCTTCTTCTTCTTCTTCTTCTTCTTCTTCTTCTTCTTCTTCCTCTTCTTCTTCTTCTTCTTCTTCTCCTCCTCCTCCTCCTCCTCCTCCTCCTCCTCCTCCTCCTCCTCCTCCTCCTCCTCCTCCTCCTCCACCACCACCACCACCTCTTCATCCAGCCCTCTTTTCGTTATCCTTCTTCTCCTTCTCCTTCTTCTATACTGCCGAACACTTTGCCTGTTCCAACTTCGGAAGCTACTTTTTCATTTACTCTGGCGTCTTAGTCCTGTATGCTTATATTGTAACTCTCTTTTTCGAATTTGTGTCGTATGTGCCGTTTCTTTTTCCCTCGAAAAATGGCTATACCGTCCATGATATTCCTTACTCCGAGGTCTATCATTCGTATAGCTGCATTCCGAATCTATTTAATACACTAAAACTTTATATATTCTGTTACGTAATGCAGATAAAGTGTTACTCCGTTACGGAACGTTGTGGTACATTGGAGAGCAGCTGTAATGCGTACGTGACACTTGACATGTGAGGCAGTATTACGTAATGCGGCACGTCTCGGACGTTCGATGGTGTCGTTCTGGAAGCATCTCAATTAGCCCAACGGTGCGTGTTTCTGCGAAGGTCGCGCTGAAGTGTCCTCTAGAATTTTCGATGGCTTGTTAAGGACGCATGTTATGGAACACAGTAGACTATAAATAGTCCATACCTGCTCTTAGTTTTCAGTTATTATCGGGCGATACTGTGCGCGTTCAAGTAGTTATTAGTGAAGTGGTGTGTTTTATAATCGGGCGGTATATTGTAATAAAATTGTGTTATAATATTAGTTGACATTTTATTGGGTGTGAACAATTTTTATTTGATTTGTTGTAAGAGACTGTCTTGTTAATTACTGAATGTTTAACTGTGAAAATTAAAGCTGGTGATCAGAGACTTAATTGCTGTCTTGTATTTTGTTTTCCACTGTACCTACAACGATCAAGTAGACCGTCATAACAATACTTACAATTTTCAAACAACATTGAAAGTCGTTTTTCGCATCCTAGATTGCAAATTTTACGTCTTTTCAGTCATCATCCTTCACACTTTTTGTACCACTGGATTCCTTGCACATTCTGTCCAAGTCCCTCGCGACCTCCCACTTTTGATTCTTTCAGGAGGAGCCTCTTCTGTTAATTTCTTTGGCCGTATATCATTGAGCGTACGGCTACGGCACACACGTTTAGCATGCCTACGCCCCACACTGACATATGTATACCCTACCCTACCCTATCGTGCTGACAGCCTACCCCGACAGCTTGAGACCTTACAGAATAATAGAACGGCGAGCACTTAAGCTAATATACCGCCCCCTTAACTCGAACCAACAACATAATTGAGTAATCTATGAATACCATTTTCGCTGGCCTCGACTCCTTCATATACAATCTAAACAGCAGATACGCGAAGAACACCAGAGTCCGTGCCCCATCTAGCCCACTGCAGATTCCATCAGCAGATCCACCAGGGACACGCAAATGCCTTTCTTCCTCATAAATCGCCTGTTGGTAACCTACTTGCCAACACACCACAGTTAAACAACAATTTTTAACAAGTTTTCCATATCCAAGCATTTATTCTTACTTTCTATTTGTATCGGCCATCTGAGGACCACATACCAATTTCAATTCTTTATTTCCTTTGGTCTTTCCTTTTTCTCTAATATTATTTCATCTTTTCACTATGTCTCTTATTCCTGTCTTCAGTCCACTTTGAAACTGCGTTTTTCTTCCTCCTACCTGGACTCCTTCTATTTGTAACACTTTTGCCTGAAAAACGTCTCTTTAAATTGCTTCTTCTGCGTGATATTATTTTTTCTAAATCCTTTTGGACTTCTTTAATCCAACTTGATGTTGACTTCTTCCTCCACAAATATTTGAAGATTTGCTTTATTAACCTATTATCGTCCATTCTACATAAATGTCCAAAAAATACTAGTCTTCTTTTTCTCATTGTTTCTGTTATATTTTCTATACTTTGATATATCATCATTACTTCTTAATTTCCAGACTTATGAAGTTTTCGTGGGTCTAATATTTTCCTAATAATTCGTCTTTCCAATATTTCTAGTTTTTGTCTAAATTATAATTAAATGCTAGACGTTCACTTGCATATAGGCATTCTGGCCTTACTACTGTACTGTAATGCCTTATTTTCACATTTTTAGATATCCCCTTTTTATAAATAATATCTTTAGTTATACCATATGATCTTTCCATTTTATGGACCTTTTCTTCTACAACAGATTTTTCTAAACCATTCTCTTGAATTATTTTCCCTAGATACTTAATTTTCTAGCCCTATCTATTCGACCAATATCTGTTATCAGGAATTTTGGCGCATTTTCAATGTTCGTGGGAAATTTGTTTTTTTTTTTAAGCCTGTTCTACTGGCTATGTTATCTAAAAAATTAACTTGTATTACTGCAGATGTCAGATGTTCAGAAAGTATTATTCCTACTTTATTATTATATTACAATTGTGCATAGCGTTAAAGACCGTTCAAGCATCACTACTTTTTCTGACAAATTAAATACACAGAATTGTGAGAAATTTTGTGCTCTCTTGTTCGACAAGTTATCGGTAGTTATTTTTGTCTCCCGTTAAACGAGTTTCGATTGTCAGTCGAGAAGTGTTGCTAAAAATAAACCACTCGTTAGCAGCGAGTGTAGGTTTTGTACACACACACACACTGACAAGAGCAGCGGGGACTATCGACTGTCGATTTTATCGACACGCAAATATTTAAACGTTGTATTATAAACACTAATCCGATAATGTATGTTGTGGCAGTTGGTGGCACGTTTCCAGCATCACCACACCGCAGCCGCCCAACAGGTATGTAAATACCGTGTTAACTGCTCCCTGCTACTCTCCTTACCATCTATTTTTACATACACACACACATATGTGGATGTGTGTGTGTGTGTGAAATGGAAATTCCCAGTGAATAATTTATAACATTTAAATTGAGTTATCACTGGATTTATTTTAATTTGGCACTCCTAATTTTTTACTGTAAATTGTCTTTCGGCGGCTACTTTTTTTTTAGCGGGGATCCTACAGCCTATTCCGCATCCCGCAATTCGATCGCCATTTCCCTAGCCTTCCAGTCATCATCTTCAATGGCTCGATCTCTCATGCTTTTCCTAATTCCTGTTCTCCATTGTGTTGTCAGTCTTCCTTTTCTTCCCCTGTTTTGTGGTGTGTAAGTCAATGCTTACTTTGGCCATCGCTTCTCCTCCATTCTCATTACGTGACCATACCATAGCAACTGTCTGAATTCTATTCTTTCTGCTGTTGTAAATATGCGCCCTGTTTTCCTTCTTATATCTTCGTTTCTAACACGTTGCATTCTAGAAATATTACACGCTCTTTTTAAGAAGTCCATTTCCACAGTTTCTATCACCTTATTCTCTTTATCTGAAAGTTGCCAGCATTTGCAGCCGTAAGTTAAAATGGTCTCCACAATAGTTGTGTAGATTGTCAGTTTAGTTTGAATTTTCATTTTGTTCGACCAAAGTAACGAGTTTAGCAAACGAATAACCTTTTTTCCCTGTTGTATCCTATTTTTGATGACATTTTGTTTTGTTCCGTCTTCTGAAATAATGCTTCCCAAATATTTGACTTCGAATCTGTAGGCTGTCTGTGTCTACCTGTCTTTTCTCTTTTCTTCCCTTTATCTACACCTGTGGTACGGTATTCCTACATTTGTGTGTGTGTGTGTGTGTGTGTGCGCGCGCGCGCGCGCTTTGAGTAAGAAAAGGTATGTAAACGCAGTTTATTTTCTCCGATTTATTTTGTTTTATTCCGAGGCTTGTCACTGAGATCCTTAGTATATAAACGTTTTTTCCAAGGGATGAGTTACTAGCCCATTGCCTCAACCCCCGACTTGGAGGACCAGGGACTCTTCTGTAGGGGTTACCATTCCCTTAGCCGATTTGTTCTTAGCCGTTCTGTATACGAGGTATATATAAGGAGCACTAGAGACATGGAAAAACAAGTGCAGCAGAATGGGAATAGAATTAGAAGAGAAGTATTTATACACTCTTTTATTCGCAGATGATCAAGTGGTGATAGCCCATGATGAAGAAGATATCACTTATATGATGAGAAAACTAGTAGAAGAATACGATCGATGGGGATTAAACATAAAATTAAAAAAAAAACACAGAGTACTTAGCCACAGGAAGTCGAACATCAGATCTTTAGTTATAAGATAATACTTCCATTAAGAAATGTGAAAAGTATAAATATTTAGGAAGTATAATTAGCGATGATGGAATATGTGATGAAGATATAAGACATCGATTAGTTTTACGAAAAAGCACCATACGCCAATTAAACTCACTTTTATGGTCCACTAAAATCGGGCTACCGACAAAGATCAATATTTATAAAGCCGTTGTTGAACCAATTACCACCTATGGGTCAGAATGTTGGACAATCAACGAAAAGAACGGCAGGAAGATTGAAGCTGTAGAAATGGACTATCTTAGACGAGCTTCCAGAGTTTCTCGTCTGGAACGTGTAAGGAATGGCGTAATAAGGGAAAGAACAAATAGAAAAGAAAGTGTAATAGAAGATATAAAACGTAAACACTTTCCTGGTATAGACACCTAATGAGAATGAGTGAAGAAAGAATACCTGTGAGTGTGTTCAAATACAGACCTAGCAACAGACGAAAAAGAGGCAGACCTAGATTAAAATGGATAGAAGGGATCGAAAGGAGTATGGAAGAAGAGAACCTGAAGAATGAAGATACACAGAATGTGTTGATATGGAAACTGAGATGCGGGATGCGGCAGTAGCTGTGGGATACCCACAAAAAATTCTAATAGGCGTTATCAATCTAGAATTAAAAATTGTTTGAACAACATTTAAAGTCAATTTTAAAGTCGAAGAGGATTTTTGTATTCCCCAAGTTACTCTGGATTTACATGCTCCCAACATGTCGTCAATGTATATATTAAACAACGTTGGGGAAACACAGCAAACGTTAACGTACCGCAGAAAAGTCATCTGTGACACCTCAGATGAACTTCTTTGCTTCCCTGTCAGTCTGCAACAGTCACATCCATAAAGTGGGACAAGATTGGCCGCGCGATAAAATTCCAACATTGCCTTCTTCCGCTTTTTCTTTACTGTGCATATTATTCGAAATTCATTGATCTGGTTGTCATGAACTCTATTATTACTGAAAAATCTTTATTAGTAGTCATCATCATCATCAGCATCTTCAAGAATTAAACCCAAGGAAGGTTTGTTCCGGTCTCAACGTATACTGGGACCAACGTATACCACTACTCCTCATGGCGTATAGATAATCGGTACACGACACAATCGGCATGACTTCATCAAAATTTGTGTTTGCGCGGGAGTTTTTTGTTTTCCTTTGGACTTGAAGTTTAGATCATCTGAGACTCAGTCCCAAGAGCCACAAAACTATTCCTCGAAATTAGAAAACCAACTGCGAGAAATGAATCGCTTGATAAGAGGACGGCTGAAGATAGCTAGTGATAAAATGAAAACTCGGTGTGACATTCGCAGCAGTCGTGTGGGCTTCCAAAAAAGAGATCCGGTTTGGTTGTTCAACCAAAAGCGCAGTCGTGGTCGCTCACTTAAACTTCAGACTAACTGGGAAGGACCCTACACTTTGTTGTCTCTCGGATTCAAGAGTAAGGACAGCAATAGTTCAAGTTCATCCACCTAGATCGCCTTGCTAAGTATTACTACAGAGGTGGTTTGCTAGTTCAGGACGAAGATGCTTAACGAGGGGGCAGTGTCGCTATTACAGAATGTTCTACATGTTTCTCGGCTATCTTAGCAGAGCCCAGCTGTAATGTTTGTGTGGGTACATCATCATCATCATCATCATCATCAACCTTAAGGTTTAACCAAGAATGGTTTGTTCCAGTCTCAAATAGGCAGCTGGTCACTTCAGCGCTTCCTCGGACGTCCCACACCTCTCCGTCCCCTCGCCTTATAGTTCCATAGTTGTTTAGGGATGCGGCAGTCATCCATTTGGCAAAGATGTTACCACCAATTCAGCCGATACTGGGCGATCCTGTCGAGTATACTTATAAGATTCAGTTTCTGCCGTATCTCTGTGTGTTTCTTCTATGATCATGGAGAGTATATATTGTGTCACGTACCTAAGAAATCTCATTCCAGCCGCTTGGATGCGACTGGTCTGGCCTTTCGTTAAAATCCAATTCTCAGACCTACAAAAAAGTGTGGGAAGGGCCATCACTTTGTAGAATTTTACGCGTGTTCATTTACTTGCTGACTTAAGAGTTCGCCTGATGGTCCTGCACACAAGGTTGAACTTAAGCAACTTATTCACAACGTCGTTGCTTGCATTATAAACACACTGTAGCCCAGGTATTCAAAATTGCTAACTTGTTCCAGGACAGTACCATCTATAACAAATTTTGCCCGTATGGGATTAGTTCCACGAAAAGCCATCACCTTGGTCTTCAGTGTGAATATTTGCAATCCAGAATCTTTGCAGATTCGATTTAACAAATGTATATATAATGTTCTTTTTAGTAGTAAAACTAAAAAATAAATCAAAAAATAAATGTGATAACTGAACGTGTCTTTTTTTGAAAAATAGTACTAGAGGTGTAAGCAAAACGCTAAAGAGGTTACATTTTTGTACAATAAAACTTAAATGCTTCTAGCAGGATATAAGTGTGTGTCGCTAACATAAGCAGAATAAATGGAGCCAGACGGTGACGTCTGTTGGGGAATGTCTCTTCCGGTTCCGCTTTGCGCGTATTGGAAATGTTTTACTGCCATAAGCCCGACGTAGAAGTACTTTGTACAGGGCAATAAATAGTGTCGTGTGTGTCCTTGTGAGTGCGCTAGTGTCTACATATGTTGTAATCTGCGTGGGCAGGCGAAGACAGAGAACCGAGCAGAGAGAAATTATTATCCAACTGTATGTGAATTCAAAAAGGTTGAACTAACACGTTTTCATTTTCCTTTTTCTTCATAGAAGCGATTAGTTTAAAACAAAAAAGTGATCTTCGTATCGTTTAAATTAGCAGCCATCCTTACTATTTCTTTTATGAATTTGCTAACTGCTATAATTTTTTATTGTTCGACTAAGCTTTTCGTCATTACTGACATCTTCAGGTCTTAAACAACCTTAGTTTAGGTTTAGTTTAGTTAGGTTGTTTAAGACCTGAAGATGTCAGTAATGACGAAAAGCTTAGTCGAACAATAAAAAATTATAGCAGTTAGCAAATTCATAAAAGAAATAAAAAAGTGATCTTAACGCTATTCGCATTACTAAAGAAATCCTGTGTAGTCATTTTCTACTATATTCCGTAGCGGCCAAAAGTTTGTTGTTCTCGTTCTCGTTCTCGTTGTTGTTGTTGTTGTTGTTGTTGTTGTTGTTGTTGTTGTTGTTGCTGCTGCTGTTCTTCTTCTTCTTCTTCTTCTTCTTCTTCTTCTTCTTCTTCTTCTTCTCTTAAGGATTAGGTTATATAAAACTGTTCCGGCACCCGTCTCATCCTCGGACGACCCACGTCTCTTCTACGAATTGCTTTATAGTTCACTGTCGCTTTCGGCAATCGATCCTCTGCCATCCTTTGCAGATTATCCCACCATCGTCAGATCCTTATTCTTTGCCAGGGACCTACTACTGCCACAGTTTCCAGACCTTACCTCGAGGCTGCTTTGGATACTACAAGTATTATAAAGTTTTACATGATCAGGTTACTGGCTTGTTTGCACAACCCCCTCGGCCTACCAGGAGAACCAGAGACTTTTCTGTCAGGGTTACCATATCTTAGCCAAAAGGCCCCTGTTTTGGGGCCCAGGAGATTCTGTCTTTCTGTGATAGGATTCGGTGGCTTTGTATCAGTTATTCTGATACTGAAAGTTTCTCAGTATTTCCGGTGCTCACCTGTTGGCATAAATGAGCATTCTAAGATCCTAAGCCACCCAAAATGAAGAAATTAGAATTGAAAAAGGAAGATACCCTAGCTCTCGATTACTCTAATAGCATCGGGGTCAGAAAAGAATGAGAGTCAGTCACGAGAGACTAGACTTAAAAAATAGGAAGGAATCTCACCCAAGACAAGTGAGAATCCAGTTAGGGCACATCGGGATTGCCAAACCCGTATCCACAAGATGTGGACCACTGAGAATCCTCGGACGGATACGTTACCATCTAGCCTTAAATCACAAAAACTTTTTGAATATAATAAATGTGAATGTCAAGGTTGAATAATATAGCCTTGTGAATTTCAATAGCAAGGTTGAATAATGAAAGCGAGAAACTTGAATCGCTCGATTTAGAACAAATTATACAAGATGTCTTTAAGGTAAAATCAAGAAAAAAGTTTCGATTAGTATTTCTTAAGCTTAAGTACTGCTATGGTCATTGTTATCACTATTTAGTTAAATATTTTTGTAACTGAGAGTTTTACAAAATAATTGTTAACTTTCGAAATTGTGTATACCATTTATCAGTGTAAATAATGAATAAAAGTTTGAATTATGAATCGGGGGGGGGGTATACCAGCAGCATAGGGCACCATGCGCTCCTAATCCGCCCCTGCTTCCTGCTTAAAAAAGTATACATACCCTGTAGCCTTAGCTTCTCATGTTTCTGTAATAATTTAAGGTTGCCGCTACATGATTTTACTGTGTAAAGAAGAATGTAGGTGAATGTTGAGAGAGAGAGAAAGAGAGAGGGGGAGAGAGAGAGTGAGAGAGAGACCAACCAGTGGGTGGTTGTGCCCGTGATCGTTAATCTCCTTGACATTGTGCAGACAACAGTGTTTCAAGAGAATAATCGGGTTTAAAAGGTAGGCGGTGAAGTGCCACACCTCGACACGCATTGCTGTAATGCTTCAGCCGCACAAAACAAAACTACAGCCAGAATTTCCGGTGAACACGTCAGCGGATTTATGGGAGGAAGGAGGGAGTGGATGATTTAAGCTCACGTAAAGTTTTTAACAACGTAATTTAACGAAATAATTGGTTTGTCTAATTGGAACTGCTTGTGTGTTTGGCAGTAAAACACTTTTTAACGTTATTAAATAATAATTTTTGAAAAAATATTTTAGATAAAGATAGCTCGCCCCAAACGGTAGATAATATTACTATTATTCCCATTAATAATAATATTAATATTAATAATAATAATAATTTCCATTATTAAAGTTTACAATTTTCATTACATTTTCAGTACTAGGAATTGGCTGCTCATCACATACTAAATAAAACTAAATTATTATGACTAATTTGATGACAATTTTTACTAATAAAAATTATAAATGCTTTCACATCAAAATTAAACTATATATACTTTTACAAATAAAACGAAAACATAAATTAAGTTCCCTTCTGTTTAATAATAGCCTCTCGTGTGTTAATCGTGACCGCAATCCCTCCAGAGTTTTCACAGGTATTTGTGTTATTTGTATCCCATTGTTAGTGTATGATTGATTTACGAGGTCCGATTTAAACGTTCGTGCAATTTTGGTAATTTCCACCGCTACAAGTGTCCGATTATAAAACTGTTTTTATGTTATTTTGGCACATATGTTATGACAATCGTCTAAAATTATAGCCCTATTTGATGCATAGTTTAGATTTCACAGATAATTGAGTAAGTCGTCCTTAGATGCATTAGGCGATTTTTTATCATACTACAATTCAAGATTGAAAAAATGGACTGAATTTTATGTAAACTGTTAGATAAACTGCTCTGTCCTAGTAAACGTGTTCAGAAGGTTTTTAGCTAGACTGCTGTGCGTGAACAAGCGGTTTACAAGCTTCAAAGACTGCAGGAAATGAGTTGAAGATCGTGGTTGTCAGATAAAGTTTATGTTTTTGTGTTTCACGAAATTTCATCGCTAGGCGCAGAGGTAAATTCAGAGTATTATTCAGATATTTAACGCTATTTATATGAAGCTATTCGTAGAAAACGGCGAGATTTCTGGAAGAATAATTTATGAAATTTCAGCACGAAAATGCGCCTGGACGCACGTCATTGCTAGTTAAGAATTTTGCCAGGCTAGGCAAAAGAAAACGTCCTAATGATGACACTGCAACTGCCGTATTGACCAGATGTGTCCCAACGCCATCTTTCCTCTTCCCAATAGCAATAATTTTATGAAAGAACAAAGTTTTGTAACCATTGAAGACGTAAAACGAAAATCGTTAAGCGAGCTCAGGGCTGTACCAAACAGTGCGTGCTTGAAATATTTTGAAGACTGCAAAACGCGTGGCTTAATCGTGACTGTGTTACATTCAACTGAGACTACTTTGGAAGAATTAGTGTAATATAAAGCTTCACGCTTTTGTAATATTTTTTAAAATTGTAAGCACTATTCAAGAAACAATTTAATTTGTTTTCAGTTCTCTAAAATAAACTTGACTTAGAGAACAGATTATTATTCTACGAAAGTTTATTCCAGGCTAAAGCTTATTTTGTCGAAAAAATATGTGATGTTATAAACAAGAGGAGGTGGCTCATCAACTCTATATATATAAAACTCAAAGTCTGAGGATTTATGGGTAAATACAAATCCACACCGTTACACCAACTGTCACCAAATTTTGCACAGGTAACCTTTGACTTAAGGCAAAAAATACTGTCTAACTTGGAATTTGATATTTTGCCCCGTTCGCAATTTTGCCTTTTCGTTCACGCGTATAAAGATGTCATCAACACCATGGAGGCCAGAATTAATTACCATAGTAACAAGTAAATAAACAAATGATATTTAGCGCCATCGGAACTGTACCGTTATCCGTTCCTGCAGTTTTTAAAGTTTTTACTATACGATTGTATCGATATGTTTTGTAATTTTGAATACAGATACGTCTATATATTTTGTAACTGTCTTAAACGATTATAAAATTTATGTTTATACGTGAGGTATTTTTGATGATGCAATGAATAAGTAATGAAATATATTAAATAATATTATTAAAGATGCCAACAACACCATGGAGACCAGATTTAATTACCATAGTAACAAGTAAATAAACAAAACCTTTTTAGAGGCATCGGAACAGTACATTTATCCATTTCTGCAGTATATTTTTGATGTTTTATAAAATTTGCGATTATATTGATATATTACGATGTGAAAAAGGAGAAGTGTACTAATTTTAAATTGTCCTATACTTAATGCAAAGCGAAAATACGTGTTGTTTTCAATTGTGAGGTTAGATGACAACGGTTTTGGTTTTTAGTTTACTACTGAAATAAATGAAAGCCATGGTTGAGGAAAACATAAAGTTTAATGTGTTATACAATGCTTCCAAACACAGTAATACTTAAAATAAAGAATTTAGCGTTTTTGATTTAACAGGTACAGTACTTTATAAATATCTCCAAAGGCTTTATAAACGGGTAATTTTAAATCTCCTAAGGCTGTTGTACCAACAATAAAAATTATATTAAAACACTTATTAAAATTCTAATATTCACGTGCGAAGCCGCGGGTAACAGCTAGTATGGACATAATAAAAAGAACTTGTAAAGGTCGTAGAGCAATAGGAATGTTAAATTCGGTTTTATGAAGTTGGAATAAATAGAATCTAAGCAGTGACTACAAGACAATTGTTGAGGGTATACAGCTATACGGAGCAGAAACGTGGACTATGAACATACAACATGGGAAAAGGTTCTTTCAATAGAGGTGGATTACTAGCGAAGAGTGGCTAGAAGATCCAGGATGGAAAGAATGAAGGATGACACAATCAGTCAAATAACGGAGTTCAAAACACGGTTGTGGAAGTAATAAAACTTTTTTGTTGACGTTGTACGGACGTCTCAGAAGAATGGAAGAAAGCAGACGCCCCAAAGCAGTGGCAGAATGGGAGCCAGAGGAAAGAAGATAGAGGGGAATCCAAGGAAAACTGGATTTACTGTGTACCAGTGGCGGCCCGTGCTTAGGTTGCACGGTTGCACAACCCCGAATTGTATTTTAAATTACAGAATTATGAATAAAACAATAACAATTAATAGTGGTTTCACGCTAAATAATCGTAATTAATAATTTGGCGATTGAAAAGCGCAGAGCAATACTAAAAACCGTACTCGCTCTTGTCGCTGTGTACATGGCAAGTGCGCACCAACTGTGACGCGCTTTGTATATGGGGAAATACACTGGAGTAGTGCTGTGGCTGGTTAGACTCGGGTGCTCCTATTGCAACGATATAGGCTCGCTTGGTGTGATTAGGGACTGCAAACCCCGCTTGTACCTTACGGCGCCACCAGTCTGTTGGTACATAACACGTGGTGCACCAGGTAGGAATTAGTAAGTTTCTGTTGTTATGCTACTTGAGTTAGTTAGTGTTGGTCGAAATTTTTGTGAATTTCGTTGTTAGTGTCAGTTAAGTGTCAGTCCAATTCATCGTTAAATGTAAATAGTAGTACTGTACACATAAAGGATTAAGGTGTCATAGTGTAAGATATTTATTATATAGGCTATAACCGGTAGGACGCATGAATTCTGTCGTAAACTTAACGAAAACGCTGTTCAGTTTACGTCATATTGAGAAAAAAAATTAAATTACGAGAGAAGGTACGCTACACAAGATCTTTCAAATTCAATTAAAATATAAAATCATTTAACAGAATATTTAATCATAAATTTAAAAAAAGATTTATACAATAAATATTCATGGTTATGTGGATGACACTAAAATTGTATTATTTTGTTTTCCTTACGCATTGTTTGGAGGGGAGGAGACTTGGACATTTTCTGTTCAGATAATAAAGCAATTTAATACCATCCAACCTAACTGCAACCCCCAAACCTTTTCAACTACCACCCGCCAATGCTGTGTACAAAAGGATATGGACAAGTATGGCCTTCAATTAGAAGATGCTGAAGATAGAGGTAAGTGGAAAACCATGATCAAAGGATAATGACTGGATGTATTGGGAAATTGCTTGTATATGTTTAATGTGTGTAATGTAATATATTGTTGCGACGGTCTCGTGGATAGTAGTATGTACAGTGGAAACAAAGTATCCCGACAACAATGAAATCAGTACTGTAATTACCAGCTTTGACTAGTCACAAACAACAATTTGATACAAAAAAAGGCACTCTCATATAATAATTAAACCTAAATTTGTCCACACCCAATAATAAATCACCTTACTACAGTTCAGCATTAATCGCTTTAACATAATTACATTAACACAAATATCGGTATGGAGAACCATACATGACTTCCATGTTCCATGACTTATATTTAAAATCATTTTCGAAATGAAATATTTCCATAAAAGCTACTTCTTTCTACACTTTGCAGAGGATCAGGCTATAATTGCAGAGGACGAAATTGATATAAGTTATCTGCTTAGGAAACTAGCAGAAGAATATGCGAAATGGTGTCTCGAAATGAATACCTCGAAAAGTGAGTACCTTATAGTAGGCAGTGAAGGTCAAGACCTAAAACTAGGAACAAAAGTCATAAAAAATATTAAAAACTTTAAGTATTTGGGGTGTAACAATGACATCGGATGGTGACATCAACCAAGAAATAAAAGTAAGAATAGGACAAGCTAAGACAGCAACAAAAAAATTAAACTGTCTGCTTTGGAGTCCACGAATAACAAAAAGCAATAAAATCAGAATGTATAAAACCATAGCCAAAAGTATAGGCCTATATGGAGCAGAACTGTGGGAAATTAATAAAAGAAAGACATCCATAATAAGAGGTATGGAGATGGATTACTGGCGGAGGTGCTGTAGACTAACAAGACAAAATGGAGTGAGAAATGTAGAGATAAGACAAGCGATGGGAATCTACCTTGACATTATAGAAACAATAGAAGGAAGAAGACTGAATTGGTTCGGACACCTAAAATAAATGTCGGATGAGAGATGGCCAAGGAAGGTATGGGAATGGACTCCACCCGCTAGAAGAAAAAAAGGAAGACCTAAACATTCATGGAAAATGGACGTCGAAGATGCAGTGAATGCAAGAGGACTCACAGAACAGGACTGTTTAGACCGGCGCCAGTGGAAGCTAGGATCCGAGAGGTGGCGCCAGCTGTAATTAAATCGCCTAAAAAAAAAAAAATGGGAAGCATCCTGATATTCTCATGTATTCTAATGAAAATGACGAGTCCAGCCTACAAGATAGTCGTAGGCTTCCCCCCCAAAACTTGCTTCATTACCCCCCCACCCCACCCCCACCCAAAAATAACTCCAATTTATTCCACTAGCCGCAGCGTAGTTCTTTTAAACTAGCAAAATGAAAACAAAGAGGATGATAAAACTGTGCTGAATTGAAACTAAGAATATGTAAAAATGTTAAGTTGTCGGAGCACGTGCGTGAGGTGTATGAACTGGCTGAGCAAACTGTGCGAGATCTGTCAGCGAAACGGTTAATGGGGAACACGTGGCCGTTAACTTGGCGCGGACAAATCGTGTTTATACAGGTGTATGCGCCGGCACATATTTTACTTAAACAAACTGTTATTGGTTAGTATTGCTACAGGTTGAAAGCTTTTATGCCAAACATATACACTCTCGTGTTTTACATTATTAAGAACGACAGTTTATTTGTTTTCAGAACAACACATTTTATCATCGTCGACTTCACGTCTCCACATCGGCAAGATGCTGCTTGTTACGTCTTCGAGTCATCTCTTCCTGGGTCTGCCCACTTACCTATGTCCTATAGGTTTATATTGCCACAGATTTTGGCTTGTTTTCAATCACGAATATCCCATTTATTCTGAGGAAAACGGGTAGTCTGCAAAGACTCGGGATTACAAATAACCACACTTAAGACCAAGGTGATGGCTTTTCGTGGAACTGATCCCGTACGGAAAAATGTTTATAAATTGTACTGCCCTGGAACAAGTCAGCAATTTTGAGAACGTGGGCTACAGTGTGTTTTATAATATAAGCAACGAAGTTGTGAATAAGTTGCGTAAGTTCAACTTTATGTGCGGGGCCGTTAGGCGAACTCTTATGTCAGCAAGTAAAGAAGCACACATAAAAGTCTACTAGGTATGGCCTTTCCCACACTTCTTTGTGGTCTGAGAATAGGACTTTAACGAAAGACCAGGACAGTCGCATCCAAGCGGCTGAAATGTTTTTTCTCAGCCACATGATAGGGTATACTCTCCAAGATCATAGAAGTGTGGGAAGTATATCAAACATATATTCTGTCATAAAATTGTCCTAAGGCTTTCACGGGCGGTGTCAGTTGTATTAGAAGAGTTTACCGGGCTGTTCGTCCGTGGTCTATGGTTTAAAGACTAATCAAACGTTTCGACAGCACTACTGGCTGTCATCATCAGTGGAATTCAAAGACCTCCTGAACGCGGGTTGTTATCGTCAGTCACCACAGATGCCAGCCAGTGGTGCTGTCGAAACGTTTGATTGGCCTTTAAACCATAGACCACGCACAAACAGCCCGGTAACCTGTTCTAATATATTCTGCCATGTTTTACGTTATTAAGAACAACCGTTTATTTGGTTTCACAACAACGCATTTTATCATAATCGTACTCACATCACGGCATACGGATGATGCTGCCTGTTCCACCTTTAAAGATCCACCAGTCATCTCTTCCTGGGACCACTCACACACTTGTGTCTTGTAGCTTTATGTTTCCACACTTGTTTGGACATTCCTGAATCTGCCATTCTTTTCTAAGCGTTCTTTCACTGTTGTTTAAAATTTTTTAGTCTGTTATTCAAAATGACAAAAATCAGAATGTATAAAACTATAGAGACGTTTAATGAAGAAATTTGTGTTAGTGGTTGAAATCACAAGCAGAATGATCACTGTTGCACACCGCTATATAAAAATTATCCCGATTAGCGTTTTCAAGCTTCACAGCTCATCCTCAGATCGGAATTGACAGAAATTATGTGAAAACAAACCCTTCACCCCTCTCACACCACCCTGCTCACACACAACATGCTATAATATAAATGTCCCTTCCCCACCCCCTAAATAGTTGAAAGTATAGGCCTATATGGAGCAGAACTGTGGGAAATTAATAACAGAAATAAATCCATAATAAGAGCTATGGAGGTGGATTACTGGCGGAGGTGCTGTAGACTAACAAGACTAGATAGAATGAGAAATGTAGAGATAAGACAAGCGGGGATCGACCTTGACATTGTAGAAACAATTGAAGCAAGAAGACTGAATTGGTTTGGACACCTAAAAAGAATGTCGGATGAGAGATGGCCAAGGGTAGTATGGGAATGGACTCCACTCGCTAGAAGAAAAAAAGGAATACCTAAACATTCATGGAAAGTGGAGGTCGAAGATGCAATGAATGCAAGAGGAGTTACGGAACAGGGCTGTTAAGACCGGCGCCAGTGGAAGCTAGGATGCGAGAGTCGGCGTCAGCAAAATAATCAAGATGAAACTTGTATTTCTTCTCGTATGTGTTCATTCTTTATATATGATCAATGTTCTCACGTAGGATTCCGCGGCCGTGTCCATTATGTTTTTAAAATCTTCTTCCGGTATGGACCGCGTCAAAAATGTCTTGTATGACAACGTTTCATTCAAACGTCTAGTGACAGTGGGTCACTTAGACCTGACGATACTCAGTGTAATATGAGTGAAACGTTGTCATACAAGACATTTTTGACGCGGTCCATACCGGAAGAAGATTTTACATGATCAAGTTTAGACCATCTTTTAACGTCTCATGAGATTCAAGGCTAAACAAAGTTTTTATCAGTGCTTAATGTCTACGATGAAAATCAAGTAGAAAGGTGTCGTACTTAATAAAATTGTGTTAAACATATTTTAAAGAAAACGCTCGAATATTATTAAATATTAAAGTTACTATCCGAGCTGTAAGGCCGTGGTCTTGCAATTTCTTTGTCACAGTACTATGGTTGTATTGGAGCACTCCTTGTCAGTGTCCCTAAAGTCGTCATAATGAAGATGGCCTCCAGAGGTGAGCCCGAAACATCTGGTCGAGCGATTAACACCTTTTGCGATGAATAAATTGAAAACCCACGGCCTTAGTAATTTTAATGACTACGACGCCGCCCGTGGAATCTTAACAAACATTGACTACAAAATACGAGGGTTATTTTTTTTTCAACATGCGGTGAATTGGCAAACCTGGTTCTGTTGTCATAGCAACAATCTGATTCTTGATTAATGTTTTTGAGGCTTTTTTATAACCTATTACCACTGTTTTTGTAGTTATTTTGTCTATTACTGTGGTGACGACAGTTTAATTATGGCAACTACAATTGAAATTGCCTCCAAGTGTGAGATTCGGTCTGTTATTAGATTTCTTCAAGCTGAAGGTCATAGTGCTGCAGAAATTCATCGAAGGTTGTGTAATGTGTATGGAGAAAATGTGATGGGTGATGGTTCAGTTCGGGAATGGTGTCGAAAATTTGAAGAAGTGCGAATTGATGTTCATGGTGAAGGAGAGCAAGGAAGAAAGTCCGTGGCTACTGATGATGTTGTTGAAAGGGTAGACAGGACGGTTCGACAGCGCTGTCGTTTCACAATTACTGGACTTTCTGCTAATTTTCCTGAAATTTCTAGGTCTGCCCTTTATGATATTCTTACTCAGAAACTTGGGTATAGGAAATTGTACTCGGTGGATTCCCAAACGCACGATCTCACGCAGCTGCACTCACACAAAACCTGCTTCATGAATTTGGTTGGGAAGTCTTTGATGACCCACCTTATAGCAAAGACTTGGCACCAAGTGACTACTATTTGTTCACTGACTTGAAAAAGTGGTTAGATGGGCAGCGGTTTGACTCCAATGATGAGTTAAAGTCCAGTGTGCCAGATTGGCTGACTACTCAGGAGCGAACATTCTACAACATGGGCATAGAAAAGTTGGTGCCTCGCTATGATAAGTGCCTCAACAATGGTGATGACTATGTAGAAAAGTAGTTTACATACATATGAAACTTTTGTATATAATAAAATTGTTGATGACATTCATGTCTCTGTTTATTGGTCTATCGGAGTTTGAAAAAACAAATAGCCCTCGTACTTTTAACTTCTGACATGATAAAGAAGGAATATTTCATTCATTCGTCCATTGCGAGAGTTCTAACGCTCTTGCTGACCAGAAGCAATCCTATACACAATCTTGTTTCCAGAACTTTATTAGGAAGCTAAAAATCTAGAAATATCTTAAGAGTAAACACATAACAAAAACAACCGTATATTTTCATTTATTTATTTATGTTTTATTTTTGTTTTATTTATATATTTAAGTGCCTCTTTAAATATTTTTAGGACTGCCTTACTCCTAAGCTACTTCGGTGGTATACATGGGAGCCATTATTATTATTTTTTTTATTATTTTTTTTTTTTTTGACGTAGAATACGTCTTACCTTTCAGGCCGGTAAATAGAAAATCGAGACCCCCAACCAGAAAATCGAGCGTTACGTTTTCACGTCACGTTTGAAATTGAAATATTAGCTAAACGACAAAAGATTCACGCTTATATGAGGTACCATTCGACAGATAAAGGAACAAAGATTATAAATAGTACAACATAAGCGGGCTATTGCATCATCCAGTGCTGGGTGAGCGGGGGGAGAAATAGAAATGTTTTGCGCCGCTCGGCGCGCACTAAAATTAGTATTTCTCCGGTTTCCAATGCGATAGAACGTTCAGTGAGGTGTCGTTAAAATTGTCTCATCGAGTACTATCTACATAGTGTACCGTAATAGCGGTGATATTATTAAGAGGTTTGAATAATCGTAATTATTCTCCTATCATAGGCCCATTATAAATAAAGTCTTGCTTAAACCAACTGATTAACTTGTGTGATGATTTTACAAATAAAATTTTGTACTTTATAAAACTAAATTTGTATTTGTTCATTTTATTCATAACACATTAGCAACATTAAAAAGCACACAGACGTATTCCACGCTCTGAAGATTTGCGGCCGTGGCTCCGACACAGCCCCCGCCGACTTTTTTTTTTTTCCGGCCATCTAAGGACCACATGCCAATTTCAATTCTTTACTCTTTGTTCTTTTCTTTTTCTCCAATATTCCTTCATCTTTTCATTGTGTCTCTTCTTCCTGTCTTCAGTCCACTTTGAACATGCGTTTTTATCTCTCCTACCCTGGACTCCTTCCATGTTTAACACTTTTGCCCGAAAAACGTCTTTTTCAATTGCTTCTTCTGCGTGTATATTACTTTATTTCTAAATCCTTTTGGCCTTCTTTAATCCAACTTGATGTTGACTTCTTCCCCCACAGATATTTAAAGATTTGCTTTGTCAATCTATTGTCATCCATTCTATATAAATGTCTAAAAAATAATAGTCTCCTTTTTCTCATTGTTTCTGTTATATTTTCTATACTTTGATATATTTTATCAGTACTTCTTAATTTCCAACCTTCTGAAGTTTTTCGTGGGCCTAATATTTTCCTAATAATTCGACTTTCCAATATTTCTAGTTTGTCTAAATGATAATCCAATGATAGACATTCTTATTATAATAATGGAGCCATTATTATTATTATTTAAATAAATTGTGGTCTACTTAAATTTTTTTAAATATTTAAATGTTTTATTTACAAGTGTTTTCTATTAATTGAAATAAAGTTTTCATTAATTATATTAAATTAAATTATTATATAATAAACAGCAGTGTATGTTACTACTATATGTTTATATTTTTAAATATTAATATGTTTTTATAAACTAATAATTCATTCATTTCAATCCAAAACTCGGTTTGAAAATCCATCCATGCATGTGCCAGTGCTTGTGCAGATAGTGTTCTGGTATACTGCACACAAGAGGTTTCTCCTCACCACACCCTAGAAGTCCTTCTCTAGAAGCCCATTTCCACTGCACGCAAACTTCGGGAGTTGCTTCGATTTACGTCACAAATTTTCAGAGCCATACGTAGCTGACTGTACGTTCTGAGAACGCAGAGTTAATCATATCTTGGAGATTTGTCGAAGTTTTCTTATTCCAAAGCACAGAATTCACACACAATAGTAAAATGTGTTACGATTAAGAGTATTGTTACGACTGTCTAACTGATCGTCGTATGGTACAGTGGAAACAAAATACAAGACACCAGTTACGTCACTAATCACCAGCTTTAATTTTCACAATTAAAGAGTTTATAATCAACAAGAGAGTCTCTTGCAACAAATCAATTAAAAATTGTACACACGCAATAAAAATGTTAACTGTTATAAAACACAATTGTATTACAATAGTCTCGCACAATTATAAACACGTAATACTTCGCCACAACTCTACAAACCGCACTCCAATAATTCGCAAATCCAACTGAAACTGAACGTCGCCGAGTACTTGTATTTATACCCCGCCGAGGTTCCAGAATATTTTTTAATAGGCGTCTACTAGAAAACACTACGCATCAGCTCTACACTGGGACGCAATTGATTGCGGCCTTGAAACAGTGCGCGGGACTGGCGACGTCCAGAAATGTCTCGCGAGCGCATGTTGAAATCATGTACGCCACAACATTCAGTCGGATTCCTCTGGAACATTCGATAAACACGTAGATAGTTCTGTAACATCGTACCAGTATATTACGATTGCACAAACTCAACCGCAAACCCCAATAATTGGTTCGGTTCAGGTAACATTAGCGTACCTGGTGCCGTCCGGGCTAGCAAGTCGACCTTTGAGTCGTCGGATCAAAATCAAATTCCTTTAACGTACCCCCCATTGAGCAAAGGTGTACGGATGAGTTAGTCTGCGTTCTTCAAGAAAACGATTTCGTTTGTTACTTTGTTTTCAGTGTACCTTAGACTCCTATTAAGACTGACACAGTAAACAACTAGCTTAGCTGCAGTGGTATGACTACAGGGGAGTCAGGTAGACTAACTCTCCCTCTCCCCAAACGCAATTAAAAATTTCCGCGATATTATATAATAATTACTTAGGACTATTTCTAAGCCACTTGCGTATATAAAACAACGGTTTATAAATAACTAGCTGTTACCCGCGGCTTCGCACGTGAATATTTGACTTTTAGTAAATATTTTAATAGGATACAACAGGGGAAAAAAAGGCCATTCGTTTGCTAAACTCCTTACTTTGGTCGGACAAAATGAAACTTGAAAATAAACTGACAACCTACACAGCTATTGTGGAGTCTATTTTAACTTATGGCTGCGAATGCTGGCAACTTTCAGATAAAGAGAAAAAGATTATATAATCTGCGGAAATGGACTTCTTAAGAAGAGCGTGTAATATTTCTAGAATGCAACATGTTAGAAACGAAGATATAAAAAGGAAAACAGGGCGCATATTTACAACAGCAGAAAGAATATAATCCAGACATTTGCTGTGGTATGGCCACGTAATGAGGATGGACGAGAAGGGATGGACGAAGAAAGCATTGACTTACACACCACAAAACAGGAGAAGAAAAGGAAGACTGACAACAATGAAGAACAGGAATTAGGAAAAGCATGAGAGATCGAGCTATTGGAAACGATAACTGGAAAGATAGGGAGAAATGGCGATCGAAATGCGGGATGCGGCATAGACTGTTGGGCCTACGCTAATAATAATAATATATATTTTAATATAATTTGTATTGTCTTTGTTTATATGGCGTTCTATCAGCTTGTATAACAATTTTGTACTCATTAGTCAAATTCTCTCCAAAGCTTTTTTCAACACTTGTACTATTTCAACTTGTACTAAATTATTCTATTGGTGCAACAGCATTTGGAGATTTAAAATTACCCTTTTATAAAGCCTTTGGAGATATTTATAAAGTAGGCCTACCTGTTAAATCAAAAACGTTAAATTCTTTATTTTAAGTGTTACTGTGTTAGAAGCATTGTATAACACGTTAAACGTTATGTTTTCCTCAACCATGGCTTTCATTTATTTCAGCGGTAAACTAAAAACCAAAAACCGTTGTCACCTAACCTCACAAATGAAAACAACACGTATTTTCGCCTTGAATTAAGTAATAGGACAATTTACAATTAGTATACTTCTTCCTTTCCACATCGTAATATATCGACACAAACGCATATTATATAAAACATCGAAAATGTACTGCAGGAATGGATAAGGATACAGTTCCGATGCCACTAAATAGCTTTTGTTTATTTACTTGTTACTATGGTAATTAATTCTGATCTCCATGGTTTGTTGACATCCTTATTAGTAGTATTTAATATATTCCATTACTTATTCGTCGCATCATTAGAAACACGTATAAACATAAATTTTATAATCGTTTAAGACAATTACAAAATATATAGACGTATCTGTATACAAAATTACAAAATATGTCCATACAATCGCATATTAAAAACATTAAAAACTGCAGGAACGGATAAATGTACAGTCCCGATGCCGCTAAATATCATTTGTTTACTTACTTGTTACCAAGGTACGGTAATAACTTCTGATCTCCATGGTGTTGTTGACATATTTATACAGCCAACAAAAAGGCATAATTAAAAAGGCCTAAATCGTGCAAACGGGGACAAAATATCAAATTCCAAGTTCCACAGTATTTTTCGCCTTGTGTCAAAGGTTACCTGTGCAAAATTTGGTGGCAATCGGTGTAACGGTGTGGATTTGTATTCACTACCCATAAATCCTCAGACTTTGAGTTATATATATATATATATATATATATATATATATTGTAGAAATAATAGGAATTACAATATCTAAAAATTACTAAAATAAAGTTTGAGTTTTTTAAATAATGGCAACCACTCGATGTTTAGTAAATAACTTGTGTTTGCAACACAAAAAAAAAAATTACGCACCATCTAGGTAACGAAGACGTAGCCTAAAAATGTATTTATAATATTATATGGACACAGTCATGGATTGCTCATTGTTAAACTTTGTACCTTTAATAATTGCATGTGTAAACAGCTGGTTCGTGCAGTGACGTCATCCCCCCGCTAAACTGCTACCAGCGTGTCTCAATACGCTCGCTCGCAGTTCAAGTTTGTTAACTGTTAAACTCTGACCAGACATCACCCTTCTTAACGCCGCGGCTAGGTAACTATTTCAATTCTGAAGATTACTTCAATTTATTAACATATTTTTCAGTATTTATTTAATTCTCACGTTGGCAATGTATGCCACGCAACACTGCACGGGCCATGCAATCATTATTACCAAAATGCAAATAAACAGTTAATTCAAAATACAGTCCACTACGTTATTTCATATTATCCAACTTATTATAAATCACGTTATTATTATCTCATCACGTTGTAAGACTAACTCAAGAAATATTCGAGAGCGTCGAAGACGTAACATTTGGTCCTCCGGGCCGGATTTATATTTAATTTATCAGGCCCAAATAACATTTTGGTCAATCCCGAATCTTCTTAAACGTAAAATTATTGGCCGTGAGCATACATTCATAACTTTCAAAAAGAAAAAATCATACTTGGCAGTACAAGCTTCTACAAGACATCATTTCTAATACCGCAAAATATTCCACTTCATCGTCACTTTTCATTCATCATTGAAAATCAGAACTTCAAGCCTGCACAGAGAGCTACAACTTCGAACATCACCCGACAAGCGGAGACAAGATTTGCGCCACCAATCCAAGGCCAGCCGGACAGGATCGCCAAGGAAGCGACAGGCAACGGAGCCATCGTAAACCTGCAGAGGACTCTCATAATTCAAGTGACTATGAACTTATATTTCGCATAGTTTCTCACTTATATAATTTCATATACATTATAAACGAGTAATATTTGCAAAATAATTTTTATATAAACAGAAATGAGTTTCAAATGACTATAAATCTGTACTTTCACACAAATTTTCGCTTATATAATTTTACAAGAAATCAGTCATAAACTTAAATAATGGAATAAAGCTTTATTTATATATATTTTTTTTAATGAGTCATGTTTTCAAAATAATTTTCATATAACTATTTAAAAAAAAAAAAAGTACATATTATGATAAGGAATTAGATTAAGTTATACCACTCGCTGGCTGCCGCATTATATCAGAATTTGATAAAATACTCAAATTGCATTAATTGTTCACCTGTTCTGCATTTATTTATCGATTTCGGATCACCAGCTTGCAGTTCAATCATGACTGATGTGAAAGCTTTGATTAAAAAACGTGGCACAATTAAAGCCTCTATATCCCGTATAAACACCTTCGCGGACAATTTCGATCATGAAATAAATGATCACCATTCTTTAAAAATAAAACTTCGTCACTTGATGGAGTTGTCCGCGAGGTATGATGAAATTCAGACCCAACTTCAGGCTGATGAATTTGATTTCACATCGGTAAGTGACAGGGTTCAGACAGAGGACGATCTCTGCACTATTGAATGTAAGCTGCAAAATTTATTAGAACGTGTAGAAGAGGTGAGCAAAAAAACATTAAAGCAAGCTGAAGTTACGCCAATTAAAGCATCCCCTATTCAGTTAGAGCCAATTAAATTGCCCTGCTTCTCAGGCAACATAATTGATAGGCAGCACTATTACAACATGTTCTTTGAGTTAGTACACGTCAGAACGGACCTGACTGACATCCAGAAATTGCATTACTTACATTCTTCACTAAGGGACGAGGCTTTAAATGTAATATTTCTCTCCCAATTACCCATAATAATTATGCAGTGGCCATTGAGCTATTGAAGGCCAGGTATGATAGTAAATTAATTGTCTCAGCGTATCATGTAGGGAATGTCTTGGGCATGAAGTCCATTCAGCAAGAGTCCATAGTTGGCATATCAAAATTTATTGACGAAATCACCGCAAATATAAACGCTTTGAATTCATTGAGTTTACCTGTAAATACTTTTGAAATTATTTTTGTTCAATATTTAACTCAGAAACTCGATAACCAGACATGTCGACTATGGAAGGAAAGTCTATCCGACGAGCGATTCCCGAATTTCAACAATTTCATTAAATTTTTAAATAGTAGAAGGCAATTAATGCAAAACGTTGGCGCATCAACCAGTTCAGCAAACAGAACACAAGTTAGTGGTAAGATTCCCTATCGCAAGGCTATTAAACCCGTTGAGCTCGCTAGGTCAACATTTCATACTAATATCAACAATAACATTTGTCAGCTGTGTCGCGGTAAACATAGACTGTCTGAATGCCCACAATTCGTGGCTACATCTCCCTTTGAGCGAAAGAACATTTTACTTAAATACAAACTTTGTTTAAATTGCATGCGTCCAGGCCATGAGCCCTCACACTGTCCTTCCAAATTTTCTTGTAGGACATGTTCCAAACGACATCATACAATGATTCACATATCAGGCAGTAACACTTCAAACAGGGGCAACAATCAATTTTCCCTCAAATTACAAACAAATAAATCTATTCTGTTAACCTATTAAATTCATCCGCAGCCCACACTTTCCCATAATACAGGAGACAAAATTGGGATTCATCCTCGCTGGTAACCTGCCCTTTAATGTCGACATGACAAAACCTGTTTCATCATTTATAGCGTGCGAAGATAACAATGCAATTTCATCGCAATTAAAAGATTTCTGGCAATTGGAGGACGTTGCAGTCCGTACTCCCTCAGTTGAGGACTCAGAATGCGAAAGTCATTTTATCGCTAACACTTTCCGCAATAATAGTGGTAGATTTGTTGTGTCCCTACCTCACAGGGGATACAACTCTCATTTGGGCGATTCTCTTCCCGGAGCTATTCGCAGATTTCAATCACTGGAACTTAAGTTCAAGCAGAACCCTGCTCTTCATAAAGACTATAGTAAATTCATGCAGGAATATTTAACTCTGGGTCACATGTCGTTGCTTGATTCTTACGATTTGTCAGTCAATAAGTCAGACACCTTCTACTTACCGCACCATTCGGTTTTTAAAGGCTCTAGTATAACCACCAAATTGCGAGTTGTTTTCGACGGTTCTGCCAAAACAACAAATAATTTGTCCTTAAACGACACATTAATGGTTGGTCCCACGGTCCAGCAGGATCTTTTTTCAATTATGTCTTGGTTTAGAACGCACCCATACGTTCTCATTACGGACATTGAAAAAATGTACCGTCAAATTTTAGTTACTCCCAGGGATTCTAATTTCCAACGAATTGTTTGGCGCGACGCCCCCCATAGGGAACTTCAACACTACGCCTTGAGGACAGTCACATATGGGACTGCAAGCGCTTCATTTCTGGCCACAAGATGTTTGGCACAAATAGCCCAGGAAAACAAAACTCAACACCCTATAGCCTGTTTTGCTATCGCAAACGATTTCTATGTGGACGATCTCATGACCGGCTCAGATAACCCACACATTTTATCACAAATGAAGTCCGACATTACAAATTTATTAAGTCAATACGGGTTTACTTTGCACAAGTGGTTTTTCAATGATCAAACCATTATAACTTCACACGCCAACTCTTCCCTTGACTTTAACAAGAATCAAACTATACGTACTTTGGGTATTCAATGGGACATTAACAATGATAGTTTCATATATAGTTTTCAAAAAATTTCGAAGTGGAGGTATTGAACCAGAGAAGGGTATTATCCGTTATCGCCGGAATTTACGACCCATTAGGACTTATTGGCCCGGTTACATTTTGGTGCAAACATTTCATGCAGATATTGTGGTTGACGGGAACAAGTTGGGACGACCCCCTGTCAGACTCATTATCTAATCAATGGGTAGAACTTTATGCTCAGTTGATATCAGACACTTATTTTAAGATGCCAAGATCCGTAAAGAATTTAAATAATTCCCAAATCATTTCATTTCAACTCCATGGGTTTGCCGACGCTTCAGTAAAGGGTTACGCGTGCTGCATTTATGTGCGAACGGTGTATTCAAAGGTTGTAAACTCTGTGAGTTATAAATTTGACGAATTGTATTTTATTTTTACTCCGACTCAATGATCGCCTTACACTGGATTCACCAGCAGTCTTCCAGATGGAAAGTATTTGTTTCCAACCGCGTCGCGGAGATACAGCGACTCACTGCAAAGGGTACCTGGCATAATGTCTCCTCACATGACAACACTGCTGACATCCTATCGCGTGGTTGTCTACCCCGCTTTTTACACTGTCACCCACAATGGTGGTATGGCCAATCCTGGTTGTCCAATGAGTCATCATCATGGCCCACCATTGCTTTCGATGCCCATTCACCCTGCACTCATCCCGATCTTGATCAAGAAAAACGTAAACAAGTCCAAACCACACTGGTTGCCACTTCATCTACGCCTAATTACTTTGAAAACTACTCTTCGCTTTCAAAACTTCTTCGTGTATTTTCTTACTGCCTTCGATTCATTCGGAACTCTAGACTTCCCACAGCTGATAGAAACACTTCTTTTTTAGCTTCCCATGAGCTACATGGCACACTTTTGATTTTTATTCGTCAGTCCCAGCGATCGCACTTTAATATTGAAATCAAGGAACTTGAGGCACAACGCTCTACCCCTAATAATAGCAAAATTCTTTCACTTAACCCCTTTTTGGACAATACGGGGATACTACGCGTGGGCGGACGCCTTCAGCACTCCCAGTTCACCTACGATAGCAAACACCAAATCATACTCCACCCGCATTCTCATCTCAGGAAACTAATCATAGAAGGCGAGCATCTTCGTCTACTCCATGCAGGGGTACAATTGACACAGAACTCTCTACGTCAGAAATACTGGATAATCAATGATAAATCGTACATACGATCAGTAATACACAAATGCATCACTTGCTTTCGATTCCGTGCAAGGGGCTCAAGCCAATTATTAGGTCAATTACCCTCTTCCCGAGTTACCCCTTTTAAGCCATTTTCTCAATGTGCAGTCGACTACGCCGGTCATGTATTTATACGTCAGGGCGGGCAGCGTTCCAAATCGATTTCAAAGGCTTACATTTCTCTATTTATATGCATGGCCACTAAAGCCAATCACCTTGAATTACAGTAGTTTCAGATCACACCTCAGACGCTTTCATAGCAGCCTTAAGACGTTTTATAGCTCGAAGAGACATCCCTTCACAGATATTTTCTGACAATGGTACAAATTTTCGTCGTGCTAGCAGTACACTTCACGACTTATACAAAATTCTCCAATCAACCGAATTTGAACAAACTAGCCAGGACTTCACCAGTACCCAAGGAGTCAAATGGTCCTTTATTCCCCCCTCAGCACCTCATTTCGGTGGCTTGTGGGAGAGTGGAGTCAAGAGCGTCAAGTTTCATTTGCGGCGCGTTGTCGGCAGAACCATTCTCACGTTTGGAGAATATTACACCATTTTAACTCAAAATAGAGTCCTGCCTCAACTCACGCCCCTTGTTCGCCATCTCAACGACTCTGGGGATCCCGAGCCTTTGACTCCAGCGCACTTCTTGGTTGGTTCTCCACTCACTCCCGGAACCTGACTATTCCGAAGTCAAAATTGGTCGCTTGAGTAGATGGCAGCTGCTGCAAAGATTCACCCACTCTATATGGAAGAGGTGGTCAAGGGATTATTTGCACCAGTTGCAACAGCGCAACAGATGGCGTCACCAGTCAAAAAACTTGGCTCCCGGACAACTCGTCCTTATTTTGGAAGATAATTCCCCCCCCCCATGCAGTGCCTCCTACATAGGCCCATTCACAAATTATGCCCACTTCCAGTGGCCTCAGATTAATCCCACTACAACGTTCAAATGACATGTACTATTTACTTAAACTTTTATCGCATTCTCGTGCTTCATGCCCGGGACATACCCCGGGTGATCGCATGCTTTCCATTTGTTATTGTAATTATCATATCATTATGTATTATTGAATATTTTTGGGTGTTATTATTCTATTAGACCTACTATGTAATGTCAATTATTATCTCTTCCTTATTATCATATCATTATGTATTATTGAAAACTTTTGGGTGTTATTATTCTATTATTATGTAATGTCAATTATTATGTCTTTCTTATTATCATATTATTATGTATTATTGAATTTTTAGATGTTATTCTATTATTATGTCATGTCATTTATTATGCTTTTTTATTATTGTATTATTATGTATCCGTACTATATTATTATGTCTTGACACTTATGATGCACTATTCATATAATAATTCAAAACGCAAAATCGCCCGATTTTGTGCGGGCAGTATGTTAAACTTTGTACCTTTAATAATTGCATGTGTAAACAGCTGGTTCGTGCAGTGACGTCATCCCCCCCCCGCTAAACTGCTACCAGCGTGTCTCAACACGCTCGCTCGCAGTTCAAGTTTGTTAACTGTTAAACTCTGACCGTACATCACCCTTCTTAACGCCGCGGCTAGGTAACTATTTCAATTCTGAAGATTACTTCAATTTATTAACATATTTTTCAGCATTTATTTAATTCTCACGTTGGCGATGTATGCCACTCAACACTGCACTGGCCATGCAATCATTATTACCAAAATGCAAATAAGCAGTTAATTCAAAATACAGTCCACTACGTTATTTCATATTATCCAACTTATTATACCAGCATCACGTTGTAAGACTAACTCAAGAAATATTCGAGAGCGTCGAAGACGTAACACTCATTTATCCTGAGAAAATTGGGGAGTTCAGCCTTGAAGTCAGTCTCAATTCACCCCCCCCCCCACAAAAACGAGCAGCTCCTAGTTGTGTAAATAAGAAGACAGAATACAGTGAGGTTCGAAGTAAGTAACGGAACACATTAGAGAGAGAGAAAGACGCGAGCTCTGTTAGTTTTTAATGAGTCATTAACACCACTAACAGAAGTAGGGGGGGGGCAGCGGAAGTAATGAATGCACCAAGTAGGGTTTCACATTTTGCAAACTACAGGTCGCCGTAATATTGTACTGTTGTAGTTACTACCCCTGAAGCAAACTGCATACTAATCTCCTCTGTGTACAGTCTAACAACACAGCACACATTCTGAAAGATGGTAAACTTGTATAGACTCTCAATGAGCCATTCCACTGTGTAGGCTTTCTAAAAGACTAACAAAAATAGCAGCTTGTAGCTAATGGGGGGGGGACGGGGCTCAAGGCCCCTGCATGGTAGCAGCGCCCGGAGTGACTCCTCCGATGACTGCAAGTATCGATACTCTCTCAAGGGCTAAGGTATACAAGGTCTTGGGTTGGGATGGTGTGCTGAGATGATCTCAGCAAGTGAGGTGCTCAGCCTAGCCAAAGTCTGGGTTGTCGTGTGCCCTGAAGCCAGCGGTGACGCGTCCAAGTCACCGAGGAGAAACCTCCCGGTACATTTGAGGACCGGTTAGCCAGCGCTGCTGTCTCCGACGCGGCCCCACTGTCCGCTCAGCGGTGATCTGCACAGGCCTGTTGCGTATCCAGGGCGGGCGCCTGATGAAAGAAGGCTCTTGCACAACTGACATAAGACAGCCCCGCCGAGGCCACAATCGACCAGGGCAGACCATTCAGGGCGGTGTGAGGTTCAGTGTCGTAGTTTATGGTTTGAATCCCTCAGGAGAAGGACCCTATGTAGGAGACTATAAAAATAACTAGCTGTTCAGTTTGTCCACCCAGCAGTTAAAACGTATTAAAATATATGGTGTAAATTTCAATTTTTGAGCTTCTTCTTCTTCTTCTTCTTCTTCTTCTGTCTTCTTATTCATCTCCTTCTTCTTCCTTTTATAAAAATATATGTTTTTCCAATAACCGTACCTTCATTAATTTTCGATATTTCGATTATAAGATAATCGCTATCGATATGTAGTGAGTATTATTATACAGTGTAATCTTAGTAAAATAATAGAACCGTGTTAATTTATTGATTTAAGTTATAGACATCTTTATTTCCGTTTTAATCGTTTTCATTTTCACATATTTTTATGCGAAGAGTTTCTATCAATATTACAAGTTAAACCTGCGCCTTTACACAGCAAAAGTTAATGTTATTAGGTTAACGGGTAAACTAAAATTATTCAGAAAAACCAACACACCTTTAAAAAAAGTACTTGCTTTTTTGTGTAAGTCACCGAAGAAAACCCAACTCGAAATAAGGCGTAGTGCTCTAAGAGCTACTTCTTCTATGCTACTCCTTTGGTGTCCCTACCCTCAGCGCTTCCTAGATCTACCAACATAGATGGTAGCCATTTTGAATATGCTCTTGTTCCTCATTTTGTCAAGGTGCCTTCTCCACTTTTTCTTCTATTCGTTAGGTTTCTTCTATTCATAATTTTTTTTTTATTTTGCTGCTCTCAGTTATTGTTTTTAGGGTGATTTCATAGTTGAGATCTTTTAAAATCTTGTGTAACAAAAAGGTAATTTGATTACCTTTATTATTATGCATATCGTTAAAATTGATTTTAATAGGATATATGGAAAAGTGTATATGGATATATGGATAACCATAGAAATAGAATACACGGATATAATAGGATAGAGAGTGAACATGGAACAGACAAAGCAGACGAACCTAACCTAACCGAAGCTAACCAACCTAAACAAGGAGGAACCAACCTAACCTAACAAAAAATATTGGAAGCAAGAACGTTACTAGGACAAATGAAAAAGTTACAGCTTTGAAACCTTATCGAAGTTTGGAACGGGTACGTTTCTATTGGTTGCCAGAAGCGAAACAAGTGAAAGTTGCGAACAACTGAAAATACATGGACCATTTGACTGTGTAAGAACATCTAAAAACGTCGTTTCGTCGCAACTGACCGAATCCGTTCACCTTTTCTTTTATTTATTATTTATACTTCATTTCATTATAGTTCTTCTTCTTCTTCTTCTTCTTCTTCTTCTTCTTCTTCTTCTTCTTCTTCTTCTTCTTCTTCTTCTTCTTCTTCTTCTTCTCCTCCTCCTCCTCCTCCTCCTTCTTCTTCTTCTCCTTCTTCTTCTACACTTGAGGAATTAGGGATTGTGCCTGTTCCGACTTCACATTATCAGATCCGTTTCTTTCTTGGTCTTCCTACATCCCTTCTTCTTCCAGAAGGCTTGTACATGTTCACAATTACTGGTATTCTATCTTCATCCATGCGACATCAATGCTGTCTTCACTTTCCCCTCTACTCTTCAATTTTACCATTTAGATTATATAATTTTAATCCTTCCCGTATATCTTCATTTCTTATACGATCTCTTCTTGTGCATCCTTTAAGCCTTCTTAAAAACCTCAATTCTGCTGATTTATATCCCTTTATCTCTGCTGATTTGCTGCTTTTATCTCTTTGTTTTGTAATCCACAATTCACTGCCGTATAACAGCACTGGAACAGCCATTTGTTTTGCAGAATTTTAATTTTGTCTCACGTCTCGTTTTGTTTTCAATGTTCTATTTATAGAGTCCAACATATGTGTTGAAATCTATTGACTTTATTTTGTATATCTTTGTCAACATCAAAACTTATATCACAACCTATATAATTAAACTTTGACGTCTGTTCCAATACTTTATCCTCACTAATAATCTTTGAGCATACTGGAAATTCTCCGTAGTTAGCCATAACTTTTGTAGATATCTTTAGGTTGTAGTAATGTCGTCCCAGTTCATATACTAGTCTGTACACGGAGAGTTGTAAGTCTGTTTCATTATTTTGTAGAATAACCACATCATCTGCGTACAGCAAAAACATTTAAGATTGTTAAAGTTACAATTTTTTATTTCCACGTTCCTTAAGGGAATGGAAGTATGGTGATGGCTAAAAAACCGTGTTCGAGATAAGGACTGATTCTAACTTTACTACCCTTAAAACGTGAAGAAAAGTCATTTTCAGTAATGTGTGTGTGTGTCTGTGTAGAACTTTTTCTATGGCGAACCATAACTACCCCAAATTCAAACAGAATCAAATAATTTCTTGTATGTGTTTCTGAGTTGTAGAGGACTCAAGGCCTATTGATTTGGGTGAAGATCGGTTAAGAAAGAGCGGTAGTTTACCTGCAACATTTTACGTTTTAACAAGAGTAAAGTAGGTAATTTTGATTAAAATAAGATCCTGAAAAGGAGGTCATTATAATCCACTGTAGAAAGGTAGATAAAATATCTATAAATGAAAAGGGTAGTTAAAAGAGGATGTGATAATTTTTTCACGTTTGGTATTGATTTAATGAGTTTGGCAAAATTAAGTACAAAATACATTTAATCTTTTTCAAACAATGGTAATTGTTAAAATAAAATAATTTTGTTGCCAGCCAATTATAATTTTTTATTTTAATTTAAATCGTCTGTACGTGAAGATCCGCATCCACGCTCCAGCAGAACACAAAATAATTTTTGGTCACAGAATTACATAATTATATAAATATGTAATTAATACTTGATTATCTGCGTAGTTCAGTTTCTTTATAAGAATAAAGTACCTAATTTTTATAAGATAAAAGGACTCGAAAATAACATTATATTAAACGAATACCCCTTAAAACAAAAATATCTATAAATAATAAAAATATCTTGAGGGTGGGGGAAATTTGTTTAGAAATTATCAAACTGAATTCAAGTAAATGATTTTAAATATAAATCTTAAAACATGGAAGTCATATATGATTCTCCATACAGATTTTTGTAATCTACTATAACATACTACAATGTGTATTTCGTAGGCTACCGCTACGAACCCTCGCGCTTCTGATCTTACTCAGATTAACTTAAGGCAAAGAGAATCATTTTCTGTATTCATAAATACTCTACACTCTCGGTAGATACAAAATAGTTTAGTAACAATTATTACCTGATATTTACCTGCTACGCTTCTATATATTCGGGTCAGTGGGCATCTAAATTAATTAAATTGAATTTTAATTAAATACAGTTTGAAACTCGGCTTTGACATAAATCTCTCTTTTCCGCGAAACGAAATTAAGCCACAGAAATGGTTCACGTAAACAGAACCATCTGATACGCCGTATATCCTATAGATGGCGTGACCGCAGTTTGGCGTGACAAAGCTTCCATCCAACTACTAATGTATTCCCTTTATGTAGGGCAGACCGCGTAATACAAGGGAAAATTTCTCTGTTAAGGTTATCGCTTTGTTACTGATGTTGTGTGGTTAATAACGCCATATTTCCTACTACATTGTCCTTGTAATTAGTCCCTTGTTGCACACCTACATGGATTCGTGTCCCACGCACTTCACTTTGGATGTGTAGGCGTTTCAAAGGTCAAACCACTTCAAAGGTAGTAAAAGTATTGCCGTATAATTCTTTCATACTCGATAACCGCCTACCTGTCTGTAAATTGAAGGTTGACACAAATAATCAATAAATAGTTCTTATTATAACACTTTTGTTACTTTGTATTCTGTTTATAATATGATATGCTTTGTAGACGACGTTATTCTAATAGCGGGAAATGAAAATGACTCAAAAAGGCTTTTGTATAATTTTAACAAAGCATGCTAGAAATATATCATAAAGATAGCGGAAAAGAAAACAAAATCAATTAAAATTTCACATGAACCATTAAGGTGTAAGCTTGTGATAAATGACAGAATAGTAGAACGAGTAATGCAGATAGACTAATAGACTACGAGGGTGGTCTGAAAAGTTCTCGGCCCCGATCATAGACATAAACCCTATGACCAAGATTTTTTTTCTTAGGTTGGTATGCCTGTCACAACAATTCATGTGAAACTGAGAGTCAATGTTTCACTGTTTCACGTAGTTTTTTGTATACAGCTATTTGAAGTAGCGTAATTATGTATATTTTGTACAATGGATAAAACTGAATATCGTGCAGTGATAAAACTTTTTGTTAAAGAAGGTTTGATGCCGAATGAAATTCATTCGAAGTTCACAAAAGTTTATGGGGAATATCTTCGCCTTCATTTTCGAAGAAGTGGGCTGCCGACTGTACCCGCCTTGAAGATGATCCACGTGAGGGACGCCCAAAAAGTACAACAACATCAGAAATCATCGAACAAATACACGATTTAGTATCGGATGACCGACGGATTAAAGTGAGTGAAATTGCTGATGCTGTGGGCATTTCGAAAGAACGTGTAGGTTATGTTTTGCATGAAGAATTGCATATGAAAAAGCTTTGCGCAAGATGGATGCCGCGCATGCTCACAGCAGATCAAAAACGCATTCGCATGAAAATCTGTGAACAGAGCGTTTTTACAAAAATAAAACTGATTTTGTGTGTTGGTTTATTACTGTGGATGAAACGTGGATTATAAATTTGTTTTTTCATTGTTAGGCCGAGAACTTTTCAGACTACCCTCGTACTACTGCCGGTGATGAGTCTTGGTGTTATCACTACGAACCAGACTCCAAACGTCAGAGTATGCAGTAGAAGCATACACAATCTCCGAAGGGGAAAAATGTCGCTCCTAACCTTTGGTAGGAAAAGTAATGGTGACCGTATTTTTTATTATCAAGGTGTGGTCCTCTTAGGTTTTAAAGAACCTAGTGTCAACTTCAACGCTGAGCGATACCTATGCAGACAGCTTAAAACGCTTACCTAGAGCTATGGGTGCACGAGATCTCCGGGATGGAACGTGTCGAGTGGATGCTTGGTATCAGATAACGCCGAAGAACGTTTTGAAACCGATATAAAAAAAATATTTGCAGTTACTCATACTAAAACATGTATAACGTTTTATATCTGATAAAAAATATGACAACTGGTAGATATTTCCTTTCAGCAGACGCAATAAAGAAGCCAATATTTGTGCAAATTATGGTACTGCGTGGAATGGTGTCTGTGCCACATTGGGTGGAGACACGAGCTCTATTTGTTAGTTTTTAATGAGTCATTAACACAGTTAGGGTTGGGGGGTAGCTGTAATGAATACAACTAGTGTTTCTCACTTTACTAACTGGTAGAAGTTGCCATAATATTGTACTTTAAGTTATGACTGCTGTAGTAGTTCCATTGTCTACTTTGCATACTAATGTCGTCTGAGTACAGTCCAGCAACAAAGCATTCTGTAACGTTCACGGCGATTTTAGCACAGGTGAATAAACTATTAGACACCAGAGAAACCAGCAGTCAACATTTTTAACTTAAAACATAAAAATAGTTCAAAATAATACATGAGGTATAAAATAACGTAATGATTGACGATTATTTCGGCGTTTTGGCTGATAATTGACAATAATCAGCTTTGAGCATTTGCTTTTTTGTTTTATTTTTATTTTTGTTTTTTATTTTTAATCTTTTAATGTTTTATCTGTTATATTTTAAAGTATATATTGTGACAGTACAATCATATGCTGTACTGTGCATTTAATAGATAAAATAAATATTTAAATTAAATTTATAAATATTTAATAAATAAACAGGTATGAGTTGAAAGCTGGGTTTATGTTAAAAATACGGAATGTAGACAGACAGGAACTGACCTGAACACTCACACAACTGTTGCTGAGAGTATTTACAGTAGTAAGTGATGTGTGTGAGTGAGGCCAGTTCGAGCATGAAAGTTTGCAATCTCACCCTGAATAATTGTCAAATTACAGTTTTTATTTAATTATAAGAAAACCATAGATGGTAGGAAAAATTCAAAGACTCCAAAATATGTATAAAATTAACACGCATGTGTAGTGAGAAAACGGCGTGAAAAGGACGCGCAGTGCGAATTCAGTCCAATTTTAAGTGCGTAGTAATTACACGGATTATTCTATTACGATGGTAATTACGTTGGACATGTGTAATTAAATCATCCATCGTTAGAGCACCCTGTAGTCACATTAGACTTTGCCATTGGCAGAAATGTGCGAAAATATGAAATTGGACGAGAGTGGGAGAACTGACGCCTCCGAACAATTTCAAACTGGCAGAATTCTGTCCCAACAGGTGCTGTACGATGCTCGATTATAAATAAGGCACAAGAGAAGCCAGCCCTTCTTCTCAATCAGTCTTCAGTTGCGGCGGGATGCTCTGTCCGTTGGCGACGAGAGTTTCTAATTTTTTGTTAATCGAACAGTAGATGCGGACGGACGCTATGTTCGTCATAAGTGCAAAACAGTAACTCTTAATCTGTTACCGAATAGGAATGTGCATTAGGTCCGTCAGTCAAGACAAGCTACTATGTTACATCATGCAGAGGAACGCTATGCTGAACAATAGAGGCGTCTGCTAGAACGACAGCAGGTGGTGCAGAGCAACCTCTCACACTATCCTACATCAACCAGATGGGACCATGATAGACGAGTAACTGGAGGACGACGAGTGGAACCTGGCGACGTGCAGGGAACTCCGATCAGAAGAGGACATACGGATCAACGAATGACATGAGTATGCGCTACAAAATCGAGGTGACAGATAATCCATTTATAAATTTTAAATGAGAGACCAAAGACATTTAAAATACATTTTGAAATTTAAACAGAATAAGAGTTTTATGTAAAATGTAGATAAAGAGGTTCAGAGAATTTGATTTAAATTTATTAAAATATTTTCTTTGATGTTTAACAATTAATTTAGATTTCAATTTTATTTTAAAGTTTGTGAAGCAATCAATGATTACTAAGTATGCAATACATAAATTAACGTAGTTAAAAAAAAAAAAAAAAAAAAAAAAAAAAAAAAAAAAAAAAAAAACTACAGTAAAGCACACTGTCAGACTGAGCAGTCGAGTTTTAATATTGACAAATAAGTATTTAGAATATAACTTTGTTACTGTAGAATATAAGATTTATTTAACGTAAATGTACTGCAACACATGAACGTTTCAAGCGAACAATAATGAATATTTATTTTATTACTTCTCAATTACTTCTTCATATTTATTTAAACTTCAGTATCCAATAAAAACTAAAATCTTGTTCCAGTCTTGCAAACTAAATAACTACTGAAAGTTTTAGCGAGGATCGTTCAGTAAGTATAAACACATTTTTTACATAATTTGTATCGACGTGTCGACAATATTTTTGCCATCACCAGAGCCTGTATATGGGCAATAGAGAAATAAACACATAAACAGATCATTTAATTGAGTGAATGTGTGTTTGTACGGGGGGTGTTGGTGAGAGGGAGCAAATTTGCGAATTATAAGCCGGCGAAAGTCAGAAATGTAAGGGGGTCAAAAATGTAAAAAATAGTGAAATCAGAAAATGTGGGTATCGAATGCAAGGAAATTTTAACCACAATTTGAATGAACCTTTTTGGAAGCCATGCTTCGAGGGAAGGAGATGTGAAACTGTGTGGCACGCTTTGCAGAAGAGGTTCTTCGAAAGAGAGGCTTGGACAGCATAATTTAGAACAAGAGAAACGAGCCAGACGTGAACCCTAGAGCTGCAGAACAGCAGAACTACCTCGAAGAAATGTGTCAAAAAGGTACAGATTAGTGTCCTTGAAGGGGAAATGGAGATTTTTTTTATGGTTCGGAAGTGTGGACCCTTTCAAACATTTATTAATTAAATTTTTCCACCTACCCTTGCTAAAAAATATTATTTTATTATTATATTATTGTTATTATTAATATTCATAATTTATCAAATTTGTCTTGTTATTTCATATTATTATTAATAATAAAAAACTTTTAACAACAATATATTTTATTTTGTAAATTACATACGTTTCGATAGTAATCCAACTGTCATCATCGGATATAATCTAATAATTCAAAAAATTTTTAAATCAATTTTTAAATCAATACAATTTAATACCAGAACAAATTGAGGTTAATACAAAAAATAATAACATTTTGAAAATTACTAATTTAATAAAATAATAAATACTTAAGTTACTTGTATTATATTTTTCAATAAATTATGTAACATTTTTTATATACACATATAAAAACATTAAATTTAGCCTACATACAGCTGTTTTGAACAATTTATTTAAACATTTTTGAATTTATTAAATTATATCTGATGATAGTTGAATTACTATCGAAACGTATGTAAATTAAAAAAATAAAATATATTCTCTTTAATAGTTTTTTATTTTTATTATTAATAATGTTATTATTAAGTATTTAAAATATCGAAATCATGGGATGTTATCAGTAATGATTATTTTTTGCTAATATTTGCCTCAAGACAAAATTGCTAAGTGATTGGTTACTTCAGTACAGTCTTAGAACCAAAGCTACGCGTATCTTTCAAACGAAATAAACAAGCCTTGACCGAGTAATGGACTCGACCACGTTTCTGTGTAGTCCGAACAAGGATAAAAACACCAAGTAAACAGGCAAACGTGGAAAGTCTATATTTTCCTTATTCACTGGCGGTATCGATTGTACCCATCCAGTCACAACACATTACTTAGACAAATACGTCCGTCCCACTACTGTTGAAATGTTTCCTTCTGTGTTAGATGTACAGTTTTGTTACGATACTCTGTCGGCTTGGTAAAACGTTACCCCCTATATTCTGAGAACGAGTTTTTTATATGCTTTGACGCACTTGTTATTAATTGTATCCGGTCTGTCTCATACTACTGAAATCTTTACAATTGTACTGGCAGTACTGTGGCGTAATCTTTTGTTATCTTGATTTTTGATTCAAGAGATATGAAAAAATGAGATCGTTACGGAGGTAACTGAAATAGCAATAATTGGTAATGTGGAATAAATTAATTAACACCGGAAAAAACTATAGTAAGTGTCAGTAAGCGAGTACAGAGGATATATATTCTCCTCGTTTGCGATGTATTTAAATGACTTTCTGATAGGCTAACGCTACTTAACCGAAAAAAATTAATTCTTGTGTTTACAATCAACACATTACGAGATTACATTATATTGTTATTATTATTATTATTATTATTATTATTATTACTAATATTATTATTAACATTTATTGCTGTTTTGTAAGTAAAACTTGCGTTACATTTTTGACAATTTATAAATATATCTTAACGAGCTTTTGAATTCCTTACTGAAAACAACTTTTTGATAAGTAACACTTAGAAAGAATGACAGACTCAAGATTTGCCAAGCAAGTCTGCAAATATAAACCTACAGGACACAGGTGTGTGGGTACACCCAGGAAGAGATGGCTGGAGCATCTTTGAAGGCGGAACAGGCAGCACCTTACCTATGCCGTGGTGTAAAGATGATTGACTGTCCGAACGATTGAAAGCACTAAAGCATAACTTCATCAATTCTAATTTTCCGGTTATCTTTAATCACTTGTTTAGCATTCTCGACTTGTTAAGTACTCTGCTCTCAAGCGTTCGATATTTTCTGTAAACGTTCAAATTTCCTTGATCACGTGAACCAGGACTTCCATTAGACACAAGCACTGAATACACGGACTTATATAACTATAGGCTGTTCCAAACCGGATGGCATCCCTTCTAAGGGATTAGAAGACCCTTACTCTCACACGCGCACTCACAAACCGGTCCGGCTCGGCCAGGCACGACCCAGACGGTTCAAGTTACGGTCCAATTCAAAACTATAAAATTTTTAATATAGCTTATAATCCAAATTAAACTATAATTTTATTTTTGTAATCTCCGTGAAATTGTGAGCAAAAATGAGTCGTCCAAACAACACATAATTGCGATAAATGTGAGTATTTTAGGGATTTGTAAAGCAAACACAGAATTGGAGTACTAAATAATGATTTTTACTTCTATGTTCCTTAAGGAAATGGAATTATGGTGATGGCAAAAAAAATCGTGTTCGAGATTATTGCAGATTCTGATTGTAGCACACTCAAAACATGAAAAAAGTCATTTTTCGAAATGTGTGTGTGTGTGTGTGTGTGTGTGTGTGTGTGTGTGTGTGTGTGTGTGTGTGTGTGTGTGTGTGTGTGTGTGTGTGTGTGTGTTTGTGTGTGTGTGTGTGTGTGTGTGTGTGTGTGTGTGTGTGTGTGTGTGTGTGTGTGTGTGTGTGTGTGTGTGTGTGTGTGTGTGTGTGTGTGTGTGTGTGTGTGTGTGTGTGTGTGTGTGTGTGTGTGTGTGTGTGTTTTCTATGGCAAACGATAACAGCCGCAAATTCAAACAGAATCAAATAATTTTTTGCATACAGCCCTGAATTGTAGAGTTTTGAAGACCTATTTTTTTTTGTGAAGATCGGTTAAGGGAAAGGGGTAGTTTACCGGCAACGTTTTATGTTTTAAAAGGGTATTTCCAATGGCAAACGATAACAGCCGCAAATTCAACAGAATCAAACAATTATTTGCATACAGACCTGAATTGTAGAGTACTCAAGACATATTGTTTTTGGTGAAGATCGGTTAAGGGAAAGGGGTAGTTTACCTGCAACGTTTTTTTATCAAGGGTAATTTTTTTCTATGGCGAACGATAACAGCCGCAAATTCAAACAGAATCAAATAATGTTTTGCATACAGCCCTATATTGTAGAGTTCTCAAGACCTATTGGTGTTGGTGAAGATCGGTTAAGGGAAAGGGGTAGTTTACCTGCAACATTTATGTTTTAACAAGAGAAATGTTTTCATAACGAACGATAACTGCCGCACATTCAAACAGAATCAAATATTGTTTTGAATGCACCCCTGAATTGTAGAGGACTGAAGGTCTATTGATTTTGGTGAAGATCGGTTAAGAGAAAGGGGTAGTTTACCTGCAACGTTTTATATTTTAACAAGAGTAAAGTACTTAATTTTAATAAATAAAGTATCCTGATAAGAAGTTCATAATAATCCACTGTAGAAACGTAGATGAAATATCTATAAATGAAGAGGTTAGGTGAACGAGGTGTGGGTAATTTTCTATTGATGAAAATTATAGTTGAAGGGGGAGGGGAGAATTTTTTATATGTGTACTACGTTATCGGCAACAAAGAAGTAGTTCTTTGTTAAAATTCCTTCCCGGGCTGTTTAGCCGTAGTCCAATGTTTTCTGCAAAACCAGACTTTTCGGCAGGCCATCGACTGCCATCATCAGTGAAAATCGAGTGCGAAAACGTGAGGTGGTATACGTTAGTGACTGTGGTGAAGACTGAAGCAATAAGTATAAAGAAGTAGTCTCTATGGAAATATTTCATTTCGAATATGATTTTAAATATAAATCTTAGAACATGGATGTCATGTATGGTTCTCCATATCGATATTTTATAAAGTAATAAATATGTTGGTGATATCTTGATGTTTATAAATATCGGTATAGAGAACCATACATGACTTCCATGTTCTAAGATTTATATTTAAAATCATATTCGAAATGAAATATTTCCATGAAATACCTCCCTTTAGCGCACTTGATTTTCACTGATGATGGCAGTCGATGGCACTGCCGAAACGTCTAGTTTTGGAGAAAACAGCCCAGAAAGGAACTGTAAGAACAAACTACTTCTTTGTTGCCGATAACGTAGTACACATAAAGAATTATCACCTCCCCCTTCAACTATCATTTTCATTTATAAAAAATTACCCCATCCCCCTTCAACTATCTTTTCATTTATAAATATTTCATCTACGTTTCTACAGTGGATTATTATGACCTTCTTTTCAGGATACTTTATTTATCAAAATTAAGTTCTTTACTCTTGTTAAAATATAAAACGTTGCCGGTAAACTACCCCTTCCCCTTAGCCGATCTTTACAAAAACCAATGAGCCTTAAGTCCTCTACAATTCAGGCACATATGCAAAAAAGTATTTGATGCTGTTTGAATTTGCGGCAGTTATCGTTTGCCAAAACAAATTTTACACATAGATACACAGACAGAGAGACACAGACAGAAACACAGACACACAAACACACACTTTTCGGAAAATGACTTTTCTTCATGTTTTGAGGGTAGTACAATCAGAATCAGCCCTTATTTTGAACACGATTTTTTTCGCCATCACCATACTTCCATTTCCTTATGGAACGTGGAAGTAACAAAAGTGTATTTGAAACTTACATTCATGGTGCAAAATTACTTCGGTAATATGAAAATTAATCTTGTATGAACAAATGCTGCCTTCTATGTAATATTCATAAAAAAGTATTTGATTTAAAAACGTAGCCCAATAAAAAAGAAAAAATGGATTGACATGATAACTATACAACTGTATACAATGGCATACAATTATCTATTTCCATACTATATTTACAACATAAATATCATATTAAAATTTTAGCTCAGGACTTGATTGAAAGTTAATATTATAAAGCACTCAAAATTACATATTTATTGTTAAAATGTACAAATTTACATTTTTTTTATGAAACAGTAAAAATGTTATATAAACAAAAATTAAGTAACGTTTGCAAAATTCAAATTATTAAAGCCAAAATGAATATTAAATTAGACTTAGTTGTACATCTAAAATATATCACAACTACGTCGTGTTCGGTGTCATTGTCTTTAAACTTTTATGGAGATTACAAACATGCTAAGCTCGTTTGATAAATTAAGTTCATATATAAAAGTTGCAGTTACGTAGTGGACGCCCCAGTAGATGATTCAAACCTCAGGCGTGCAAGCCAGCTGCGTTTGTGTGAGTGTGTGTTAGTAATGATCTCCTAATCCCTCAGGTACCATGCGACTTGGGACACCGTTTAAATGTATCTGACCGGTCTCATTACTACTGAAATAATTATAATTGTGTTGGCAGCACTGTAGCATAATCTTTTATTACTACACTCTTACCGGAGATCTCGATTCTTGATTCCAAGATCTGAAAAAATTAGATCGTTATAAATTTAACTGAGACAGCAATAGTCTCCGGTACTGCGGAATAAATTAACAGCGGAGAAAGCTAGAGGAAAGTTATAAAAAACTCAATATAGTAATGATCAGAAAGGGCCGTTTAAATAAGATGCCATATGATAAATTCACTAAGCCAACATTTAATTATTTGTCTATAGATCAAAGAAGTTTTGGAAGACCAAGGAATAAGTCAGCGCGAAATTGGTCAATCTATACTTATTTTACGATGGTGGGTGGAAAATCATTATCATCACCACTCCAAATACTAGGCCTTAGTCCTCTTTCAGAACCCATCTCTTCCTCGGTCTACTGACATCTCTCTTGCCAGGCAGCCACAGGTAGACGGATATTAGGCATGCAATTCAAGTGGTCACACAATTTCCTTCTGTGGTCTTCAATCTTCTGGTGCAATGATATAATGTTTAAATCGCGTCTAATATCCTCATTCCTTCTTCGATCCAAGAGAGAACAACCTTGCGTCCCTCTTAGAAATTTCATTTCGGCTGCCTGAATCCTCTGCACGTCCCTTTTATCAAGAGTCCATGTCTCAGTAGCATACAGGAATGTAGGGACAGCCACAGTTTTGGCCGGAATATTTGCTGACAGATTGTCTGGTGGAAGGATCCACACTTCCGGGGTCTGTGAGTTTGCGTATTATACTCTGCTCGCTAAAAAAAAAAACCCTTTCCTCTTCTACGACAGTAACCTTGAACTTTCTGACACATTACTTCGGGTTAGGCCTGTTGTTCTTCTCCCTAGGGCTCACGCCTGGCTTATTATTTTTCTTCTGTATGATCTTGTCCAAGTCTGTCTTCTTCGCCTG